>JABSTQ010008083.1:0-319629 GCA_013358835.2 Ixodes persulcatus | reverse complement strand
CGAAGGCAAGAGGTACAAATAGTCCGCTATATTTTCAAATGTTCGTACCGAAAAGCTGGCTTTTGACTTTCTAGCCTCTTTCTTTTGGCCAACTAAACGATATGCGATTAGTAAAGTCCAATTTAAAATCATTCATCCCAACCCAAAATTCGTTTCATGGCCCCTTTAAGTTGAGACTGTAGCCAATGCGAGAAGCACGATTACTCTGCTTTGAAACGTTTTTTCCGCAGAACGTGCGCTCGCGCTAAAAATTCACGTCTTAAAGCCAGGAGAGCGGGCGAGCTCGCGCTTATAGCTTTGATACTGCTGTCTCAGCTAAAAAGGGAAGGGACGACGAAGGGACAACGAAAACCCAATGCAGCTTCGAAAGGCCTGCCTATCAGTGTCAAACACGAGCGTTGAGTGACGACATTGGTCTAGAGCGTCGGATAATGACGACAGAGAATCCTAGAGGTAGGACTGGCTAAATAGGTGCACCTAACCCCATCTGATCCTTTCAAGCGCGTGATTCTTGGCTCGCAGCAGCCATAAATCGGTGGGGCGTTCGCATCTTCATAACAGGATGTTAATTCTAACAATTAGGAAGATCAGGCATGGTCGTTGCAGGCTCCTGTCGTTTCAATTCTCTATTGGTACAGACCAAGGATGTCATCAACAACTTAAAATGTGCTCACAATTTTGAACCTATTTTACCTATTCTGCTGAAAATACATTACATTTTTTTCTTTTATCAATTTGTAATGTGTTGCTAGATTCCCACTCACTACTTCGAACGCGATGCAGATAAAAAACATAGGGCCAAAGACGTTTTGCCGGGACCCTTTCAGAAAACGTAAGCAAATCCAGAGGAGATTCCGAAAAAGCTTCTTTATATATATATTTTTTTCAGGACCACGGGTAAAAGGAAATTGGTTGGGAATAATTATAGACACCGTCCTTGCAACTGGAGATCCGGACCACATTGCTTTCAGCAGGTCAACTGGAACGGCAATAGACCGATCTCACCAGCTATTAGCCCCGTGCGCGACCGAAAGCGTCGCTGTGGTCGGCCTTCCACGATTGGCCGAACGCTGACTATGACGTCGGAAAGGGGATTTATCATCGACGGAAATAAGAGGAATAAAAGAACTTTAATTTTGTCGGTGTTGGCAGTGTTCCTTTGAGAGCGCAATGATTTCAAGCTTCCACCATGCTAATAACAAACACCATCGAACTTGTTGTTTGCAAGGTAATGACGTCACAAGTGGGAACCACAGGAGGGCGCCACCAAAACATCTCGCCGCTAATACTCCGTTTCACCTTATGTTTGTACCGCAGCGAAGGCTAGAAGCGCGAGCTCATAGCGTTGGCAGCTGCTTTTAAGTCACGAGAGCTTGTGCCGCCGGGATGTGCCCCAGAGGAAGGAGCTCGCGCTTGTAGCCTTTCCTGCGGTACATCATAAGGTGAAACAGAGTATAAAACGCCACCGCTGTCGCCATGCATCGTGGGAAATGCTTTCTTTCTGCACGCGCGACCACCTCGCTGGAGGTCCGCGTGAGCACAGCACGAGACGGCACGAGCTGTCTCATGCACGGGCGTCTACCTCTTTCTAGGATAGCCTCGTCTATACACGATTGCAAGCAAGGCCACTGGCCGCCGCCATGTCTCTGCTCGTGCGGACAAGCCCTTGTGATTTCAAGCTTGTCAAGGCTATGTTCACGCGCAAGCTGCACGTGCTTGCACTCATAGGGCACCAGTCGGGGCGCCTTCTAGAGCCATGCTTGCAATGGTGTATAGGAAGTATTCACTGGCGGCCATAGCTGTGTGCACGACTGCTGAGCGCGTGCCGATGGCGAGCTTCCACAGTTATTTTGTAACGTGCATTCCGCACCCTCAAGATTGCCGGTCTTAGCAGCCTATGAATGTGGGCTCGTTCAGAGCATGCGCTCTAGACATCACCCACAAATATGGCGCCCAGTGAATACTCCTTATACTCACAAAGCCTGGCAGTTCGACGACGGAGCCATAAAGTGCCCGGTCGCAGCTTTGGAGCGCGAGGATCTGGTAGCACAGCTTTTGCAGCGGCGAGGACCCGAAACACACTTGTTCCCTCGGGAGAAGTGTGTTTTGGCGTCTCACCGCAGCGGGGCGCCAGTCACGTGGCTCTCCTCTCATCCGTTGTCTGCCCCTCCACCTTTTCCATTTCGGCGGCCGCTTCTCGTGGCGATCTGCCAGGCTTTGTCCGTCAGACCATAGGAGGCTATGTTCTGAGTTATGGCGGCGTCACGCATGCGTGATAGGCTCAGTTAGATAGGTCTATTGAACCAGTTTTGAAACTGACCGGTCGATTCTTATTTAACTTTATTGTTAGTTAAACTACGCGTCGATCAAGCGACACGTCGATCCTCCTGTTCTTAAACTGCCATTTACGGGTGAGATAACCACCTCGCTATCTTGGTTTTCGGCCCTTTCTAACTGCGACTGATTTTCTGCTAAGAATGGACAAGTGGCGCATAAATTTTAATTAATTTTAATTTTAATTTCCAATAATATTTATTGGATAAACTATTTTATCGGGGTTAAAATAAATTATATCACGATGGTTTTGTTTTTCTTGGTACAATGTTTACTTGTGTTCTTTTTTTTTTTTTACAAATACTGTTTACATTTACAAGAGAATTTAACTTGTGCGGGATGAAAACCATGCAAAGTGATACAAATGAGAGCATCAAACTTATCATTGTGCTTAAAACAGATTTCCTAGAAACTCTGGTGATGCAAGAAAGCAATCGCACTTTTTCCTGACCAAAAGTAAAACTAATTTTCTAGTTTATAGCGATCGCGAAATGATCGCTAATCGCACCAATTTGAAAGGAAAGAATGAAAATTAGATTTATGAAGTTAGAGCAAGTTGTTTTGTCTAGCTCTTATAGATTTAAAAATGCACGCACTAAAGCCCGGTTCACACAGTTGCGTTTGACTGCGTTTGACTGCGTTGCGGCAGCGAGAAACCAGGACATCCCTGCTGCTTATATCGCGTGCCAAGGTGATTCCTTGAATTGGATTTCACGCTTTATACGAAGCACAGATGTGCCGGTGACTCGCTTTCGGTTCTCGCCGCAACGCAGTCAAACGCACTCAAACGCAAGTGTCTAAACCGGCCTTAACAACCTACAGGTTTCAGAGAAACATAATGTGACAGAAAGTGTTCTCCACTGAACGAGCGAATGCTCCGAACAAGCTCACTTTACTATAGGCTGCTAAGACCAGTAATATTGATGGTGTGGCATGCACGTTGCGAAGGAAGTTTTGAACCTCGCCGTCAGCACGCGCTCAGCAGTCGTGCACACTGCTATGGCCGCCAGTGCGAATTCCTCGCGGGCGAAACAAGTATAAACTAATTTGTGAAACATGGTACCTAAAATCGATAACTATATATTTTTTTATGTCTATTAACGGTTCGTAAAAATAAATGCGACTAACGTTATTATATTTACGTACACGTCAATCAAGACCGCAAGGGTCGACCTAAGTATTTAAATATCGCTACTCGCCACCCGTGCGTTATTTTACTACAAAATTTCGTTCTCCTAAAAGCCCGCAGCCTTTCCAATAACTACGTGCGGGCTTAAAGCCTGTTCTGAGCGGAGTCGTTCACAACATTGACGTGTAGGTTCAAAAGGTAATAATTCCTCGAATATATTACCAGTAAGTAGCCGAGATTCTGAGGCCTTGACCAAATTAGAAGGAGAATGCATTACTCAACATCCGGGAAAAAGCAGATTAGCGAAGGAGTTATCCGAGCGGTCGGTTATGCGGCGCAAACTCAGAAAGTAGCTGGCGGTAGAGGACAGAAGCCAAGGAATTAATCGAGGGCTCACTCGCGGCATTAGTCAGCTCCTTAGTCGCGCCATTAGTCAGAAACAAATTAGCTGTTAATCAAAATTCAATGAAACCTTTTATGCTAAACAACTCCACATGAGAGGCAAGTTTTGTTTCACGCATGTTTTGAGATAACATTTTACGAGGTCACTTTTAAGATGTCACGTAGTTTAGGAAATACTTTAATGGTATTTAAAGCCCGAGGCAAAAATATAGTACCCAGAGAGACAATCAATTCGTAAAATTTTTGTGAGTGCGCGACATGAATTTCTCATTTTTTCGAGATGGTATGCACATATGAGGGAGCCAGTACATGTTCGATTGAGCTACATGCCCACCAGAAATTCCTGCTTGTTCACCAAGTTACCAATCTACGTAAGATACGTTTTGCAACTTTATGTGCTACTTTTGGTATTGGCGATTTCAATCGCGTGTTTATGGACCTACTTTCTCGGCTTTGTGTTTGGATCGCCAGGCGACGCGAATATCTTATTCGATCAAGGAGGCTGGAGCGTGAACCCTCCGCCATAGCTATTTGTTCTAGCCACTAGATGCCATCGATTTCGCAGGAGTCGCCACTAGGTTCTACCAGTATTTTACTCTATCGTGAACAAAATAATTTTCCGGCCTTTTGTGACTAAGTGCGTTTTAACGCGATAGCGTTAATGAGCTCGTATCGCAGAAAAGCCGGCCTCGGTTGAGTGGCAGAAAAGCCGGCGCCGGTGGCGTGACGCGAAAATTCTGATTGGTCGATAAGGTTATGACGTCAAAGCCACACGATCTAGCGCTAGAATTTCGGACGAATCACAACACCCATGTGAAGCGTGACGTCAGGCGTGGAATGAAAGTGATGAAAAAACATGATATGTAATACGAATTAAAGGTCGATTTTAGGAAGCGAATGGCGGCGCACAGCAGAGGACTGAAATGCAGGACTCTGTTTTGTTCCTTCGGAATGTGCTTTTGTCATTTGTATTGGTTGTCGATACTTGTAAAAAACAAAAAGCATAAAGGGACTTTAGTAGTGCTGGCTGCGGTCTGACCTAAGGTAAAGCGAAGTGAATATTCGCATCTTAAGGTCAAACCTAGTGCCACTAAGCTACGCTTCCGGGTAACGACACTTGCCCATATTGTGGCTTAAAATCATGGTTGCCAGTTATCTGAAGCTTTATCTGAAATCACAGGAAACACTTTTCCGTCTTCCACAAATGTTTAAACTGTTAGCGACAGAGCAAAGCAATATTACGTGAGTTTCCTAACACCGAATCTAACGCCGAGGAAATCGCACTTTTAAATCATGACGATCGGCAGTTACGACCGCTCTGCAGAAGCACCAAAATGGCGGCGCCCACAACAATGTCGGGGAACAGAGTGCCGATACTCCAAGCGCCGCTAATTTAGTGGCACTAGTCAAACCAACGAAGGGCATCCGCCACGTCCCAGCAAAAAAACTGCGTGTTAATTCCTTAACCAACTGAGCCTCTAAATTCGTCAAACATAAAGTTGGGGCCCAAGTTGACGGAGCGCACCGATTTTGCCACGACGATGACTGGCGCTTTTTTCGTCGACGTCCAATCGGCGCGCTCCACTAACTTTCGGCTCAAACTTTTGTTTGAGGAGTTTAGAGCCCCAGGAGATCTTTTGTCGTGCAACCGAAAGTTCGGTTGCAGAGCGCCTTCTCAGCAGCAGGCCTTCGCAAGATTGCGTGCACTTCAAACGGGGATAAAAACCCGGTAAATGGGAACCCGTATGCCAGTGCTTTGCCTCAGAGCCACCCATACTTCTCATATATTATTTCCGGTTAAAAGTCACCGAGGCGGCTTTCAAACAAAATATAGTCGCAACATTTTGACAAGCCACAGTGTAATAGTGAAAATAATTTCTGCAATTGATAAAAAAGCAATTAACCTGGCAAACATGGTCGAATTGCAACCGCCGGAATCCCTTTCACTGTGCCAATTTCATCTGGGCATACGGGTGCACAGTGAAACGCGCGTGAAAGCACCAGTGGTTCACTCGCACTCTGGCTCGCTCACTGCGGGCGTCCAGGCATCTGACACCCCCAAATCTGATGCCATTTCTGTCTCTCACGTGGCGTTCCAAGCGGCACATGACGACAAATGCAAATCGAGCTGTTCCTGAACACGTGTCTCCATCTGTATTTGATATTAGAAAACTGCAACTTGCCGTAACTGAATGGGAAAAGTTTGTGATTGGATACTGAACTTCACGTGTAATCTATTGATATGAAGTTTCTGAAAAATGTAATATCAAAAGATGCCTCGTACTTTAATGTCTCGCTATTTTCGTTGGTTCACGTGATTCCGTTTTTATAGCACGAGAAAATAATACAGTTTCAAACTTAATTTTGTATTTAAAAATGTTAATTCTTTGCACAGTTCATTGCTTACTTTATTAATTTACTACATCCAACAGACCGTTCGCGTAAATTATCGTGGTCATTGGGACGCTATAAGTCGAGAAACAAATTGTTAAATATCAAAAACTGCGATCAAATAAACGTTAAATAATAAACTAAAAACTAATAATAGACGTAATATCGAGACATTAAAGTATAGTTGAAGAATAGTTCTTTAATTTGTTTATGACTGTAGAGCACAGAGGGAAAATAAATAAACCATCAAAAAAGAAGAAAAACGGCATTCACAGTGCCTCAAACGGAACGTACAATAACATAAATAAAAGTGCTCTTCAGATATTGGATATCTGTAGCAGTATAGTTGAGCGCATTTAAAGCGTACTTGACTGTGTCATAAACATGCGCAATTAGTTTATTATAACACCTTTTGGCGGGCTAGTTGGTTCATGATTTGTAGAAATAAATGAACTGCGCAAAGGACGAGGACAGAGGTAGAAACGAGTACGACACACGGAGCGCAGACTTCCAACTGTTTATTTGGCGCAGACACAACAGTATATATAGCAGCAGCAATCAGTTTGCGGCGACATAAGTTTTAAACATGACCATCCAAAAAAGAAAATTCCTTGTCTGATAGTGAAACAGATTGCATGCTTATGCAGTCGTGACCTTTCTTTTTAATGAAGTAAGCTTCTACGAGTTTTCTTTCCGTTGCCTCATTTGCTCTTGCGAGAACACATGTCCTTTGCAAATCAGGACGACAACCGCATTTCAAACAATGTACAGGCAGATGTCCGCCTGTGTTGCTTTTTATCGACAAAAAGTGTTCACGCGCCCTCAGGTTGAAACAACGTCCAGTCTCGCCAATGTATACTCGCCCTCAAGAAAGCGGAATTTCATAGATGACACCGGATGCGCATTCCGTGTAGCGCGTGCTGTGCTCCTTTTTGCATTTGTTGATGTTCATTCTTGGCTTCATCATAGGGCACACTTTACTGAGTTTGCAGGGCGCTGAAAAGACGACCGAGAGACCATACCTGGCCGCCACCTTTTTCAGGTTATGGGACAGGCCGTGGTGGTACGGGATGACATGCACGCGCATTTTTTCTTTTCGCCAAGGATGAACATCAACAAATGCAAAAAGGAGCACAGCACGCGCTACACGGAATGCGCATCCGGTGTCATCTATGAAATTCCGCTTTCTTGCGGGCGAGTATACATTGGCGAGACTGGACGTTGTTTCGACCTGAGGGCACGTGAACACTTTTTGTCGATAAAAAGCAACACAGGCGGACATCTGCCTGTACATTGTTTGAAATGCGGTTGTCATCCTGATTTGCAAAGGACATGTGTTCTCGCAAGAGCAAATGAGGCAACGGAAAGAAAACTCGTAGAAGCCTACTTCATTAAAAAGAAAGGTCACGACTGCATAAGCATGCAATCTGTTTCACTATCAGACAAGGAATTTTCTTTTCTGGATGGTCATGTTTACACCTTATTTCGCCGCAAACTGATTGCTGCTGCTATATATACTGTTGTGTCTGCGCCAAATAAACAGTTGGAAGTCTGCGCTCCGTGTGTCGTACTCGTTTCTACCTCTGTCCTCGTCCTTGGCGCAGTTCATTTATTTCTACAAAGTTTATTATAGCATATCACTCTGAATTCCTTTTTTTTTTAAGTGCCTATATTTTGCGATTGACGGTTGAAAAGTGCCTATACTGTTCTTGACAAGGTCGCGAAAAATATGCACTTACATAAAAAAAAAAGAAATGGAGAGCAATACAATAAAAAAGGTTTCAAACTGCAGAAAGAAAGGGCTCAGTTATTTTGATTCATTTTTTCCCCCTCGCCTTGAAACGAGTAGTCGACGAGCTTGCCGTGTCGCGAATTATCTCCCCCTTTCAATCAGGCTGCGGTGACACAGGCGCACATGGTAACGGCAATTCGCGTGAATGGGCTCCCCCTATCTGCTCCATATGGACGAGTCCTGACTTCAGCGCTAGTTCAAACGTAAGCCACCAATCAAATGCTCCTAAAAAAAAAAAAAAAAAAAGAAAAATGCTTGTTTGAGTGGAGATATTTAGTATTTGCATGAATGTCCATAAACATGACGACGAACATGATGGTGCGCTCTTGAAGCTGTCTGATTGGTCCCGTAGGCTCACAGCGTCGCCGCGTCAGGACATATGGTGAAACGAAGTGTACAGCGCCAAACTCGCCCTAACGACCCTCGCGACCATCGGCGTCGTTGGCGAGCGATTTTAGAACTCGCACAACAACCGGCGTGACCTCTGGAAACGGCCGCCTCGGTCCCATTTGCGATGTCTGGCGCGCTTGCAAACATTACCTAATAACGCCTTATCGTGAACCCCACCGGAGATTGCGACGTGAAAGCCCGCTGCGTCCTGTGTTAATGCCGCGCGCGCAGTTGCATGGATGGATAGATAGTAACGACTCTATTCTTTGTATGGAGAGGTAGCTTTCGCCACCTTGTGAAGGGGAGGGGGGTTCTCAGTGTTGCTTGACGCCATTAGCGTAAAAAACAAAAACAACAACAAAAAAAAAAACGGCGCGTCTTTATGCGTCGCATTGCATATTTCTATAAGTTTTAAAGCTTCGCTTGATCTGGAGTTATTCTTATGTATAATATATACGCGGTCTTTTTTTTTTTACTTCCGTTGATCCGGATAGAAAAACAAGAGTAGTGAAAAATCTTTTACTATGGACAAAATGTAGATAATACTTCAGCTACTTCTTCACATAATCACCGCAGAGGTTAGGCAGTTACATATTCTACTGCTAAATTCTACAGGGTGATACAAGGAGACGCCAGGTTCTTTAAATCGACCGGAAAATTCGGTTTCTTAACCTATCGCATACGACTTTGTGCAGCGTTGCCCACAGATGGTGCTTTTTTTTTTTTTGTAAAATTTGCAAAGAGCGAACTTACTTGAGGAAAAAGTAAAGAAAGAAAAAGGCTTAGCTCCTATGGAAACGCAGCGACGCCACCGGTCTGCAAACAACACGGCGCCGTTTCGCACGGGAGACAAGAGATGGCGCAAGCGGTCGCGACGCCAACTGCCGCCAACGAACGAGCATACGACGCCGAGAGCCGGCGTCTTTTTTTTAGCAGGCGATCTTTTCGAATCAAAAGCGGCGAGAGCTTTTTTCGTATCAGTTGTTGTTTTTGTTTCTGCGACTGTCGCCCCCTGCGGAACGCGCGCCGCTTTTGAGTCGAAAAGATCGTCTGCTGAAGAAAAGACGCCGGCTCTCGGCGCCGTTTGATCGTTCGTTGGCGGCGTTGTTGCGCCATTTCTTGTTTCCCGTGCGAAACGGCGCCGTGTTGTTTGAAGACCGGTGGCGTCGCTGCGTTTCCATAGGAGCTAAGCCTTTTTCTTTCTTTGCTTTTTCCTCAGGTAAGTTCGCTCTTTGCAAATATTACAAAAAAAAAAAAAAAGCACCATCTGTGGGCAACGCTGCTCAAAGTCGTAGCGCGATAGGTTAAGAAACCGAATTTTCCAGTCGGTTTAAAGAGCCTGGCGTCTCCTTGTATTACCCTGTAGTTTTCCCCAGTTCAAAGCGATCATTAATACATGCCTTGCACGTTACGTATGGCACCGTACCAGCCGCCATTGCTCCGTACCATTTCTTTGCCCTTATCTTTTGCAGCATGAATTTCGCACCATGAAATTCGTTCTTCTTGGCGAGGCTTGCCGAGAAAAAGGACTTCGATGGTGCCAAATGTATGCTGCAACTACGGGCACCGGAGCAATGGCGGCTGATGTGAAGTCAATGCCAGCCATGTCTAAGAGAGCTGATCAACAACTCGATTCAGACAGCACGACTCTCTATAGTCGAAGCATATATAATATTCATGATATGTATATTTAACTGCCGCTTTATTTTATATACGAGTACAGTGCAGTCTTGCATGTTTATCCTGAATTCTAGATGCCAGGTTATTATTTAGGACTACGTTCAGAGAATGCGAGCGGCTGGCTTTGTCCCAACAGAGCTGTGATACAATATCATCAAAACGTAAATGGTTATAAAGCAAATGTGCTAATACAAAACGGTACTTCCATAGTATTTATATAACACTTTGTAAAAACGTTTCTTTTATACAACTCGGTAATACGCATAAAGGCTCTGGTACCAAGTGATATCTTTTTGAAATAAAATGAACACTAAAATTTAAAGCAATTGTTTTTAGACCTGTAAATACGCACGTTACTAGTAATTATGATCTAAAGATTTGCACCGACCAGACTGATATGTTCAACAATAGAAAACGCTACGTGTCATTTTTTTTTTTTTTTTTTTCAGAATACATTCAAAGCAGGTAAAGGACTCGGTCAGCTTGACGGACGCCTCTGGAAAAAGTTCACCGACAACCGAGACTTGTGAGCTGTTTTGTACTTTCTTTATTGAAGTGTTTACTGATGAAGTATTTCTATTACCCTTTCACTGCCCAGGATATCTTATAACCAACCAAATGGATTAAATCATTATAAAAAAATGACGGAATTGCAAACTTAATATCAAATTTACCATCTAACTCGGCTTCCGGTCGTGACCTTATATCTACAAACTTGCTCAAGATCACAAGTCAGATATCTAGTGTACTCTTATCCCGCATATTTCAAACATCCCTTGTTGTTCCGGCTGACGGGAAACCTGCAATGGTTGTCCCGATTTTTAAAGATGGCGCAAAAGACGTCCTTAAAAATTTCAGACCCATATTTTTAACCCCTGTTGTAAGTAAATTGATAGAACATGTCGTTTATTCCAATGTAATAAATAATTTATGTGTAAACAATATACTGTTTACAAACCAGCACAGTTTCCGGTGGTCATATTCCTGTGAATGTCAACTTTTTTTTTTTAACGGACATCTATTATAACCTACATAAGATACATGAAACTCATGCTATCTTCATTGATTTTAAAAAAAGCGTTCGATAAAGTACCACATTGCTGTCTCATCCAAAAATTAAAAACACTAAAAGTAGAAACGTCCGTTATAAACTGGATTAAAAACTTCCTTTCAAACCGCACACATAACGTTGCTAAAGACAACAATTGTTCGTCACAAAAACTTGTTAAATAGGAAGTGCCGCAGGAAACCGTGCTGGGTCCACTGTTGTTTTTAATAACATAAATGACATTCCAGATCTTCTGAATTCCACTATTAGATTATACGCGGACGACTGCGTGATTTATGGAAAACTAATGAGTGTAACCAACTGCACCCTTTTGCAAAATGACTAGTCACATAATCAAGCATGGTGTCGGGAATGGCAAATGGAGATCAATGTTGACAAAACTAAATTTCTTAACTTCACAACAACAAATAAAATACTAAGATTAACAATTAACTTTCTACCATACCAAATGGAGCCGTAACATTCTGCAAGAATCTTGGCATCAACTTTAACCATAACTTGTCATGGGAGCCTCAAATAAACTTCATATCTGCGAAAGCAAACAGAAGTTTGGGATTTTCAAAGCGCTTCTATATAAGGCCGCGCAAGAAACAAAACTCATCGCACACAATTCTCTCATCCGCCCTCAACTCGAGTACGCATTCATTGTCTGGAACCCCCATCAGTTGTATCTAGAGAAAAAGCTGGAAGCTGTACAGAACCTGGCTACACGTTTTATTCGCCACAATTATCAGCCCACAAGCGCTGCCGGAATGAGAGCTAAATTAAACCTCCCTCTTTTAAAGCACAGGAAAAAAGTATCATGTCTTACCCTACCTGCCCAAAATGTATTATAATTTTCCTTTAAAAAAAGATGAATACTGCCCACCGGCCACACACATCGCCTCCCGCACCGACCGTCCACTCAAAATTCAACTCACTACACCTAGGACTAAAATATTCAAATTTTCTCCTTTACAATTGGCTATTACTGGTTGGAACAATCTCCCGGAACTTATTGTTGTGAGCATCCTAGAATGCAATAACTTCAGATCTGCCATTTCCTCTCTCGTCACCATCTAGCGTCCTGTTTGTACGTGTTCACAAACATCCTAGCCTTTCTTGTTTGTTGCGTTACTTTGAGTGTTTAAATTTGCCCCCCACCCTTATGTAAAGGCCTCTGTGGGAATTTAAGGGTTAAATCAATAAAATAAAATTAAATGAAATTTGCAATTGGTAATCACATAGAATACTTAGTTAGGAAACTGTAAAAGGTTGTTAGAATAATAAGTCACTGTCGCTCTTTGTTGGCTGTAAATATTAAAATACAAATTTAAAACGCTCTGTTTAGCTCACAAATTAACTATTGTCATTTGGTTTGGGGTGCAACGGCTAAATGTTACGCCAGCAAACTTACAATCCTCCAAAAGGAAATGCTGCGTTTTATTGAAATGTGCCGTCAACACTCATATTGAACCATTTTGTTTTAATTAACGTCATGACAATCTTTAGTGTATACGGGTACCGTTTGCTATGTTCTTATTTATTTTCAACTGAGTATTTTATTTCGTTTTTGTCTAATTTATCCCAACTGACAAAACGTGAATCTTTTATTCGTATCCGACGCAGAGTCCCCCCCCCCCCCCTGAAATATGCCTCAACATCGTACCAATTACGCACTACAGTCAATTGCTCCTAACCTGCCTAGATTAATTAAGAAGTTTATTATAGATCGCCTTGATATTCACTGTGTAACAAACAAATAAAAGATGTATGCTCATGTTTTGTTCAGACAAATTATATTGTATAGTGTTTTTTGTTACCATACCCTGTAAACGCAGGCGCACCAGACCCAGTCAAGCTACACGGTGGAAACCTTTTTGTCTGGTGCCCCCAGCACAATAGTGCTGAAATAGAGAAGGGCAATCGAAAAGAATAAAGAAATTGAAACATCCGTTTCATCAATAAAGAAAATGAAACATCTGCCTTCGCATGTCGCGTGTTTGACACCCTTTGCTGCCCCCCCCCCCCCGGCTAGTTTTTTACTCCACCCTCTCCCCTCGTTTAATGGGTACTACAAAGATACCTCCACGTATATAACTTTTTTGTCGAATTTTATTTTTTTCTAAACAAAATGTCAAACTCGTTGTTTAGGTCGATTTTTTATCAACTTTGACAGTTCCTTACTTTGTCTGTACTTTAGGAAAATTTTAGTAGCTCTATAGGAAGCCCAAAGCAAGCCCATTATAGATATACTAATACCATCATGATTTGTTGACTAGCCGCTCCGCCCCCTTCACGTAAATGTTGTGAGAAATAACAAATGTTGAAAGTTTTAAATCGATTTTCTCAAAAAGACCTTTTTTGTAAATTTGCATTTTTAACAGTTTTTTTTTAGATATAGACTAGTAGTTAACTATAAGAAAAAAACAATCTAGAAATGTATAATTTTGGTTGCATGTCCTCTATCTGAGCCGCGATCATGTGAAATGTTGTGCTCATTTGACTAAAATACAGCAACCTTACCGGCATTGCGCGCCTCTACGATTTCAAAAAGATATTTTTATCTGATCTCCTGAAGTGGCGCAAACATACATGTTTCACAATGCGTGGACGAATGCGCATTTCCTGCATTTGTTCGCATCGTCCGCGACTAGCCAGTTTTGCTTCGCACTGCCGACCGGCTGTGGGATTGAAGTTCCACGCACCACCATTAGATAATATTTATTTATTTTTTATCGGAGAGTTCCGTATAATTCGCCGCCAAAATAACCGTCTAATTTGCATCCGCGCTATATATACCTAAAGGTCGACCACAAACCGAATTAGGGTCGAATACGAAACTCGCTGTCCAGAGACAACGGAAGCTAAATGTGCGTCTCTATAACGATTGCAGCGGCAACAAAATGACGAAAGAGCGACGGCTGCCGCATAGCAAGAAGCCACGTTACAGAGCGTATCAATTAATAAAAGCGACGACTGTCGCCCCCAATCGTGTCCGGTTTGACGCAGATTTCCGGAAAGAGGATGAAGGAAGTCGCGACGGAAGTCTGGAGCGGGAAAGGAGCACTGTGCAGGTTTATTAGATCAATGACACTCGCCCATCGCCCTCTTCCTTTTTTTTTTTTTTTCGTTATTTGTCCGAGCCAGACATCTGGGCTACAGAAACAAAGAAAACCATTGGCGCGTTTGGTAAGAGGCGCTGCTTTTGACGGCGGTGCAAGTGGCCAACAGAACGTAAGGGCGCAAGTGAGCTGGTGTATACTGAACATTTTGAAGCAACCCGAGACAGGGGAATACGGAGGGTGACACAAAAAGAAGAGAAACAGATTCTCTCCTTTTCTTCGCTTGGTGTCAGATTTCCTATTCCTGTCTCGGGTTGCTTCAAAATGTTCAAGTGGCCTATGTCTAAGCCCAAAAACGACAAAACGAAAATGAGACAAATTCCCTGCGAGTGGAGTGCTGAACTTTGTTGAAGTTGCTGAAGTTGAAGTTGTTGAACAAAGTTCAGCAACGAGTGCTGAACTTTGTTGAAGCAAAATGTACGCGAGATCGTGCGACTTTGAACCAGCAAAATGTATATATACTCCACTGCAGTGTGTGGAACTTGAAAGTAAGTAATAACTGTCGTAGCTCTTTTATTTTGTTGCATTTTCAATAACTGGGTATGTGCGAAGTTACTATAACACTTAATTAACTAAAATAGATGTCTTGCAGTAGCTCGTAGTTACTTAGTTCGAGTACAGATATTCTTAATATGTTTCCATATGAACAAATGAAGAGGAATTCAGACTCAGCATGAGAACAACGATTACAGTTGCTGGTCAGCAAATGCACTAAGCCTCATTGACGTCGTGTTCTAGAAGTAATTGGAACGTTCCTTATCCACTTCTCTAGTAACTATAGGGTGTCTCAGCTGCGCCAAGATTTAAAAAAGGCTGGTGTCTAACGAACCCAGTATTGGTCAGAGTTCTATTGGGTATTTTGTAGATATACTTTGTCACGTTTCAAACTGACTGATTAAGGCAGAATAATTTGCTAATTTTTCAAATATTATTTTTCGCGTAAACCCTCCAATAATATTGTCTTAATCCTGGTGACTAAGGACATTAACATGCATCGCAGTTTGCTAGCGGGTAGTCATATAGGACATTTAGTTTTAATGTCGCGCGTTTTTTTAAAGTAATAAAACATGGGGATGTTTCTCGGTACGCTCTGCAACTTTTGTATCGAAGGATTTCCGGACAAATTGGATAGCTAATTAATTAGTGTTAATTAGCCATCTTGGCACATCGCAAAACTATCTGCACTTGCTCAGTGAACAATACTGCGCTGACAAGCGTAGCTTGCAAGAGGTTTTTTGGAGGCACTCTGTATACCTAGATGAAATGGATTTCAATTCTCGTAACTTGATTACTTTGTAAAAGTCACTTCTATACCTCGTGTCCTGTATCGGTCGTGTGGTAAGCGTGCAGTCATTATATAAGTTTATTTTTCAATAAACTTTGTTTCAAAGATGCCTACCAACAGCCTTACGCCTCTCCGATAGTGCACCACAACACGCCAAGAACAACACAAATGTTGCATTTAGCGCGAGATCAGTAATGCAAAACTAAAATAGGAAAGCTTAGACCTTAAAGGGCCTCTGACACGCCAAAACAAAATATTTGTTTTCATGCTAGGCGTTGAAATGGCATACCAGGACATTAGAAAAAAATTGCTTCACTATAGAGTTGCGTAGTTTTTTTATAAAAAATAGAAATACGAGGCCCAATTCAAAGTTCCCGCCGTGCACTGTGTATCGGTGCTCGGTGGCACCCGAAAGAAATGCGACTGACTCAGTGTCACGGCAAACCAAAAAGAACGTTTATTCCCTCGTGGCCCTGCACAAGCCACGGGCCCCACGGCACGCGCGTGCGTGCCTCGCTTGTAGGAAGCGAAGTTCAAAAGAGGCTCACGCCACACACTGTGACGTAACAGTGTACCGCAAGGTGTCGGGGCGGTCAGAAGGGAGGCATCGACCTATGTCATTAAAAGTGGGTTCATCGGAAGTCACGTGAGTTTCACTCCTCGTGCTCTCCGCGACCGTGCCTAAGCCTTTTTTTTATTTTTTTTTATTCTGCTCTTCGTACGAGCGATCGTAGAAAATGAAGTTTCAGTTCCACTAGCTCTTTATCCCTGCACCGTTGGTTAGTTTGCGTGCTGTAAAATTTGAGGACGAAGAGTCAGTGGATCGACGTGATGGAGGTCAATGATGAAAGCGTTGCGAGTACAAGCCAGTGTATGAGTGCATGCCGTCAGTCCGATGATACAGGGCTATACTGGGCGCAAAACAAGCTATCAAGTTTTGAAGAAAAAAAATTTAGAACGCTCGCAGAAGTTAGGATTGCTAGCATACGACACGCCCGATCGCATTGCTGAAGGTTCAGACACCGAGGTCGTTGAATCATCGGATACTCTCCATGCTGAAGATGCCTGCCGTCTAAAGAATACGAACTGGTGAGTGTACCAAGCACAAGTAAACGTCGAGCACAAAGTACGTATTTTGTCTAGAACATGAGTAGAACTTGTTTACTAGGTGCACATGCGGCCGATGTATGTCTCTCAGAAATGCATGCAGTGTGATCTCTTCTTCAGTTGCTGAAATACCGGGACAGTCCCTCACATAGAACCTTCTAGGCATTGTAGTTGATCATGTCAATTCACTGACTCCGCTTCTTCTACCTTTACAGCAACATTAAGCGATGAAAAGCAAATAAAAGAAACTTGTCTGCTTTGATCGCTCGTGGAGGTGCGGAGAATAACAAAAATATTTAAAAAAAATATTACACGCGCTCGCGGTAAGCACGAGGAGGGATACAACTCACGTGACTTCCGGCGATGCCTCCCTTCTGACCGCCCCGACACCTTGCGGTACACTGTTACGTCACAGTGCACGGCGGGAACTTTGAATTGGGCCTCCTATTTCTATTTTTTATAAAAAAAACTACGCAACTCTATAGTCAAACAATTTTTTTGTAATGTCCTGATATGCCATTTTAACGCCTAGCATGAAAAAAAAATATTTTTTTTTTGCGTGTCCGAGGCCCTTTAAGTCCATGCTAATAATGGATGTGTTCAAATAAGGACGGTCCTGGTGGTGTCATGCCTATTTTTTGTTTTCAATTAAATTTTTATAAGAGGTAGCTAAACCTGTCCACACAAGGGGGCAGACCTTACTTTTGCAAGATACTTTCTTGCATTCGTGAGAAAACTCGCATTCGAGAGAAGTTTGAAACAACGATTTTCCCAACTGCGCGATGATGCAAATTTGAAGGAATAAAGAGTGCAGCTTTCTACACAGTCACTATTTTTTCGTTTATTGCACGCATACTTTACTGCCAGAATTTGTTGAAGTTAACTTATATCAGCATATATTTCGAGCGAAATAAAATGCCAAACTTGGCTTCCCGAGCAACTCTTACATAATGAGGCATTTTTCGGCGAATTTTTAAGTCGCTTTAAATTTATATTCTAAAGCTGAAACTTTTTGTGTCAAGTGTTTCATGCTTTGTATATTTTCAGCAAATTAATTAGCGTACTACCGTTGAAAGTGTTTTCTGCATTGCGCCCGGAAATTTCGTCAAAATCGAAAAAGTCAAAAGTTTTCGATTTTTGAGCGGCAATTAAAAAAAAAAAATCATTCTCGATTTTTTGTACATTTTACCCGATGAGCCCTTGATGACCGATAATTACAAATATGCGAAAACATGTTGCATTATTTTGTTTTAAAACAAAAAAAATGTGTAACCAGGTCGTGGTCGCATCAATTACCGCTGGGGCGTTTCTGTCTTAACGAAGCGTCGCTCGTGCCACAGTACACGAGTGACGCATGTCACAGTAACCGTACTTTTGCATATAATGCCCAGGCGCCACGAATCACTCTAAATATAGCACGTGAACTTGGTTTCATCACTGATGTGGCTGATATTGCTAATGAATACTGAACTTTACGGCGTGTCTGATACTCATAGTGTGTTATACTTGGCCGGTTAGATGCTCATCGTGCTACCTTTTCAGATTAGTACTTTAATATGAGTACTTGTCTGACAAAATAATTTGATTCGTCGTTCTAGGAACCACTAGAACGACTAATAAAAGGCGTGGCGTGGACGGAAGGTTAAGAGGCGGTGGTATATTATTGCGTTGTAACGCATGGCGTAGCTGGACTCCCAAGCCGGAGCATAATTGAAGACGTCAAAGAAAAACAAGTGTTTCTTGATGCAGACTTTCCAACAAAACAAGTGGCAGCCCCCAAAGTGAGGGCGCAGCAGAAAGTGAGGCCGAAGGTTCCATCCGCGATTGCAAAGGTATCTCACCTACGCGAGGCAGCGATACGCGACACCTGCGGCCTCTGCTGCGCGGTGGGAACATAACCGGCAGGGCGTGTGGCGATGGTAAACATACACCCGAGTCATTCATGCTGCGGTGGCACAACAGCCCCTCGCCACAGTAGGACAAATACAAAGAACGGAGGAGGCGAGGCGTGGTAGATTCAAGGTTGGTGAAGAGGATGTTAATGCAGTGCTTGCACACTACAAAACGGGCGAGCTGGATGGCAAATTAGGAAGATGTTGTGAGCGTGAAAATCAAGGGAGAGACCTAAAGGGTTCCAAAACGCTTCATGACCCGGTCCCTGCGCGAAGCATACGGCGTCTACAAACTTGTCCACCACAGCTTTGCGATTGGCCTCGCAAAGTTTATATCTTCGCGACCTCATTGGGTCAAGTGCTTGCCACAACGGGAGGTGTGTGTTTGTACCTACTGTGCCAAGTTCCAGCTATGTCTCGTGGGGCTGAAAAATACGATAGGAGATTCACTTTCTGCGGAAGATGTGCAGGCTCTCTGTGTACGTCCACAGCCTACTTCTCCTTGCCTCCTCGGCAAGTGCGACCAGTGCACAAGAGCGGAAGAATCGACATTAGAAAAAGTCGATATTGGACATGATGAGGAGGTAGTCTTGCTGACGGCCGCAGCGTTTATCGATGAGCTTCAAAAGACTGGGATAAAGTGCATCCCTCGCAACTACCTATGACGCGTGCAAGCAAAGGCAATACATGACGAGAAGCAGTCTTGTGAAAGGGGTGCTATTGTTTTCCACTTTGACTTTGCCGAGAATCGGACCCTGGTGCTTGCGGACGAGGTACAGGCGTACCATTGGCAGAAGAAACAAATCAGCATCTTCATGAACAAAATGTAAGGGCGCAAACGAGCTGGTGTACATTGCACATGGTTGAAAAAACCCCGAGACTGCGGGTAAACGACACGACACTAAAAAGTCCAACCACAGCATCTTCACGTGCTTTGCAATGTCAAGGAAGTCGACGCGGAGCTATGCCGGTATTTGCGACGATCTAACTCATGAGTCGGCGCATGCACGCTTGGCCTTGTCAAAAATTAAGGCACACCTGGAGGACAACGCACCATTCTACTCTCGCTCCACTTACGTTAGCGATAGAGCAGCCGCCCATTTTAAGAACCGGTACCAACTTCACTAGTTACAGTGCAGTGAGCTCCAGACGACGAAGTGGATCTTTTCGGCAACAGGGCACGGCAAGAATGCATGCGACGGGGTAGGGGGGCTTGCAAAACACCAAGCCTACGGATGGCGAGCTTGAGGCATTTCGAGAACGAAAAACAATAGAGTGAAAGGACGCCAAGAGGGTGCCTGGAATCCAGTCGCTTCACATGTGGAAATATAAAAAATCAGATCAGGAGAATTCTTCGCACGTTGCACGCAACGCGGACTCTGAGTGGAAGAAGCCCTGAGTCCCTTGAACGTGTTCTAGTGGATTGCTTGTGTCACCAAATCCGGCTGCGCCTGGATACATTAGAGACTCCTCTCGTTGAATTACCCGGAGACCGACCCAAGCGTACATCACAGTTTCCAAATTTCTATGCCCTTCAATATAAACAAGACCCCGCAGGACAATCGGTTCTAAGGCCTTCCTGCACCTGGTTTGATACATCGCGTTTTCAACCACGCTGTTTTCGTCTCGCACCAAATGCGACCTGTGTGAACACGAAGTCTGCTCTGGACTCGGAGCCCTGATATTCGATCTGGGAAAAAGCGGATCGAGCCCGGGAAAAGCGACGGTGGCTGGCCAGGGCAGTGCTGGGGAAGCATCCGGAAGAAGTGTGTGCGTGTGTGAGTGTGTGGCCGGCCTCATCGAGCTGCCCACTAGCCCACCGTGGAATTCACCGGTAGCACCCCCTTCGGACAATGCAACGGAAGAAGCCATAACTCCCGGACAGTGACAGATCAGACACTCCCTCCACCCGCTAGCTCCTCAGTATTGCAATTGGGTTGGTAGCAGGAATGGGCAGAGATACTCCAAAAAATATTCGGGAATACAAATACTGAGATACATGTGTTTTAAGGCTCAAATACAGATACTAAGATACGTTTGTCTCTTACGCAACGGGATATCCCTGAGATACTTCAGCAGAAACGGCGATGAAGTATTCCGGAGTAAATGTTCGTTCGTTCGTTGGTGGTACTTTGGTCCTGCCAAGTTTGACAGGCTGATGGTCGTTGAAGTTCTCAGGAGGCGATGGAGACTTTGCGAGTTCTTTGGCGAACCAATTTATTTTACAAACTATGTACATTTGTACAAAGTAGGGGAAGTTGGCATATTCGGATCGAACAGGTCTTACAGATGTCCAAATCAGTCCACAATTGACCTCCCTCGCACCGTTCGAGGCTTTTGAAAGCACTCACTCCCTCGCGCTCAGGGAAGTTTTAACCAATGGTTTCAAACTTTTTCGAAGTCACGTGGCGTCAACCCTCCAGTGGTCAGCTGGGGGCCGACCCGGCCGTACATCAAGTTTGCAGCGGCTGACAGCTCCATAACACTGGCACAGATTTGGACTCCAGACAGAGCTCCTGGCCCGAAACTCGATCGTCACCAGCGTACCCTGTGGGACGCTGGAGCACACACGAAAACACGCGCACACACAAAACAAAACGCCTCCTTCGCGGAAGAGACAACGTCTTCGCCGCGGAATGCCTGCTCGGGAGGACCGCGGTCAACCGTCAAAAGTAAAAAAAACAAAAAAAAACAACGACAGCCAGGGTGCGTCCAGTGAGGGGGTCCCTCGCGACTCCTTTACATTCGGAATGCAGATACATATACTTATAGAAATACATTTGTTCCCGAATGGCGCTACGTAGGGAGGGTGTAGTTTGTGGCGGATGCGAATGGTAATTTATGGTTGTTCTCCTCTTGTTGTGCCAATTTATGCACTACCCCTTGCCTCGAACTCCTTATTTATCGTGTCACTTCCGTTGAGCCACATAGTTAAAGAACGGTAAAGACTGCGTGTCATGCTTGACAAAAGACGTCTGTCCGAAATGAGCACTGTTTTGCCGTGAGGGCGCATCTCAAATGGTCGTCTTATATACTTCTGAGTAACCCATAGTGTGGGGGGATTGGACAACAGGGTCGTACTTTTTCTCCACTCAACTCCTTTACAGCATTCGCTCTGCTAAATTGGAAACGGTGGAGGGCTCTGCGAGTGTAGCTGATTTTGTTATTCTTGCAAGTAACCTTCTTTAAACCACAGTTTTTTTTATGTCGGTGACTGAGTTAGATTATGTTATCGGGCTGGTTCATGGTATAAATTCCGAAGCACTTGGCACTAAACACATGTTTTTATCCTTTCAATTTATCTTAAAAATGGCAACAAATGTAACGAGGTACCTAAGTCTGGCAAAGCATCGCGATACAGGCGATTTTGTGAATGTATTTCACTACTGAGATACAAATACATTTTTCAAATGTATCACGATACAGAGATACAGATACTTGAAAGTATCTCTAAGAGAATATTGCGATACATTTGTGTCGCGATACAGCCCAGCCCTGGTTGGTAGTAATTCAGGATTTTAGGAATTCAGCTTTCAATTGTCTAGCAATTGTTTTTCTTCTGGGTATTCGCTAGGTAAAGACACCATGGACATCACATCGTCCGACTTTCAACACACGATGAATCGCCGACGCTCGCAGACAGAAGGTTGCGATGCTGCGCAAACGGTTTCTGAAAGATGCTCCGTAGGGTGCCGGGCGCAACGGCTTCGCGACCGTTCGAAGGGCGAAGGATTCGCGACGAGAAAGTAGCGTCTTGCCACTTCAGCAACCTAACGGTTCGTGTTTCCCCGCTCAATTTAGCGGGGAAACATGAACAAAATTAGTTTCACTGCTAGATTTAGCGGGAAAATTGACGTCACGTGACATACGTACCAATTCAATTTCTCGCTAAATTTAGCGGGGCGGTTACACCGATGGCGACGCCGACACCACTGAACTCGGAAACGGGCGCTTAAAAGCTGCGATCCAAAGTCCATTATTTGATTAACTCGCTTTCCGATCTTATGCACTTCGTCATATTGGCACACGTCAAACATACAACCAAATTTCATTTGGCTTTCAATCTTCAAAATGCGTGATTGATTAATTGGTCCAAATACCTGGAATAACTTTACTTTAAGGATGTTAACAATAGTTAACCAAATACATGAGACTCATGCAATATAGATCGATCAGCTAGTGTCTTGGCGAGTACATATGACATATTGCTTGCACGACCAAAACGGGCCCATATATCATTATCAGGGGCTATATTTGCACGCGTATATGGCGCTATATGGCCGTATTTACGCACTTATATGGCAACATCTGGCAGTATTTGCCCACTTATATGGCGAGATAAGGCCCTATTTGCTCCCATATATGGCGGGATATGGCCATATTTAGCTTCTTATAATATCATATATGGCCGTATATAAGATATATCAGGGCCATATCTGACATTTTCGTACGGGATAACACCCTAATATAGATCGGACGCGCCGCAACGTTCAGTTTTCATTGGCAATATCAGCCACATCAGCGATGAAACCAAGTTCACGAGTTTTTTCTAGAGTGCTTCGTGGCGCCTGGGCATTAATATGACCAAGTACGGTTACTGTAGCATGCGTCGCTCGTGTACCACTAGTCGTTAAGACAGAAACGCCCCAGCGGTAATTGATGCGACAACGACGTGGTTACACATTTATGTTTTGTTTAAAAAAAATAATGAAATATGTTTTCGCATATTTGTCATTATCGGTCATCAAGGGCCCATCGGGTAAAATGTAAAGTAAATCGAGAATGATTTTTTTTAATTGCCGCTCATATTTCGAAAAATATTGACTTTTTCTTTTTTGACGAAATTTCACGGCGCAATGCAGAAAACACTTTCAACACTAGAACACTAATTAATTTGCTGAAAATTTACAAAGCATGAAACACTTGAAACATAAAATATCAGCTCTAGAATATAAATTTAAAGCGATTTAAAATTTCGCCGAGAAATGCCACATTAAAGTTGCTCGAGAAGCCAAGTTTGGCATTTTATTTCGCTCGAAATATATGCTGATATAAGTTCACTTTAACAAAATCTGGCAGTAAAGTGTGCGTGCATTAAACTTAAAAATTTTGACTGTGTAGAAAGCTGCACTCTTTATTCCTCCAGCCTTCAAAGTCGCCTCATCGCGCAGTTGGGAAAATCGTTGTTTCAGCCTTCTCTCGAATGCGAGTTTTCTCACGAATACAAGAAAGTATCTTGCAAAAGTAAGGTCTGCCCCCTTGTGTGGACAGGTTTAGCTACCTCTTATAAATATTTAATTGAAAACACAAAATAGGCATGACACCACCATGACCGTCCTTATCTGAACACAACCTAATAGTAAATTTTGAACGTTAGCATATATACTAAATTCAATTAAATGTATTATAAGAGATTTTCATGCGTGTGAAAGTTGGGAGCTTTGTAGTCTACCAACCTTGTACGCTTTAAAAACTCTCGAAGATCAAGGTGGTACATCATCATGTATTTTTTCCGGAGGGAACATACGGTACGGGCATACTAGAACAGATAACTTACGAATAATTAAAAACAAAAAACGTTAAATGGAACAGCACAAAAAATCGCGCTCTGCAAGTTGAAAAAGGCAATAGCTGCCGCAAATGAATTATGTCGCTTCTTGTAAGTAATTCTGCCGCAGGGGCCTCGGGTGCCGCTGCCAGTTACGGCGGGGCAAAGCCATATATAGGGGAAGAGTCTTGATATCTATTGTCATCGGTGACCTCTCGCCGCACCTTCGCTCCTCCCAGGCTGCTCCCATAGAACAGACGTCAGGCCTAGCAACCGCCTAGCAACGGAAAATGCTGGCCAAACGGCGCGGGCCTCATTACCGATCCCAGGCCAACACGCGCGTATGCAGGGCTGCATGGTAGCCTGCGTACAGGCCCTAATTTTATCCAGGCTTCTGGTGAGAAAATGGTCGCTTGTTGTACGATGAAATGTTCCAATCCCAAACGCCACTTTTTTGTGGTTTGGAAAAAAATAAAACGTTGCAAAATATGGCTGAAAAAGGTTCCCGTCTTTGTGAGGTAAGAATTCTTGCTTCATCTTGAAACTTTTCTTTTTAAAATTGAGTTTTTGTCGCAGTAGTGAGAGAAACTAGCGAACTAGCTGCTACACAAAGCACGCGTGTATTGTATAATGTGAATAATTGCAGCACAAGACAGGGCAGTCCCATGGCTGTGAAGCTTTTTCTCTTGCCTTCTACGAACCGCGAAGTGAATGAATTTATTATTGAATTGATGCCTTCCAATCGATAGTATTTTTGTTTTTAATGGAGAAGCTACTTTTGTTGTCTTCCTACCATTAATTTTTATATAATGACCTGACGTTGGATAGTATTTTTGTTTTTAATGGAGAAGCTACTTTTGTTGTCTTCCTACCATTAATTTTTATATAATGACCTGACGTTGGATACTGGGGTATCAGCGCCGTTAGGAACGGCCCATCAGTTTAGTTTAAATTTATTAAAACGAGCAAGTTTACCGTTTGCGAAGAGCCACATGACGCGGAGTCGCTCGAAGTTTATTCCGTAACTTTCCGCTACGAGATAGACTGCTCTAACGTTACGAGAAACGTTGATGCCGGCGCCGTTTTTAATTACATCAAACTCGCACAACCTTCATCTATTTTCTTTCTCTCTTCGAAACCTTCCGGCTTCCTAGAGGTTCGGAGAACAAGATCGCTGTCTCATTGCCGAGAGGCTGAGAGAGTTCGGTGGAGGCAGGCGGTAAGCACGCACGGCGTGACTGTCCCATATCGGGAGTAGCGATCGCTTCGATCAAGTCATCTCGTTTGACACGCTGACGCATGGTCAGGAGCAAACGCAATGGACTTTTTCCACATACCGACGGCTCCAGGCGGTGGCTGCACGAACTAAAAATCAAGCAAGTGCGCTACCCATCGATATCGGGAGCTACGATACCTGTTTCTCTGTTCTCTGAGCTGCGGCGCGTGCCCAACGCGACTTTAGAGAGTGGCATCCGTGGCGTCCACCCAAACGTCGTGTTTTTCTTTCCGTCCACTTTCTTTTTTTTTTTTGTGTGTAACACAATTATATATATATGCTGCAATTACGTGTTCCACTCGCTGATCCACTGGCTCCTTCCGAATTTTCTCGATTTTTCGTGCCGACTTTCGCCGCTTGGCATCGGGGGCTCGCGCGTGCGCAGAACGCTTCTCGGAAAAGGTCTATTAGGAAGAAACTGAGCTTCGGGAAACTCTCCGACGAAGGACTTTATCTCACTTTACAATCTAACAAACAATTTTCTTCGAAAACACGGGCAACGATGGCATTCTTTACGCTCGCTTATCAGAACACTACAGGGACAGCTCCTCAGCTGCGAATTGGAAGTTTTTATCGTTGCACACCGCTAAAATAACAAGAGGCGTCAACCAGAACTGGAAATTCCGAAATTTACGCGAGCGTGATTCGCGCAACGCACCGAACGCCCTCGAAGCATATGAACAGGCTGGTGTCGTGGCGTGTATGGAGGCAGAATAGACAAACCGGGAACTAACTTAATATGTATGTCTCCTGAATAAACAGGACACAACCGAAATACTGCTAGCGGATGACTTAAAACAGTCATACGCAGGAGGAAACTGAGAACCAAGCACACGGGCATGGGTCCCAGGCGGCATATATACATTTCGCCGAGAGCACAAAGCCGCGAGGAGGAAAGAGAGAGAGAGAGAGAGAGAGAGGAGGAGGAAAGGGGGAGAGAGGCTGCCGTGATTGGCCCTTGTAGTCACGTGGTACGCGCCCGGCTGTTCTGGCCGTCACCCCCCGCAAGCCTCGCCCGCGAGCAGACGCCGCCGGCGCCTTTGGGCTGCTGTGGCTGCCACGCCGGCTCCGCCGAAGTCAAAGGTACGCTGCGAGTGTGTAATCCACAAAACTGAAAATTTAGAAGTGAGATCGACGCTCTCACAGTAGACAACACGCCCGTGACTCCCAATGTGCAACCAGCGAATGACATTTTAGCGAACAGCGACATTTGAGCGAATTGACGTTTTAGCGAATAACGGGGGTGCGCGTTAACCCATCCGCCGCGCTGCGCTTACGCCGCTTCGCGGCGACAGTCTGTGTCGGCTCATTACAAAAATGTGAACCCATTTGGCCCACCCGAAAACGCCGCTTCGCGGCGTCCGACTATTCGCTGAAGTGTCATTCGGTGAAACGTGGGCGTTCGCTAAAATGTCAGTCGATCAAGTGAGTGCCTCCCGTGCTCTGCCTAGGTTCGCTGGTTGTACATTGGGAGTCACGGGCGTGTTGTCTACTGTGACAGCGTCGATCTCACTTCTAAATTTTCAGTTTTGTGGATTACACACTCGCAGCGTACCTTTGACTTCGGCGGGGCCGGCGTGGCAGCCACAGCAGCCCAAAGGCGCCGGCGGCGTCTGCTCGCGGGCGAGGCTTGCGGGGGTGCCGGCCAGAACAGCCGGGCGCGTACCACGTGACTACAAGGGCCAATCACGGCGGCCTCTCATCCCCTTTCCTCCTCTCTTTCTCTCTTTTTCCTCCTCGCGGCTCTGTGCTCTCGGCGAAATGTATATACGCTCCCAGGCGTCGGTTGGGATCGAAGATGGCAAAATGGGCGTGGCCAAGGCGTCCGCATGGCGTGTCAGTGACGTAGTTGACGAGCTGTCAACAAGGCCACATCATCTGGCCAAACTCCTCAGCTCTGCTACTGTCACGGCGCGGTGGTGGCGCGTCGGGCGCACTTCCGCTCTGGAGCTGTGGGCGGAAGTCACCATGCGGGACGTGCATTCCTGCGTTGTTTTTGAAGAAACCAGACGGAAACCTGCATTCTCGTCAAAGAGCCGCGACTAGGACTGTGCCAAAAAAGTCGGGAAAGGTTTGAAGGTCAGTTTTCATGAGTTTTCTATCTGCTCGGTTCGTCCGAGAACGTGGATAGGGGCCGTGAAAAAGGAAAACCAGACGCTGTCGGACCACGATTGCTTGTGCGGGAAGCACTTTGGGTTGAATTCATGGATATTTGCGATCGTCAGATTTATTTGCTTTGTTCCAACATGAACGCGGGAAAACCGCAAAGTTGGACGGACCATCTGCGGACCATCGGTGCGTCTTCAAGTTCGAACATCCGCTTGAACGTTTGAACGGTCGTCTGCTCTCAAACGTTTCTGCTTGTTGTCGTCTGCTCGTTCAAAGCGGCAGCGGCCCGTAGACCAAACGTCCGGTCATTGAACTAAGGAGTAAGTGCAGGTTGAACGACTTTTAAGTTTGAAAGTTGGTTGGAATAAATAGGCTTGGCGTAAGCAGTAGATACAAACATATGTTGATAATTGCTACCAGTGGCCATCACCAACTTGTTAGGCCTGTGTCACCTGGTCCGGTTCTGCTCGCTATTTTCAGTACCGACGTCGACCATCTCAGCTACAGTTCACGCTTTCGCAGCCCAACCCATACAAACAGAAAATATTTTCTGTGGTCGGCTTTAGCTATATAGCCCAATTAGCTAAAGCATTTTCTATGGCTCTTTTTAGCAGTTTTTATGGTCACCTTTATGGGCCTCTTTAGCTTTGTCTATGGCCCTATCACTGACCTGCCAATGCGCTCTTTAGCTTTTCCAGTGGCTGGCTAAAGACTTCTATATGGCTTACCAAACGGCTCTCTTATGCCGACATGCCATAGCTGTCTATACCTTTTCTTTTGGTTGATTTAGCCATCTATAGCTTCTTACGTGTCCAGCTAAAGAAAGGTCTGTAGGCGTCCTATAGCTCTCTATAGCCAGAGTGATATAGCTGTTTATGGCTTTTCCTTTGGTGTCTTCAGCCATCTATATGGTCAGTTAAAGAAGGCTCTATGGGTTTTCCTGTAATTCTCTTTAGCCAGCACACTCAAAAAACATTTTGTTTCAAGTTCTTCCGATTTTTTTTTAACGTTACATGGTAGATACCCATATATCTCTGAACACAGAATACACAGAACACAAGCAGAACATCCAAACGAGAAAAATAAATAAAGAAGCGAGACTATATATGTCACTGACCGCTCCCAAACGGCATATCCGCTTCGAATATAAGCTTCTACCGCTCGCGCAAGTCACGCTTTTTGACAGGGGAATGAGATAGGATGGAGATTATTTTTTCGCAAACCCGAGTAGACAAAAACAAACGAACAATACGAGCATTTTCACGCCGAATAAACCATCTCTGCTGCGACCGCCAAGCCTCTGTCAGCCGTTCGATAGCCGCACTTTGCCCCACAGCGTCCTCACGCACAGGGAAAATAAGCATGAGCATTTAAAAAGCGATTTCAGAAAATTGGCCGTTAAGTGCAGCGGTGAAATTTTCGATGGAAGACGGCGTTACAATATCATTTTCAAGTGAATTCGAAATTGTATTTCCCGAGGGAAAAATTTAAATTTGAAAACATTGTTTTTAAATTTGTGTTGCTTTATAAGTCTAGTGTGATTGATCCTGGTCGATCCGGTCATAGAGTTATTACAATACACGCTAGAGGCTCAGCTGGCGCTAGTGTCTACGGGACTTCCGGTTGCAAATTGAAGCAGACAGCATGCAGTCTACTTTTACAGTCTTCCTGTGTATTCCTATGGGAAAAAGCGCTTGAATTTTGTCTCTTTGCCGGAAAATAACATGAATAACTTTTGTTATTTCGGTTGTACCGGATAGTATGTACCTTTATTAATATTGTGGAAGTGTAATTGCTTTAGTTACAGCATTTTTTCTTTACCACTGAACGATGTTAAACTTCGCTATATTTCAGGCCCAAACCTCCGTTCCATGGCAGGTATATAGAAACGAGGGACGATTCTAAGCAAAATAACGATCGAAAGGAATGTAGAGTGTGTTCAAAGTTCGCCAGCATTCCGCTGGTGCTTATATATTGCTAATATGCCCGTTCTGTCACTATATGAAAATGACCCCGTCGTGCATCTTTACGAGTGGTTAAAAAAATGTTCGAAACGTAAAGGATAAAGTACGTGAACTACTAAAGGTGTTTTTTCTTATTATTTCCTTTGTCGGGCAGTTTTTATCTGGCACCTGTTCCCTGAAGCGTGCCGGTGATGATTTGAACCCAGAACAAGCATCTTCGCACATATTCATGAGCAGAAAGAATAAAGCACTACTTATTTATTGCAAATCGGACTATATTACGTGACTTTCAATTTATTTTTATCGTCTGCATGCACAAGGAGTTACTTATCCAGTGTTACTTCGTAGTTCCTGCCGTCTCTCTTGGTTTTCCACATGTCCTTCGTTCGTTTGGCACGTATATCACCCATGCTGGAAAGCGTCGACGCCGTGTTCGCGCTAACAGTGTCCGACAGTGCACATAAATGCATGTACGAAGCGGTTTTATCACCGTTTTTCATGTCAAGATTTTAAAATAAAAACACCGTAACTGACCAATTATTTCGTCTGCGTGACTGGGAAATGTTCCAAAGTGCCTAGTAAGTACGAATTATTCGTGATATTTGCTCTTATAATCGAGCGCAAAGAGGAAATGCACTCGCTTTTTTCCATAGAAATGCATTACCGGAAGTCAATTTCCGACTGCTTGCTGTCTGCTTCAATTTGCAACAGCACACTAGCGCCAGTTGAACCTCTAGCGTACATTATAATAACTCTATGGATCCGGTGGATGAAGAGTGATATAATTTTCAACGTTAATATTAAATTTGCCACGGAGGAATTAATACAAAATATTTTGATCTATTTATCGCCACCCTAGCTTCTAATGGTTGAATGTAGGCTCGTTTAGTCAGGTGTGATACAGATATGTGGTTACTAAATCCGTTAAGAATGAATCTAACCGCCTTTTTTTTTAATGCCTTCCAGTTTGTTGAATTTTTCTGCCGTGTGAGGAAACGAAATGGTATTAGCGTATTCCAGGACAGGTCTAATTAGTGTCTTATAGGCTATATTTGTTGTTTCAGAGTCTGCAAATTTAAGGGTTTGTAGTAAAAAGCGCATTTCTTGCCTTGCATACAACATTATCAATATGTTGGTTCCAAGTTACTTTTTCATTAAAGATAACGTATTCGTGTAAATAAATGTTTATTTATTTACACGAATACACAAACACCAAGTCGTTTAGTCTACCCGGCAGGGTCTCATAATTAAGATAGGAGACGTCTCCAGTACGTACTGCCATTCATTTTGTTGCAGATACCTTCTAATTAATTTTAATTTTAAACCTGCCTCAAAATGCGCTCAAAACAATTGAAATTGTCATATTACTGAATTTCAATTAAACCTCTCCAGCTCTCTCAGGGGAAAATTCAAGGGCCGCACGACTTTTATTACGGCTTCATGATAAACCCCAAAAAGAATCGATCCTCTGGTGCATTCCTGAAACTCAAGTTTGTGTGGCGACATTTGCAGATATCGGTCTACGAAAAGTTCGAATTATCTTCCTACGGAGTGAATTCACGGAGCGCGGCGTTATACAACTTACTATATAAAATAATTAAAGACACTGTTATATTCCCAATTCCAACGGCGCAGTTTCGGTCAACGTCACATAGCTAAAAGTTCCGTATTTCATTATTACTTCTGCAACTCGAAGCTCGCTTTTCATGATTGAGCATGTTCTAGAAACCACTAGGTATGCACCTCCGAGTGAAATTACAGCTCGTTTTATTTATAATTTGAAAGGCACGCTTAAATCGTACACGTACGTTTCAAACAAAACACCGTGTAGTGAATAAGATCATATTAAAACAACTAAAATCAAGACAACTGGCAAAGGTAAATGACCGCTCGCTTTTCGAAGGGTGTCCTGGAGGAATGTTTCAACAACAGGGAAAATTTGCTTCCAACTTACTGGGGCTGCGGGAGATCGCTTTGATTTTTTTTCTTTCTCTCTCTGACAGTGTGGACCGCATGTCTTCAATAATTAGGTATGCGCGCCAGCAGCTTTACTTCGTCCTCGAATCGTGACCTCACTTGGTTTGTTGATTTCTTCATGCTCTCCATTGCTGACGCCGGAATTCGCTGCTTTGTTTTGTTTTTTCTGGCACTGAGACGCGGGGACAGCCGGCGTGTTTTTAAAGTAACGTCGTACATATGCGATGGTTTCTTTTTGCATATTTTGGGGATTCGAAATTTCTGTCGTTGACTTGCCCGAACTGGATTTGAAACTCTGGACGGAAGTGGTTTTCCGTTCCACTGACCGAAGCATTCACCAGCTCGTTGTTTCCAAATAAGTACAGGGTGTCACAAAAGAAAATTTACAAGGTTTCTATTTCCGCAAAAATAAACCAGGCATCGCCGAACGCTCATTCTCCGCCCAAAGGTAGCGCTAGAGGTCACAACCAGATGCCAAAGTTTCAGCCCGATCCGATAACTTAATCAAAAGTTATAAGTGATTTTCTGAAAATTTCAATGGGAAAATGCAGCCCATTTTTGCCCGTTTTCGGTTTCTGGTGCCATAGAGCCCCATGTATTCGAAAACTCCGTCGGCCACCATTTTCCCATTGAAATTTTTAGAAAATCACTTATAACATTTTATTAAGTTATCGGATTGGGCTGAAACTTTGGCATCTGGTTGTGACCTCTAGCGCTACCTTTTGGCGGAGAACGAGCGTTCGGCGATGCCTAGTTTATTTTTTTTCGGAAATAAAAACTCTGTAAATTTTCTTTTGTGACACCCTGTATGTTTTCTCACTGGCCCTACACATACGCAGAATTCCCAAGAGCCTCTGCGCATGTTCAAAGCCTGGTGCCACAGCCCTGTCTCTGACGTCAAAGATAACTTTCGGCGTCCGCGCTCTTGTGTATTCTGGTTTACATTTTAGAATGTCTAATTTTGTAAACTGCTGACAAATGCTTGAGATACTTGCTGTGCTGTTCATGTTACTCTGCTTTGAACTGTATGGGGGTAGGGCAGACAGAAATGTCGTTTGTCCCTACCTTTACACCCGGCCATGCCGGAGAAAATACAAATAAGGAAAACAAAGCCTTGCATGTGACATTGCATGAAACGTTGCCTAAAATATTGCTTAAAATGTTGCGAGGAATATTGCATGAAACGTTGCCCAGAACATTGCTTGAAGCATTGCTTGTGTACGGTTTATTGAGAACCCTTCTAAGCATGCCGGAGAAAATACAAATAAGGAAAACAAAGCCTTGCATGTGACATTGCATGAAACGTTGCCTAAAATATTGCTTAAAATGTTGTGAGGAATATTGCATGAAACGTTGCCCAGAACATTGCTTGAAGCACTGCTTGTGTACGGTTTATTGAGAACCCTTCTAAGCATGCCGGAGAAAATACAAATAAGGAAAACAAAGCCTTGCATGTGACATTGCATGAAACGTTGCCTAAAATATTGCTTAAAATGTTGCGAGGAATATTGCATGAAACGTTGCCCAGAACATTGCTTGAAGCATTGCTTGTGTACGGTTTATTGAGAACCCTTCTAAGCATGCCGGAGAAAATACAAATAAGGAAAACAAAACCTTGCATGTGACATTGCATGGAACGTTGCCTAAAATATTGCTTAAAATGTTGCGAGGAATATTGCATGAAACGTTGCCCAGAACATTGCTTGAAGCATTGCTTGTGTACGGTTTATTGAGAACCCTTCTAAGCATGCCGGAGAAAATACAAATAAGGAAAACAAAGCCTTGCATGTGACATTGCATGAAACGTTGCCTAAAATATTGCTTAAAATGTTGCGAGGAATATTGCATGAAACGTTGCCCAGAACATTGCTTGAAGCACTGCTTGTGTACGGTTTATTGAGAACCCTTCTAAGCATGCCGGAGAAAATACAAATAAGGAAAACAAAGCCTTGCATGTGACATTGCATGAAACGTTGCCTAAAATATTGCTTAAAATGTTGCGAGGAATATTGCATGAAACGTTGCCCAGAACATTGCTTGAAGCATTGCTTGTGTACGGTTTATTGAGAACCCTTCTAAGCATGCCGGAGAAAATACAAATAAGGAAAACAAAACCTTGCATGTGACATTGCATGAAACGTTGCCTAAAATATTGCTTAAAATGTTGCGAGGAATATTGCATGAAACGTTGCCCAGAACATTGCTTGAAGCATTGCTTGTGTACGGTTTATTGAGAACCCTTCTAAGCATGCCGGAGAAAATACAAATAAGGAAAGCAAAGCCTTGCATGTGACATTGCATGAAACGTTGCCTAAAATATTGCTTAAAATGTTGCGAGGAATATGGCATGAAACGTTGCCCAGAACATTGCTTGAAGCATTGCTTGTGTACGGTTTATTGAGAACCCTTCTAAGCATGCCGGAGAAAATACAAATAAGGAAAACAAAGCCTTGCATGTGACATTGCATGAAACGTTGCCTAAAATATTGCTTAAAATGTTGCGAGGAATATTGCATGAAACGTTGCCCAGAACATTGCTTGAAGCATTGCTTGTGTACGGTTTATTGAGAACCCTTCTAAGCATGCCGGAGAAAATACAAATAAGGAAAACAAAGCCTTGCATGTGACATTGCATGAACGTTGCCTAAAATATTGCTTAAAATGTTGCGAGGAATATTGCATGAAACGTTGCCCAGAACATTGCTTGAAGCATTGCTTGTGTACGGTTTATTGAGAACCCTTCTAAGCATGCCGGAGAAAATACAAATAAGGAAAACAAAGCCTTGCATGTGACATTGCATGAAACGTTGCCTAAAATATTGCTTAAAATGTTGCGAGGAATATTGCATGAAACGTTGCCCAGAACATTGCTTGAAGCATTGCTTGTGTACGGTTTATTGAGAACCCTTCTAAGCATGCCGGAGAAAATACAAATAAGGAAAACAAAGCCTTGCATGTGACATTGCATGAAACGTTGCCTAAAATATTGCTTAAAATGTTGCGAGGAATATTGCATGAAACGTTGCCCAGAACATTGCTTGAAGCATTGCTTGTGTACGGTTTATTGAGAACCCTTCTAAGCATGCCGGAGAAAATACAAATAAGGAAAACAAAGCCTTGCATGTGACATTGCATGAAACGTTGCCTAAAATATTGCTTAAAATGTTGCGAGGAATATTGCATGAAACGTTGCCCAGAACATTGCTTGAAGCATTGCTTGTGTACGGTTTATTGAGAACCCTTCTAAGCATGCCGGGAGAAAATACAAATAAGGAAAACAAAGCCTTGCATGTGACATTGCATGAAACGTTGCCTAAAATATTGCTTAAAATGTTGCGAGGAATATTGCATGAAACGTTGCCCAGAACATTGCTTGAAGCATTGCTTGTGTACGGTTTATTGAGAACCCTTCTAAGCATGCCGGAGAAAATACAAATAAGGAAAACAAAGCCTTGCATGTGACATTGCATGAAACGTTGCCTAAAATATTGCTTAAAATGTTGCGAGGAATATTGCATGAAACGTTGCCCAGAACATTGCTTGAAGCATTGCTTGTGTACGGTTTATTGAGAACCCTTCTAAGCATGCCGGAGAAAATACAAATAAGGAAAACAAAGCCTTGCATGTGACATTGCATGAAACGTTGCCTAAAATATTGCTTAAAATGTTGCGAGGAATATTGCATGAAACGTTGCCCAGAACATTGCTTGAAGCATTGCTTGTGTACGGTTTATTGAGAACCCTTCTAAGCATGCCGGAGAAAATACAAATAAGGAAAACAAAGCCTTGCATGTGACATTGCATGAAACGTTGCCTAAAATATGCTTAAAATGTTGCGAGGAATATTGCATGAAACGTTGCCCAGAACATTGCTTGAAGCATTGCTTGTGTACGGTTTATTGAGAACCCTTCTAAGCATGCCGGAGAAAATACAAATAAGGAAAACAAAGCCTTGCATGTGACATTGCATGGAACGTTGCCTAAAATATTGCTTAAAATGTTGCGAGGAATATTGCATGAAACGTTGCCCAGAACATTGCTTGAAGCATTGCTTGTGTACGGTTTATTGAGAACCCTTCTAAGCATGCCGGAGAAAATACAAATAAGGAAAACAAAGCCTTGCATGTGACATTGCATGAAACGTTGCCTAAAATATTGCTTAAAATGTTGCGAGGAATATTGCATGAAACGTTGCCCAGAACACTTGCTTGAAGCATTGCTTGTGTACGGTTTATTGAGAACCCTTCTAAGCATGCCGGAGAAAATACAAATAAGGAAAACAAAGCCTTGCATGTGACATTGCATGAAACGTTGCCTAAAATATTGCTTAAAATGTTGCGAGGAATATTGCATGAAACGTTGCCCAGAACATTGCTTGAAGCATTGCTTGTGTACGGTTTATTGAGAACCCTTCTAAGCATGCCGGAGAAAATACAAATAAGGAAAACAAAGCCTTGCATGTGACATTGCATGAAACGTTGCCTAAATATTGCTTAAAATGTTGCGAGGAATATTGCATGAAACGTTGCCCAGAACATTGCTTGAAGCATTGCTTGTGTACGGTTTATTGAGAACCCTTCTAAGCATGCCGGAGAAAATACAAATAAGGAAAACAAAGCCTTGCATGTGACATTGCATGAAACGTTGCCTAAAATATTGCTTAAAATGTTGCGAGGAATATTGCATGAAACGTTGCCCAGAACATTGCTTGAAGCATTGCTTGTGTACGGTTTATTGAGAACCCTTCTAAGCGCCAAACTGTTCACTGATGACCGTACTCCGCAATCCTCCGCTCGATCCCGCTTCTCGTGATCTCGTCTCATCCTCGTCTCCTCGCGCTACACTTCATGTATTATTTGAAATGTTGCTCGAACATTTGCTATAGTTACTCGAGCCACAAAAACACACTGCTCCAGAAATATTGCTGTAGTCACAAGAAAAGTGATGTCACTCGGTCGGCGGACAACACGCAGTGTTCGTCGTGCCAGTTGGACAAACCTTTCAACTCAACAAACAAAAATCCGTTTTGGTACCAAAAACCATGTTCCTTCCGAATAAAGTCATCGTTTTTATTAGTCCAGTTGAAAATGGTTGCCCTGAGACTTGGAGTTCTGAATCCCTGGAGAACTAAAGCCCGCAAAAATATATTTTCAACTGCCGAAATAAAATATAAGATTTAAAGTGTCACTTATAATGACGTCGCTGAACTCGCCCATAAATCGAGAACATCTACGCCACGTTGCTTTTTCGGGCGCGCTGCGTTCAAGTTTCTCGTAGAAAAGGTAGATTAGCCAAAACGCTGACCCACGTCTTTCGCACCCTAAGTGCAAGGCAGTGTACGCCAAAAACAAAAAAAAAAAAAAAAAAAAAACGCTCCCCTCAATGTCCAACGCGCCAAACCGCAATTTTCACTTCACTTCACACAATGACATCTTGTGTTATTTGTATTTTTTGCTTTAAACCTTTGGGGGTGAACTTGGTTCAAACTTTTCTTTGAAAGTTCAACGTTCATCAAACTTTTTAACTTAGCAGGCTCCAAATCTCGAATTTCACATTTCTTAACGTATTAGTTCGAAAGTTGGAAAATTGTCGATATCCGTCGCGCAAAAAAAGTTCAGAACTTTAAAAGCATTCGAATTGCTTAACGCCAAAATTTGAAAGTTCGAAAATCGTCGAATGTTTTAAGTAGTAAGATTGACATTTCGAAACGTTTTCGAACGTTTCAAAACCCCTAGGTTCGATGTTCAAACCTCAGGTTCGAAAAGAGTTCGCGGCATCTCTATTTGCGGCGTTTCTGATTTCGCAAAAGATTGTCACAGCGCGTGCTCGGAACGCCTTCCCAGTAGACAAAGGTGGCGGCAACCGAAGGCGATTATTGAAATTGTCTCTGGGAAGGAGTAGTAGGATTGAAATCGTGCTTTGTGTATACAGGCTTCCCGGGACACTTCCGGCCGCCACGACAGGAGGATTCCGGTCCTCCTATGCTCACCTTGTGTTTTGAATGGGTGGATGCGCGACGACTCTTGGTTGCCTAGCGAGCAATTCCTCGAGAGCTACGCTCTAAAAATGGCGCAGAGTCGTGCTTTTAAGTTGCCCATGCGTACGGGCACGAACAAAATGCCACAAGTGAAGTTATTTCGATTCTCTCGAGACGAAAGACGCCTACGCGTGTGTGAGTTGGCGATGTAGATAGAAGAGGCCACCGCCGCCGTCGAGCCTGGGTGATCGCAGGACGCCGGCTTTGGCAAACGGTCCTAGCTACTTTCATGTGCTGCCGACCGACGGTGCAACGCGACAAGCGGAAAATGCGGCGCCGGCGCCGCGGACGACCCACCTCCGTACAACGATAGTCCATTACAGCAGGTACACATTCAATGTGCACCATGATCTGAGAAAGAAACCTCGAATACCGAAACAAGCGAGTCAAAACAGTAGAAGATTGTGCATTACAGGGATTCACGTCGCGCGAAAGGAGGCGTAATAAACTTTCGGAAGATTGTCTGCGAAAAGCCCTACTCGGCTCGGCGACCCCTGTGGAGAAGCTCGACGCGCATCTTCGGCGCCTGGGGTACGCAGGTGCCCATCGCCGATTAGCGCCGATGCCTTGCCGTTTTCGAAGTAGTTAGACGCGTTTAGGGGTTTGTAGGTTTGAAGTCGTTCTCGGGTATATGAACCAGGCTAGTCTAAAGGCTGGTTCACACTGCCCCATTTTCTTACGTTAAGTTACGTTACGAAATGTTACGTTAAAGTCACCGGGACCTCATTGCTTCCTGTTAAGCGAGGCTAGCAGTTCAAGGAGGAAGAATGACACGCGACATTGAAGACACGAATGTTTCGGTGACTTATACGTAACGTAACTTAACGTAAGAAAATAGGGCAGTGTGGATGTGCCTTAATAGGTAGCCTTTAAGATGCGCTCACGATATCTTCGGCAGATTTGTCATTTCTTTCCCATCTAAGTAAACTTTAGGAGGTACCGCAGTTAGCACTCGACAGTGAAGGCACGTTCACACACTGCGACTCCTTAGAACCGAGTGCCTTAAAACCTCTTAAAATCTCCTATGGCGGGAGAACGCACTGACACGCTGCCGCCATCTATGCGCTGATCCAAGAACTTCATTTCACTAGAGCAAAGATTTTACGGGATTTCAGAGGTCAAATGTGCGTAATGCCGGTGAGAGATGGTCGTCTATAACGTTGACAACAGCTTTTCGAGCCAAGAAAGAAAGGATGATGCGCGAGAGGAATAGAAAATATATGGGACCGCCAAGTTTACACTGCTACCCAATAGATGGCGCCAGTGTGTCCTCTCGTCGTAAGAGATTTTAAGAGGTTCCAGGGCACTCGGTGTTAAGAAGTCGCAAGTGTGTGAACGGGCCTTGAGACTTCCAAAGAACTCGCCACTCAAAGCGGGTCCTCAAAAACAGGTCAACGGGAAGTAACGTAATGCCCCCGGAATTTCGGCCACCATTCGTTTACCTCCGCGCACGCTGTAAAGGCGAACGCGCTGTTTCCAAACACACGAGGTGTGAGCAAACGAGATGTTCCAACGTCAAGTGTGGGCGTGAGCAGGAACCGCGTCAAGTGGACGCGCCCTGCCGATAGCAGCGCCACAGCAGAAGGAAGGACTCCTTCCTTTAGCTTGGAAAAGCGAACGGCCCCCTCGAGCCAATAGGGAGTAAATCGCGTTTCCCCCTCCGCTAAGCCGTCCGCAACCAAGAAGCCGCTACTGCGCCTGCGCGCCCATGGCCTTGACTGTAGAGTTACGGCTATCGTAGCGAGTTGCAGACAGCGTTGCGGGACGGCAAAAACCATCTAAGAAAAACTCCCTAATGAGATAGCGACGGAGGGGAAGCACATCGAAGGTACAAGAGCAGTTGGACAAGAGGGCAAGAAGGAACTCGTTCGTGTGTCCCAGACGTCGCTTTTGCTCCTTTCGGACATTAGCCTTTCCCCCTCCGCTAAGCCCTCCGCAACCAAGAAGCCGCTACAGCGCCTGCGCGCCCATGGCCTTGACTGTAGAGTTACGGGTATCGTAGCGAGTTGTAGACAGCGTTGCGGGACGGCAAAAACCATCTAAGAAAAACTCCCTAATGAGATAGCGACGGAGGGGAAGCACATTGAAGGTACAAGAGCAGTTGGACAAGAGGGCAAGGAGGAACTCGTTCGTGTGTCCCAGACGTCGCTTTTGCTCCTTTCGAACATTAGCCTTAAAGTTCGTACAAAAGCGGCTCGCTCTCCCACCCGTGGCTTCGAAAGTGAGACAGAGGTCTCCCTCTGACGCGCTGGTTGTCCTCTCCGTTTAACGAGTTACGAAAAACCATCTAATAAAAACTCCCTAGTGAGATAGCGACGGAGGGGAAGCACATCGAAGGTACAAGAGCAGTTGGACAAGAGGGCAAGGAGGAACTCGTTCGTGTGTCCCAGACGTCGCTTTTGCTCCTTTCGGACATTAGCCTCAAAGTTCGTACAAAAGCGGCTCGCTCTCCCACCCGTGGCTTCAAAAGTGAGACAGAGGTCTCCCTCTGACGCGCTGGTTGTCCTCTCCGTTTAACGAGTTACGTTAAGAAAAAACTCCCTAATGAGATAGCGACGGAGGGGAAGCACATCGAAGGTACAAGAGCAGTTGGACAAGAGGGCAAGGAGGAACTCGTTCGTGTGTCGCAGACGTCGCTTTTGCTCCTTTCGGACATTAGCCTCAAAGTTCGTACAAAAGCGGCTCGCTCTCCCATCCGTGGCTTCAAAAGTGAGACAGAGGTCTCCCTCTGACGCGCTGGTTGTCCTCTCCGTTTAACGAGTTACGTTAAGAAAAACTCCCTAATGAGATAGCGACGGAGGGGAAGCACATCGAAGGTACAAGAGCAGTTGGACAAGAGGGCAAGGAGGAACTCGTTCGTGTGTCCCAAACGTCGCTTTTGCTCCTTTCGGACATTAGCATCAAAGTTCGTACAAAAGCGGCTCGCTCTCCCACCCGTGGCTTCAAAAGTGAGACAGAGGTCTCCCTCTGACGCGCTGGTTGTCCTCTCCGTTTAACGAGTTACGTTCAGACGTAGTTAGAGCATGGCAGAATAATTGTGCGAAACACGCTCGAGTCTCAGACGTCCAGGAAGTTGTTTTTATTACCCGATCGAGTTATATTTTGTGACGTTTCCCCGGCCTCGTTGCGTGACTGAGCGGCCGGAAGATTGCTCCTAAGCGACGCCTCCGATGCTCCAAATCGACGCCGACGGGGCCATCAATATGCACAACGACCCAATCACACGCGAGCAAAATCTCGGCGCAATCAACAGTCGCGGAAGGCAGTGTTACGCGCCAATTCCAAGCGCGCACGAGCAAGTAGATACGCGCGCGGAGAATTGTTACGCGGCGGAATATTCAGTCTCGATAGCCAGATCACGCAACCAGAAGGGTATTTTGTGGCCGATCGAATTTCGGTCAGAGGAGAGACGCGCCCTCTTTGTGCCCTATTCGCGCCGAATAGATGGATAAATGAACAGGTGGAGGCTGTTCTTTCTTTGTAGGGCGATGGCTCGCGCCACCTAGCCGAGTATTCTTCAAAATATTATTTCGGGTTGTACACTAACAGTTGTCTATTCAATCGGGCTTATTCGCTTATTGATTTCTGCCACCTTTAACTACCTATTAACGGTGCTTCTGTCCATCGCACACTCTCACCAGATCCCAACGCTGTTGAGAAGTCTGCATTTTCGTCCAATGGTACCGGCCCAATTACATAGAACAGGAACTGATTCTTGCGTTTTTATTTCCTTCCCTCCCGTCGTGCTTCACCTCGTGGCATTTAGCCCTCCACCCTGCGCACACTGTTAACGAAAACGCGCCATTGGCGCTGCATTTTACTTTAAAGGGCAACTCCGCTTCATGTTTGGTTTTGAAAAAAACAATGCAGTCCTCTTCAGTATCGCCTAGGAAGACCACACGTCAAATATTACGACGCAGTTCTGTCTAAATGTTTCTTAAACGGTCCTGCAAACTTTGCAACTCGCCAAGTTGCCGAAATCGGCTGACTCGAGCGGGCGAATTCAGGCGCAACCAACAGCGCAGTCAAGGCTACGGCATGAGCGGAGCCAACATTGAGCTAAACGTTATCCTCATGGCCCCCTTTTGCTTGTTTTTACTTCTCCGGGCGAGCGCAGCGCATGACGTCAGCAACGTTTCCTCTCGGCGCTCAGCGGTGTCCACGTGATTGGCGTTCTTGGGAGCCGTCCGGCCGCCCGCCGTGGTCCCGCCGTTACCGCCGTCTTCCGCGTCACAACCACCGTCGTCGTCTCACCGTTTGTGGTTATTGTCTGTCGGAGTTTCGTCCACACTACGGACACCACGTACGCAGACTTATGCCGCAGTTGCGCAGACCAAAACATGGCGAAGAGTGCGGTGCAGACGGCACTCGCGCCTACCACACGCCCGCCCCCATCCCGCCCGTCGTTGGGCCGAGGATCACGTGACATCTCGTACCACGTGATGGCCATGTACTTGGCGGCCCGAGGCCAATGTTGCCGGACGGAGTCGAAGTTTCGGTTTCGATTTCCGCTCGTGTTTCAAATTAGATTTAAAAATATATGTCCCATTTTTCGCGAAGCAAACGACGTAGTGTCTTTTATTAGGGCTCTTTAATTCGAAATCACTCATTATCCCGAAATCTTTGGAATTGAGCGGAGTTGCCCTTTAAAAGAGTGTTAACGGGCTTACAATTTTACAGTTTATTCCCCGAACGAGCACTTTTCACCGCAACACCAGTTTTCTTGACGTAACTTTAATCCTCAGAAAAAAAAAATAAATCTGGTGATCGCGTTAACAGTGGCGCGCAGTGTACGTACTCAGCAAGCTTAGCCTCAAATGAAGACGCGCTTCCCCTATAGACCTTTCCAATAACAGCCTTCTGTGTGCTGCCATCTCCGTTGAATGGGAAGGAGTTCTGAGAGTTTGTAGAGAAGCTCTCCTCCTGCGGAATATGAGAGCATGCGTCATCAGCCCAGCGACTCGGCATTTTTTGCCTGGCTGATAAGCGCTGGAGGAATCTTGACCTCGTCTGCACATCGCGCTTCATCCAAACACAAAAAAAGAATTACCGACGTCCTCGCAACATGACTCTTTCAGATAACATGCAGCGAACTACGCCGAAAAAACGAGGACCCAAAAGGTGAGTGGCACAAAGCACACCGCGAAACTTTCAACTGGGATTTATTAAAATACACGTAAAAATTAAAAAGAAACTGCACATGCGAAAGGAGGAAACATTTAGAATAAAAACCTGAAACTGGGCTGATAAAGGCATGTTCCTTAAAAAAAAAAGGCTATATATATATAAAAAAAAACATTGGGAAGTGTGTAAATTTATACAGCCTAGAACTTTGTCCAACTCAACGGGCAACTTGTCTCCCAGCTGTGGGTGAGAAATTTAGCCAGTGCAGTACAACCGCTAGCCTGGGGTCTTTAACGTGCACCAGGCAGTAGTGATACAGGACAGCACGCCGGTACGATGCTCATCCAGATCGAGACGGGCAGAGGTGGGGATTGAATCCAGGGCTGTTGAAGGGGCGCTGACACAGACGGTCGACCCGTGTGATTTAATCGTAAAGACTTCACGCATTTCACGTTCTATTTTTGTTTTAAACCCCCAGCGCGTGTGAGAGAAAAACAGATTTTCTTTTTCGTGCGCATTTCCCGGCAACGGGTGTGTTCAAGACCCGAAGGCGTAGACACTGATACGATAAAAGAGGTTACCCGTGCAAAACGTGGCGGAGAATAACTTTCGATTTGCCAGACTACACGTAGATAGTAGATACGCTCTCCATAGCCTCACATTCACGCGCACCAGCGCTCCTAACACACAAACATAAACGCAGGCACACGACGAATTTTCCCCTCCGTGGCCCGATCACCACGGCGATCGCGGCCGATGTTCCAAGCGAACTGTTCTTCGAAGACCAGTCAAAAGAGCGAGAAAAAGACAACCGGACAAAAATCACGACAATAAAATCAATTAGGACAGAGACAAAAAATAACAAAACTGATAAAATCGAACCGCCCTCACCCCCCGCACCACCACCGGTAGTATAGCGTGTCGTCGCAACAGCCGGAGTTGACCCAGTTTCCTGGGCGACTCCCGGCTCGAGATACATAAATTAAAGAATATAAACCACAAAGGCACTGCGCCAATCGGTACAAATCTGTCGGCTTGCTCGAATGAGCACGATCGAGCATGAGCGCACTTAGGGTTCTCGTAATTTTTTTCCGCGGCAAGGACGCTTTTCTTCTTCTCCTTCAAAGTTTCCATACGCAAGCCTGGAATACTTTTGCTTTTCGTTGGAGCGCAGAAGACTCAACGAGCCGTCGAAGCTAAAGTCTCTCGATGCTTCTTTTACAAGTAACGACAGCCAATACAAATGACAAAGCACATTCCGCTGGAACAAAATGGCGGCATTCAGCTCAAACCTCTGCTGTGCGCCGCCATTCGCTTCTTAAAATTTGCACCGTCAAGCAGTCGGCGCTTCAAAGAATGGCGCTACTTGTAGGAAGCTCTTGTCTCGGGATCTCAGTCGAAGCCCGTCCAACACATGGCTATAGTCGTTGCAACTCAAGAAGGTAGAGCGAGGGAAAGGAAGGCCGGGGAGGAGGAAGAAGAATGAACACTGGGGAGAGGAGGAGGTTTCCCCTCTCCTCTCCAGCGTTCCGTCCGCTTTCTCCTCCCAGGCATTCCTTTCCCTCGCCCTACCCTCTTGAGCTGTAACTTGCAAATGACGTCATCAGATCGTGCTGGGGGTCAATTGTTCTGGCCGAGGAAAACGTATTCGGTAATGCAAAAGATACGTGCTCAGCAGCAAGCCCACCACAATGAGTGTGACGTCGGTGCGAGCCACGTGTGCTGCGTGGGTGTCACGTGATTTGTGGTTGGGGCGCAATGAAGTCGCGAGGCGCGCAGTCAGGCGTTCACGACGCCCGATTGGCTGCTCGTCCGCTGCGGTTCATCCTAAGGTTAAACGGAGTATGGAGGCAAGACAAAAGCCTAAAATGAGACCGGCAATTATTCCTTACTTGCATGCCATGTCCCATAATTTGAAGGAAGTTGCAGAGCGTTTTAAAGTTCCGGTGGTATTCTCAGTCCCGGATAAAATGGTACGTCTCTGCTGCAGAATAGCGGATGGTCGCGGGGAACGAAGGCGTCCCTCGAAATTTGCTGGAAGTTTTCGGTTGGCTGAAGACCTTGGTTTCTGGTGGGTCGGGCAGGATCCTCGGCGTCATCTTTCAGTTCTGGAGCGCGCTAGAAGCCGTGTTCTGACAAGTGCCTCGGCGCACTCCCAGACCAAAGCCTCCTAGATAACAAAAGCCGTAGTGCTGAGTGAGATGGCGTCATCAGAGAACGGAACGCCAAAGCTGGGCACAGAATGGACACGGCGATTGCGTCAACGTTCGGCTCAAACTTGACTCGAAGCCGACCGATGACGCAGTACTCGTTCCACTCTGTATCCAGCGTTGGCCTTCTCCGATTAAGCCATCTCATTCAGCACTACGGCTTTGTTATCTAGGAGGTAGTTGCTCAGACTCGCGAGGGAGGTTAAGATGATCGCCAGTCATAAAGTGCGCATGTTCACTCCCGTCGATTCCGGCGTATGCTGGAATCCACGAAAGCGTGACGTTTCTTCCCTCCACCGCAGAGCCCTTTATACTGGAGAGTTTGGCCAATGGGCGGAGCTTGCTGCCCGCTAGAACCAGCGGATTTCGCGATAACACAGAATGGCGTTACTTCTTTGTCTTGTTTATTCCTGAGAAATCGCATAGAGTTCCTATGAGTCAGAGCCACAAAATGGAAAACGGAAGTAGTCATTCCCCGGTTGTCAGACTACGCTGTTGTGGTTGCCAGGCTGTCGAAATCTCCTTAAGAAGGCCAAACTCCCTCAGTATAACGGCTCTGCTCCACCGAGTTAGTTACTGCCATCTGATGTCTGGCATTGATTCTCCTGCAGGAAGTGTGTCGGAATTGCGGCCCTCGATGATAGATACCGCTGAGTCTGAATATGCATAGGTGAGCTGGACGCGCACCTTTCTCCATGGTGGTATTCAGAGCTATGCTCTGTTTCATAGTTAGTGTGCAACGCTGTCAAAGCTACTGGCGCGAGCGCGTGGCTTCATCTACGGTTTCGTTTGAGCGAGAACGCCTGCAAATGATCAACGAGATCAAGCCCCATGCTCGCGCCAGTAGCTTCGACTGCGTTGCACACTAAAGGTCTGTTCACACGATGCATCTTTTAGGCGCGCAACAGTTTCGCGACACTCAAGTTTCGCGAAATGTGCTCGTTCACACGTCCCGCTACACGTGCAACAACGATGACGTTTAGACTCGCGAAAATAGTTTCGGTGTTGACCATAATGTGGCGCTCCAAATCAGATCGCTATTTTTCTGGGGACCTTCTTTGCGCATTTTATGCAGTTAATTCACTTTAATTTTTTTCTCACATACTGCACTACTTGGAGCGATCTCGCATGTGCGCAAAGCCGATTGAGGCGGCAACCTGTACGTGCAGGACATGTGCCGGCGCCGAGCCCGTACGCAGCCAATTCATTGCCAAAGCTCCTATCAATGCACATGGTATTCATAGAAACGCTACGTGCCCAATCTGGTTACTTCCCGGCGCCCATGTCTGCCCCGATTTTACTGTGCCAACTGTTTCAGAGAGCGTACACTGGTTTCAGCGTTCGCTTGTAAACAAAGCAAACTTGGTTTCAGTTTACTCGATGGTCTCTTATCCAGCGGTATCGTCGCGACAACAACGCTATGAGCACTATTCTAATCTCGCAAACTCCCGCTAATTGTCTTCGTCCATCGCTGGATTTTTTTTTCCGATATGCTACTCACTTTTCGTTCAGTGGTGCTTGACGTGCTTGCGGAAGCGCCGGCAGTATCCAACGTTCGTGGTTTCGGTTTTTTCGGATTTGGCACGGCTACAACACCGGCAGTGAAGTGGTCTTCTCAAACAGCTCGCTCCCCCCTCAAAGGCCACGTGAGAGCGTTTCTGAGCGGCCATTGGCGGCGCCCTCAGAGTGTATGACAGGACTCGGCAAAGTTTCAGCAAAAGCTCGCTCTAGAAGCGAGGTGTGCGCGCAACTTTTTTTAGATGCGCGCGTCCTTTTCGGACTCGTTCAGACGGCGCAACCATTTCGCGAAACTACATTTCTTTAGTATGAAACAGAGTATAGTTGTATGGCTGCCAGTGCTCCTCCTTTGAGCGATGTGCGGCCAGGGAGAGCCGAGTCCTCGGACATACCGATGCGAGGGATGACTACGGCGGCCGAGTAAAGGCACGGCCACATTGGCGTCGCGGAGGCCTCCGGCGTGACGGCCGTCGCCGCCGGTTGCCGACCGAAACCAGTTTTCGGCTTCAGCGCCTCGACGGACGGCGCCGCACAGCCAACCGCTCCTTGCGCGGTTCAGAGATCGGCGCCGGCCGCCGCAGAAGAGAGGAGCCAATGGGAGGTGGCGTAGATCGTGACGTTGCGATGCCATGGCAACGCTCAAGCAGGTCCCCCGCGCCTCTTTCACGTTCCGAAGGACGTGTTTCGTGTCGTCTGCTATCCCTACTTCGCCCCCGATGCCTTCCCCAACGGAGCGGTTCCTTGAAACTATGCGACTGGTTCCCTTTTTATAGGACAACACGCAGCCAGACTACGAAGATAATGACGCTAAGAACAACCGCTGGGAAATTATAGGAGAGGAATTCGGAATTACAAGTGAGTTTCTCCGTGGCACTTGTTGCTTGTTGTCTGTGTTGTGACGGATGTCGTGTTGATTTGGTGACACTTTCGAAAGAAGCCTTCATCTCTGGCACGCCGCCGGGGCAGCAAAGCACTAAGCCGGTTCTGTTGAGCATATGAGTGTTGTGTCTGTGTACACGGCCAGTAGATCATTGGGGTCAGTCCAGTCTTGCACCAGTTTAACGTGCTTGCGAACTTGGCATTCTTTTTTGTCTGGTTTGGCTTGGCCTGCACTTCTGGGAATGGGGCGCTCAACGACTAAGTTGGTGTGGTCAGCCCACGGGGGGTTATCGTCCGGGAGAGAAGGAAATACGCTGGTGGGTGATCCGATCAGTTCCAGGATTTGTCTTCCGGGGACATTTGCGCTTTGAAAAAAAACTGAACCTTCAAATTTCGATGAACTTCTTCCTTGCCAAAGGTCTGTGTGTTGCGGCGATACACGGTAACCACAATTCGCGCTGCTCTTTTTTTTTTTCATAGGTGCAATGCAATATGAGCTTTCCGCCATTCGGTTTTTCGACGTTTTCCCAAGTTTTTTGACGTTTTCCGAAGCAGGTCTCTCAGCGGCGCCGTAATTTGTGCCAAGTTCGTTAGAAACCCGTTCGAAAATGTCAGATATGGCCCTGATATATTTTATATATGGCCATTTATGATAATAAAAGGAGTCAGATATGGCCATATACCGCTATATATGGGAGTCAATACGGCCAGATATCGCCACATAAGTGGGCACATACTGTCATATAAATGCGTAGATACGGCCATATATCACCATATACGCGTGCAAATACAGCCATTTATCGCTGTATAAAAGTTCAAATACTGCCATATACGACATATATGGGTAAAAATATATCCCTTGATAATGATATATGGGCCCGTTTCGGTCGTGCAAGCAATAAGTCATATGTACTCGCCAAGACACTAGTTGATTGATCTACATTGCATGAGTCTCATGTAATTGGTTAACTATTAATAACATCCTTAAAGTGAAGTCATTCCAGGTATTTGGACCAATTAATCAATCGCACATTTTGAAGATTGAAAGACAAATGAAATTTGGTTGAATGTTTTACGAGTGCCAATATGACGAAGTGCATAAGATCGGAAAGCGAGTTAATCAAATAATGCATTTTAGATCGCAGCTCTTAGGCGCCCGTTTCCGAGTTCAGCGGTGTCGGCGTCGCCATCGGTGTGACCGCCCCGCTAAATTTAGCGGGAAATTGAATTGGTACGTATGTCACGTGACGTCAATTTTCCCGCTAAATCTAGAATTGAAACTAATTTTGTTCATGTTTCCCCGCTAAATTGAGTGGAGAAACACGAACCGTTAGCTTATTGAAGATGCAAGACGCTACTTCATCGTCCTGAATCCTTTTCCCTTCGAACGGCTGCGAAACCGTTGCTCCCGGAGTACCGCAGCATCTTTCAAAAACCGTTAACGCAGCATCGCAACCTTCCGTTTGCGAGCGTCGGCGATTCATCGCCTGTTGAAGGTCGGAAGATGTGTGTTTTATGTGCAACTCTTTCGTAAAAAGATTTGAAATTTAAAAACGCGAACTTAACAGTGTGCACATAATTTTAAATTTATTGGTAATATATATTTATCTATTTTTTTTGTGGACATCGTGTGCAAAAAAAAATAGCCGCGCTTTTTTTTCATTAAAATTATAATGTTGGGTATACAGTGTAAAACAAAGTATCTTCAAACTCGCATCGTTTAGGGTCACTTTCGGGCTGGACAGCTTCTTTGGAAGTACAAAAGCTGGACTCCATTGAGCTGTCCTGTTCACTCGGTATTGACAGCAGAGTAGACGCTATGCATGTTTTAGGCCAATCGTGTCTCTGGTTAGGATCACGTGACTACAGTCTAGAAGGTGGTGATAAGGCAGAACACGGCACCTGCCTGGAGCCCATAGCATTCACTGCACTATCGACCTTGGGTGCAAGTGACAAACCGCTCGTTGTGGTCATTTAATGCCCAGAAGATAATCCTTTTGTGTGTGCACTTCCGTTTTGGCCTTTCGTTTTCTGCTTTTCTCTCTCTTTCCCTAAGCTGAAAGCGTGGTAGAAGGTGCTTACTTGCCCAATTAATCAGCCGCAGTCTTTTTATCGCTTGACTCCGCTCTCTGTGCGCAGGAAATGGCAGAAGCGTAGTCGCACGGTGTGACGGATGACGCATTAGCCGTTGGCAATCTCGAAATGCCTGCTTGCGGATACGGACCTAGTTTGGCGTATGGAGCGCCCTGCGTGGCTGCTGTCATCGAACGTCTGAAGAGCCTATTTGCCCGCCATGAGATACCTGCAACGATATTGAGCGACAATGAACCACAGTTCTGTGATGCTTTCGCAGAGCCTGCCCGGAACTGCGGTTCCCAGCACTCTACCAGCAGACCTCGTCATCCTCAGGTGAACGGAGAGGCCGAGCAAACGGTGCAGACGATGAAGAGTCTGCTTGAGAAAGCAGAGAACGCGTACTCGGCTCTTCTCGCGTACCGCGATAGTCCGGGTCCTTCAGGGCGGAGTCCAGCCGAACTAATCATGGGGCGACGTTTGTGTACACGGGTCAAGGTGTATCCAGATCGTGTCAACAACTTCCGGTTTCAAACTGAAGCATACCTCAACCATTTCACTTTTGCGGTGCTCCTGTGTATTCCTATGGGAAAACGCCCGTACACTGTCTCTTCGCCGCCGCATAACACAAATGACTTTCGTTACTTGGGTCGTAGCGAATAGTAGGTAACTTTATTAACAATATAAAAGAGAAATTGCTTTGGATACATTATTTTTCCGATCAGTGAGCGATGATTAACTTCCCTGTATTCCGGGTGCAGTTCAATGGTCCACGTCGAGTGTGTAAAGGCAAGCGGCGAATCTATACAAGAATAACAGTCGAAAATAACGTAGTACCACTAGGAAGCTGAAAAGAGGAAGAGGAAGAAGCGCTTTTTATTTTCGTGCTGAACTTATCAAGAGTTTTCTGGATTTTCCCCGATTTAAAGATGTTCGAAAATGCAGATATGAGTTTTGAATGCTAGAATGAATTTTTGCACCCATATATGAGCAGAGAGTGAATAAAACGAATGTTGCTTATTGCAAATCGCACTGATTACTCGGCTTTAATTTTATTTTGATCGGCTACACGCACAAATAGGTACTGACCCAGTGTTAGTGTCTAGTCCTTGACGTCTCTCTTGATTTTCTAGATGCTCTTCATTGCTTTGACACGTAAACCCTTGCAGAAAAGCGCCAATGCCGTGCTCGCGCAAAGAGCGTCAGACAGTGTACATAAATGCATATTGTCGCGAATGACAATAGATGGGGCGATGATAACTGAAGAAACTGAAACGTTTAATGGGGCGAACTTGTGCCCAAAAATAAAAGAAAGAAAGAAACAGAACAAAGCAGAGCGTCGCGAGCGTCGAGGTCGGCGTAACAGCAGAGTCGAACGCTGGGGCGAGACTGACTGTGGCTCGCTACGCGAAGCCCCTTATGTACACGCGTAAGCTTCAGGAATAATCGGCGCAGGAAAGTTCGTCGCGTAGAACATTCGCACCTCGAACAAGCACCAGGATTCTCGAGTTTGCCAGAACACTAAAATGCAGGGATAAAAAAAAAGACACGTCGATCCAAGGAATCGAACCCTGGCATTTCCCGTGGGAGGCAGGTACGATAACCGTTAGGCCACGCGCGCGCTGCCTGCTTGGCCAGATGCGCGCGCGGCATTACTCCCCCTTTAAAACGTGCATCGCCCCGATGCAACACAAAACAAAACAAAATAAAAGGAACGATAAACAGAAGAGTCCTTTGGAGCATATAAGGTCCACAGTCCTATCGAGCGTAGTACGGCTTCAGGCGCACGACGTGGACGACCTCAGGTCGTGGTGGGCGGCGTGACGATGTTCGTGTTCCGTCGGGCATCACCTCTTAGTTCAGCTCCCCGAGGCGACGAAGTACCTTGTACGGTCCAAAGTACCGTTTCAGCAGTTTCTCACTAAGGCCGCGGCGACGGATGGGCGTCCACACCCACACCCTGTCTCCGGGCTGGAATTGGACGTCCCTGGGACGAAGGTTGTAGCCGCCCGCGTCGACGCGTTGCTGGTCTTGAATCAGGAGTCGGGCAAGCTGGCGGACTTCTTCGGCCCGTTGAGCAACCACCTGGGCGTCGTCGCTTTCATTGTCAGCTGGGTCATGGGGCAGCATGGCGTCCAGCATGGTCGTTACCTTCCGACCATGTACCAGCTGGAAAGGTGTGAATCCAGTGGTCTCTTGCACCTCCGTATTGTAGGCGAACGTGACCTCGTCCCACATATTGTGCTCTACGTCGACGTACATAGAAATCATGTCGGCGATTGTCATGTTGAGTCGCTCCGTCAGCCCGTTGGTCTGTGGGTGGTACGCAGTAGTACGACGATGGCTGGTGTGACTGAGCCGGAGGATTTCTTGGGTTAGCTGTGCCGAACGATGATCCGCGACCTGTAATCAGAACTTCGGAAGCGCCGTGCCGGAGGACGATGGAGTCGATGAAAAACTTGGCGACTTCAACAGCCGTCCCTGAAGGAAGGGCTTTCGTTTCTGCGTACCGCGTGAGATAATCTGTGGCGACGATTATCCACCGGTTTCCCAGGGTCGACGGCGGAAAAGGACCAAGTAGATCCATTCCGATCTGCTGGAACGGTGTAGTTGGCGGAGGAATCGGCTGCAGGAGACCTGCCGGCTTCGTCGGCGGTTTCTTGCGTCGCTGGCACTCGTGGCAGGATCGGGTGTAGAGGTGGACGGTTTTGGGGAGCTTGGGCCAGTAATACTTTTCACGAATACGGGCCAGTGTCCGGCTGTAACCAACGTGTCCGGACGTCAGGTCGTCATGACATGCTTGAAAAATCTCCTCTCGAAGGTCGGCCGGGATTACCAGCAGCCACGGCGAGTTGTTTCCGAAGTTCTCTTTGTAGAGCACACCTTGTCGAATGGCGAAAGTCGGCAGGGTTCGTGAGAAAACACGGGGCACGGTACTGCCACCCCCTTCCAGGTGCCCTATTAATGCGCTCAGCTCAGGATCGTCCCGTTGACGTCGTGCCATGTCGTCGGTGTTGACTGCTCCTAGGAAGCACTCGTCGTCATTGTCGTCGCTGCAGCCGGAAGGGGTTTCGACGGGGGCTCTGGAGAGGCAGTCGGCGCCGCTGTGCTTGCGGCCCGACTTGTAGACCACAGTCATGTTGAACTCTTGTAGTCGGAGTCTTCATCGAGCGAGGCGTCCTGACGGGTCCTTGAGGTTCGCAAGCCAGCAAAGCGAGTGGTGGTCCGTCACCACGCGGAACGGGCTCCCGTACAAGAACGTACGAAACTTCGTGATTGCCCAGACGACCGCAAGGCATTTTTCTCAGTCGTGGAGTAATTTCCTCCGCCTTGGACAGTGTCCGACTTGAGTAGGCGATGACTCTCTCGATGCCTTCTTGCACTTGGACCAGTACTGCGCCGAGTCTCGCGTTACTTGCGTCCGTGTGAATCACGGTTTCCGCATCCTGATCGAAATGACCAAGCATAGGAGGAGTCTGGAGTTGTCGTTTCAGCTCGTCGAATGCCTGCTGCTGCTCCTCGCCTCATTCGAACTTCTCGGCGTCCTTCGTGAGGTTTGTGAGCGCTGCGGAAATTTTAGCGAAATCCCGAACGAAGCGTCGATAGTAGGCGCAAAGTCCAAGGAATCTTCGCATGGCCTTCTTGTCTGTCGGCGCTGGAAATGCCGCAACGGCGCGAGTCTTCTCGGGGTCTGGGCGGACGCCTTTGTTACTAAACACGTGGCCTAGAAACTTCAGTTCGTCATAGGCGAACCGGCACTTTGATGGCTTAAGTGTGAGTCCGGCGGTCTGAATGGCTTGGAGAACAGCTCGGAGTCGTCGCAAGTGCTTGTCGAAGTCACTTGAAAACACTACGACGTCGTCAAGGTAGACGAGACAGCTCTGCCACTTCAGCCCTGCCAGTACTGTGTCCATGGCACGCTGGAACGTTGCCGGCGTCGTGCATAGGCCGAAAGGCATGACCTTGAACTCGTACAGGCCATCTGGCGTAACGAAAGCTGTCTTCTCTCGGTCCCGTTCGTCGACTTCAATCTGCCAGTAGCCGCTCTTCAGGTCCATTGATGAAAAGTATCGAGAGTGGCGCAGGCGGTCTAGCGTGCCATCGACTCGGGGGAGTGGATAGACGTCTTTCTTCGTTATCGCGTTCAGCTGCCGGTAGTCCACGCAGAACCTAAGCGTTCCGTCCTTCTTCTTAACCAGCACGACTGGAGAGGCCCACGGACTGCTTGAAGGCTGGATTATGTCGTCGTTAAGCATTTCTTGCATTTGCTGTTGGATGACCTCCCGTTCTTTTATGGAGAATCGGTACGGCGATCGGTGCACAGGGAGCGCGTCGTCGTCGGTGACCGCGCGCAGCTGGACAAGCAGGCAGCGCGCGGCATTATACAAAGACATTTTCGTCGCATTTTTAATGCCATGAATTTGAAAGAAAACTCGGCAACTGGCCAATATGTTTGTCAGCGTGACTGAGAAATATTACAAGCTACCTAGTAGTAGTACGTATGAATTATTCGTGATATTTGCTGTTATAATCGAGCGCAGGGTGAAAATGCACTCACTTTTCTCCGTATACCTGAATTAAATTTCAGGCTGCTGCTACCTGCTTCAATTTGAGACCGCACGCTAGCTCCAGTTGTACCTCTAGCGTACATTATATTAGGGAGTTTTAGAATAACGTACGCAATTTTAGCACACGCTAGCGCTAAATTTAGCGCTTGTATTAGCGCACGCGACGCAAGAGAGTTTTAGAATAGCGTTTCTCCGTCGCGGCGCAAAAGCCCAAGCGCCCGCGTGTGCGACGCCACCAAGTTACAGTCCCAATTTTTATTTCACACGCCAAATGCTGTAACTTTAGAAAAAAAGTTTTTTGGTTGAGAGTACCATTTGAGATTTGTTTAAAGATGGGAATGTGACGCGAGCGGTTGACCGGTTGTGTCCGCTTGCGTCGCCTCGGCAAGAGAGGTCTGGTGTACTGATCTTTGCCCATCGTACCTTCGCCGAGAAATGTTCGCACGTCGCAAGCATCAAGTTGCCGGTGATCGTTGCAAAACCGAGTACAATGTCGTCCCGTGTTGAAAATTGCAGTCGCGAGGATGCCGCCGACATCGCACTCACGACGCCGCCAAAGCAGCCGCCGACATAATCCTGGAAGCCGCCATTTTTTTAACTCTGCTTGTCTTGGCTTTAGCCAACTTCTCATCACAAATCCTTTTTGGAGAAGTGCAAAGACGCTTTGCGTACGCACGCTATTTCTGAAAAATAGCGCACGCTAAAATTACGCACGCAAAACGCAAAACCTGGTTTGCGTTCGGAGCATGCTCAGTGGTGACGACGCTATTCTTTGCGTACGCAAAGCTTTAGCGTGCGCTATTCCAAAACTCTGTAATAACTATTTCGCTAGCAGACGCGAGCGGCGCTCTACTCGACCCCGCGGATGCCGCTGGCGGCTCAGGGGACTGCGGAGATCGCCGAGGTACGCCACAGTACGCACAGCCTACACAATTTCTTTAGGGATGCCATTTTTTAGTTTTTTTTTTTTTCGTCGCGTGCGGTTTCAATACCGGGTGCGGTTTCAACACTGGTTTTAACACCAGCAAAAACGGCGAAAATGTCTGCGAAACCGCAGTCGCCGCGAAGAGCACGCGGGGTGGTGCCCAGTCGGCAAGATACGGCCGCGCGCTAAAGCGTCGGTAATTCTGGTTTATAGGTAAGCACATAAACATGAGGTGCAGTCTTGCATACTGATGTAAGCAGTAACTTTAGTTTGAGTAGTGCATGATGCTTACAGAGATGTTCAAAATAACTTACATAGTTTCTCTTTCCTGTCGACAACGGATCCTCGAGAAGAGCATATACGGGAGTGCCGCTTAAGGAAACGCCATAACCCGAACCCCGAGACAACGTAAAACCTTACACTAGCTCGATCACGCTGACAAAGACCAGGGAGCATACAACGTGTTGAAAATGGGCTGTGCACATGCTATGTGCCTGTTACGCCACGGGACATTTTGAGGTCACCTGACTGTGATGTTCCACAGCGTCCTGTCACGCAACTTCATGACGTCATGCGACGTCACGGTGTCACGTCACTTGAGAGCGTCACGTGACAGCATACATGGTGCCTGATGACGTCACGAGGTCCGAGTCTTTCGTGGCGGTTGTTCTCGACGGTTCTTCACGCGTGTTTGCTCGTGGAATTGTGGTGCTCATTTTCTGTACGGACAACACGACAAAAAATCTAGTGTACTCGTAGATCGCCTCTCGAACTGCGCGTTATTTTATTTTCCTCGTCTTATGGGGCGGGGGGTCGATGGCCCAGTGTGTTAACGCAACGCAGCTCAGAGCAGATGCAGTGAAACCCAGGTAGCTTAGTCCCCACCCTGCCCGCCCTATCTGGATGAGCATCGCACTGCGTGCCGCACATTGAATGGCTCTAGCGGCAGTACTGCACCGGCTAAATAGAGGAGACGGCAGACGCCCGTTGGGGTTGACAATCTTCCCGATGTCTAGACACGAGCCAATCCCTTGCCTCGGGGCTCAGATCATGGCACAGCCTGATTTACCCAAAGAGAACTTGGACTCTTAATACTTTCAGTGACCCCGATCTTCGGCCTTTCTCACTGCTATAGCAGCTAGACAGCGGCCCCCTTCGCGCAAGAGCAGCGCCAGTAAAGCGTGACAAGAAGTAATCACAGCTCCTTCCGTTCGGTCGGTCGCTCGATAACAAACACCGGGCCGCTCGAATGGTGTCTCCCGCGCCCATTCTAAAGGCTCTCTCGTGAACTGGAATAATTGCCTCGGCGTGCAGCTCGCTGCCGAACCCATACGCGACGGTGTCTGCTTCCCTCGGTGCATTTCTAGCTGCCTCGAGCCTCGCTGACGACATGTGTTGTTGGTTCACCTCAGTGTTCCCGACGAAGCGAGGTGAGCTCTCGAGCTCAAACAGCGTGGGAACACCGAACAATCCACAGCGTGCCTGTGCGGATCGCAAGTTTGTCTGCTTCTTTTACAGAGGTTGTGATCAGAAAGACGCCGAGCTCTGATTGACTCTGATTAAAGGATAGTAGGTAGACCGCGAGGCAGCTTGCTTTGAGCTCTACCCACTATCCTTTCATCAGAGCCAATCGGAGCTCGGCGCCCTGACGTCACCACAACCCCTGCAAAAGTAGCAGACAAACTTGCGCTCCGCAATGGCCAACGTTACTAGATTACCTTAATTGTGGAACTCCCGCGGAAGGGAGTGCCCCCCCTCACTCACTTCAGTCCGCCTCCCGTCGTTCGAAGCGCCATCTAGATTTTCGTTTACGAACTGTGTGTTCCATAGAGTACGGTGGAGCGCCATCTAGGCGCTGCGCTTCGAAACGTACGTATCCCATAGAATACACTGCAGTCACCAAAGCAACCGTCCGGCGCGTCGAACGACGGGAGACGAATCGTGGTGAGTGAGGGGGGGGGGGGGGGGGGGGGGGGTACTGCTTGTGCATGCAGCGTCTATGAGCAGTTCCGTAACTGAGCTAATCTAATAATGTTGGCACGCGGGCTTCGGTGGAGGACTACAATAGACCTATGTTCCGTTTCGTCCGGCTGCAGGCGACGCCACGATGGATACAATTGGGCGGCGGGAAACTTTGCACGGACTCGTCGTCTTCGAGCGTTTGACCGACTGAAGCGCACAATGAACGCGATCTCTGCGTGCCTGGTTTGACAAGGATTGCCGTGACGATGCATTTCTGCGATGAATCGGTTCCCTCGCATTGTCGGCTGCGGTCGGAACGGGCTCCCTAGCGAAGTGGTGTGCTTGCAGTATTCAGGACGCTACCTGAGACCGTGCTATTTCTAGACTTCTACGTTACTTTCTAGAATATGCAGTGTAAATAAAAACATCACCCATTCGATCGTGGTTGCAGAAACGGAAACAGCGCTCGCGTAAAGGAGCCGTCAACTTCGGAACTACCCTCCGTTTGCTTTTTGGGGAAATTTTTGAGTGGCGCATGCCTCTTCGTAAGATCGTATCGTCTGTTCGCAGGATCTCTTACTCAAACTATGATCGCAATATTTACCCGTATGCAGGGTGGCAGAAACAAATGACTTCGATTGAAAAAAAAATAAATTGGACTTATTTGCTTTACATCGACGTGCCCAGAAAATGGTGACTGTTTACCGCTCGGTGTATTCTTAAATAGGGAAGATTGATCGATCGATTTCTCCAATCACCGATTGCAACGCGGAACAAAAAATAGATACTGTAGAGCGCAGTTTAACTAACAATTGTTTCGATCGATCCCCGCCATAATAGAACGAAAATACCTCGTATTTTTTGTAGATTAAACGCTTTATTTGTTCTATTTTTAGCGTTCTTTTTTGATCGCAATAGGACTTTAGTTTTGTAGGTTTTGTCTGTCTACTACTTGCGTTCCGATCTTGTTTCAGTAGGACGTTACGAAGCTCAGGAACGATGAGGAGAAACCAAGCTCGACGTTCCGATTCGCTCGGAAGAGCGTTTCTTTTTGCTCGTATTCAGCCTTATATAAATATTTCTCGCTCGGTGATTCATTCATTTAAATACGAAACAAACGCGCGAAGAAAGCAGAGAATAAAAAACAAGCGGTAAATAAAAAAAAAGTGTCCCGAGTATATTTTTGCGGGAAAGGTTCGATTTTAATCATCGCGATAAACTGGTTTAAATCACAATTTAAATCGTCGATTGTTCTTCTACCCACTGCGCTGTGTTGCATAGCCGTCAAGAGGTCGGTCAAGACTCGAAATAGGGCGAACCTAGCGAGGTGTAAGTTCGACTACGTTCAACTTTTCCCAAGTTATAGCTCCAAATTCGACAAACGTTTGACAGAAGTTGAAGGAAAATGCGCGTACGCGCAATTGAAAAAAAAGAGCTTACATCGCCTGGCGGAGGAGTGTTGCAGCATTTCGGAGAATTCGAACAAATTATAAAAAGCTCGCGTACGTATTTACTTTTAAAATTTGTACATATTGGTCATTATTTTCTATAATTTGAAGCCGCCATTTTGTTAATATCTTTCGTAATGTTACATTTTTGTACGAGTCCCCAAATTGTTTCCAAAGTTCGGATGCTCGCCGAACCAGTCTAGCGCGGAGGTTGGATAAAAAGTTTGCGACGTTTTTAAACTCCATTTCACCATATGCGCAGTCGAAGGCACGAACTCTTACAACCATGAGCACATATATACACTCAAAGCGGAAGTCCCTGGACACGATTGTTTTAGTGATGATAGAGGACGTACGGAAACATGACCTACACCATGGCCTTGCACTTATGACGCTGTTTTACCGGTTCCATCGGCTGGTAGGTGAAACGAAGTATAGTCCAGGCAGGCATTCCTTTTCTCCCCGCGCCTTCCAACAGATAACGAGTGGAATCCTCGCAGACGCCCGGTGATCTTCAAACACGCGTCCACTGCTCGGGGCAGCTGAACGGTCACCTTGTTGAAAAAGAGCCCATCGTTGTGTCGTTCTGACGGAGATCGATCACTGGCGCTCGCTAAGAGCGCACAATGGATCGACGTCGCCACTACGGAAGCCTCCAACCGAAGGGTCTCCGCCCACCTCGCAAATGGGACCTTTTGTTCTCGCGGCGTGACGCCCCCTGGCGAGCCCCCTTTTCACGCGCACAGCCCATTATCTCTAGCATCGAAAATGAACGCGTGATCTGAGGGGTACGGTGCCAAGGTTGCAGTTGCCGCCTTGATATCCCAATTCGATCCGGTGTAGTTGAGGGGCAACAGGAATCAAAACGCCGATGTTTTCAACCGCGAACGAGTGTCTGGAACACCTAAAATCTTCCTTCGCTCGCTTTATTTTTTTGCAGCGGAGCTGTTAGGGGCTATTTTCCCCAGGATCGTGTCCGTCAGCAAACAAATGATGACACAGAACTCTGGACAGTTACCGCCATCTATAAGTGGCGACGGCAACTAGACAACCGGCTGGCCGGTTGTCTTGTTGCCGCCGTCGCTCATAGATGGCATGGCGGCAACCTTTCCAGCCTTTCCACTCTGGCTTGCCGACTTGCTGCCGGCCATTACTTTATTCCCACCATAGTACTGCTTCGCTGGTCTTCCTTCTTCACCAGAGTGGAAAGGCTAAACGTTTTTTATAATTGTTACCAGAACGATAAAAATTAAATACGAAGAGTGATCGCAATCTATATCTAATGGCTATAGCAACGCGTTCTTTCGGAATAATACATCAGAAAACGACAAGTAGGAGCATGCACGGGGAAACAGGGTAATTATCACCTTTCACATTCTATTAATACATGCTCTAATGTGAATACATTACTAGAACACATGGTATATAAATATACGCAAGGTCTATTTTCAAGATCAATTAACTGACTGGACTGTATAGCACCATAAAGATCCCGAATAAAACAGAAATCTTCATATCATGCCTGATTGCACACGCGACTAAGTATTCCACGATAACTTATACGGGGAATCTACATACAGTATAAAGCCACGTGCTCGTCCTTGTTTGTTTTTCACACATGCCTGCACCACTCAACGTTTTACTGATAGCTCGAGATTTTGAATGTCAGACCACGTACGAACCTATGCCCGTAGGAGTGAGAGGTGAAATTGTCCATGATCGTTTCGTGCCAATACTTGAGCGCTTCTGCAGGCATAATACTTGACGAGAGTTCAAGCTACCTATCTTGTTTTCCCTCCACATTCAATTCAGCAGAAGGGTGGAGGGGGTACGGTCCAGCTCAATAAAACAATAAAAAAACATTCCTTTCTTCTGCATTAAAAACTCTAAAGGAAGTATTTTTACAAAAAGCAAACAAAACGAGCGCAAAGTGCCGAAAGGTTACGTGACAAATGGTATACGATTAATATTCCAGTCCAATAATTCCCTTTTATAGCGCGATAAGAAACAATAAATTCCCTTTTATATAATGCGCGATAAGAAACAATAACACGTAACAAAAACAAAACAAAATCAAGCAAAAACGGTTCGCACATGTTTTGTGATTGATACACATTCGGAAGGTTAAACGCTCGAACCAAATTACTCATCGGAGTCCAAACACTCGGAGAAAACAAAAAAGTATTGTTCGGTGCGAGGTCAGTCAGCGATCGCGACGGCGTGCGCGGGGTGGATTCGAAAACAACGCCCGTCGTCGTTAATCAAAGAAGTCGGTACGCGGAAATCAAAGCGTGCGCAGGTCGGGTCGACCGGGCCAATTTTATGCCGACGTGAATGATGGCTGCCCGTGGTCCAGATTTAATTCTCGCTACTGCCGATCGGTTTTGAAGCGGTCTCCCGGACGAGTACGGAGTGTACTTGTTGCGCATATCTTTACTTTTCACTTTTTATTTATTTATTGATTTCATATTGCAGACCTTCAGAAGTCGAAGCGGGATGGCAGAAAAAACGAATAGCTCTACATAAACAGTGGTTATATGGAAATAACATTCTAAACATACTGCAACACGAGGCAGCTTATAAAACACTAGTCAACGCGAGTCACACGACACAAAATACAGTCAACGCAAGTCACACGGAAACACAAGTCAACGCTGCATGAGCATTGGTTACATACAAATGATGCCAAAAATAGACTGCTACGCCGAAGCAGACACATGACGTAGATAATATACATTTTTCAATAAGAATTTTTTCAAGCTCGTAAGCATTACCAGTAATACAACTTCATCTAGTACTACATAATTATATTGGCGCTAACACGTACAGTCAGCACGGGATGAAACCCGAACGCCGGAACGCGTGGCCATCGATACAGGCTGCTCCACCTGGAGGGTCCCTGAGAACTAATGAAAATGCACCTGGGTGCGAGAGTGCGGGTCCTACTCCTCAACCCTCGCGCGGGGCGTCTGGGACTTCCGCGTTTCGCCGGTGGCGCGCTGTAAGCGCCGTCACTCGGGGTGCTTTTCTGTCGCCCGGTCGACACCGGGCGGCCGCTTAACCTGGCTATAGCTCTTTGCGATAGGCCCTGCTCAGACAGGGTGATGAATTTATTCGGCTCCGGAACTGATACGCCTGGCATATCGGTGGTTACCAAAGAGAGCGTCAGCAAGCAATTCTTCGCTTCTTAAGATTCGACTGACAACCTCGCACAAAAACATGGGCCTTGCTCATAAAAACCGAGGCATCCGCGTCGGTCTGTTGCAGCATTTTCTTTTTCATAAAGAGTATGGTCGTGCGAATAAACAAATTTCATTTCGCGTTTATGACGTTTCACTATTTCTCAGAAACCGCGCGTGGCACGTTGTTCACCGGAGCCCCAGCGTGGTTCCGGGTACACGTCATCAAGCACTACGGGTCTTCTGTGCACGAAATGTTTCAACTTTTATTTCGCCCTTGCGATACACAGAGCGATAGTGAATGACAGCGCTGAAGAGATATCGCTGGGAATCCGATACACAAAGCTAGTGACAGTGCTTTTTGTATAGGATGGATGGATACGGTTGAGCCCTTTGGATCGGGCGGTAGCTTACGCCACCTAGCCATTTTGTCTTACCCTTTAAGCTTAGAATATTTAAATGTGAAAACTATATTCACTCCGTACTGAAAAGAAAGTGAGGCTATAAATCCCCCTTGCCATCAGTTAATAAGAAAATGCCTAGTTTTCTCTCGCTTTCTGCCACCATTCACTTAATCTTTGTTTGGTAATCTCTACTGTCTTGAAATCCCCTTTTCCTTCGCTGTCTCTAAAACCCAATGACTTTATTAAATCTATGTTGTCTTCGGTATGCATAGGGTGAAGCCCTTTACAGTAGAGTATCAAGTGCTCAGCCGTCTCGTCCTCCTCTCCACAAGCAGCGCACACTGTGTCCATTTCCTGGTACTTCGCTCTGTATGTTCTGGTTCGCAAAACACCTGTCCTTGCCTCAAACAACAATGAGCTTCCCCTACAATTGTCATAAATGCTTTCTTTGGCAATAACTGTTTTGTTTAATCTATAGCCTTCCAGAGCCTTCTTTGTCTCCATTCCCTCTAGCCACCGATCTCTTTCTGTGGCCTTAACTTTTTTCTTAACTGAGACCTGCTCTTCCGTAACCCCACTATAGCCTAAAAACTTTCCTCTTAATTTCCTAGTGCGCTGTCTCCATTTTGTGTCTATACTCCTCATGTATAAATAGCTGAAAACCTTTCGTGCCCATTGCTCCCCACCCATTTGCCTCAACCGATCCTCAAATTCTATCTTGCTCACAGCTTCCCTGCCCTCAAATGACGCCCATCCCATGTCTCCTTGTAATCCCTGGTTTGGTGTTTTGCAATGTGCCCCCAAAGCCAGCCTACCTACTCCACGCTGTTTTATTTCTAGTCTTGCATGCACTTCGGATTTCATGCATAGCACTGCGTTTCCAAAAGTCAAGCCAGGCACCATGACCCCTTTCCAAATCTCTCTCACCACCTCATACCTGTTGTAATTCCAAAGTGCTCTATTTTTCACTACTACGAATTCGACGGCGCTTACAGCGCGCCACCGGCGAAACGCGGAACTCCCAGACGCGCCGCGCGAGGGTCAAGCTCATCTTAGTAGGACCCACACCCTCGCACCCCAGCGCATTTTCATTAGTTCTCAGGGGCCCTCCAGGTGGAGCAGCCTGTATCAACGGCCACGCGTTCCGGCGCTCGGGTTTCATTTCGTGCTGACTGTACACTCATACTACAAAACATAAAAAATGCTCCTAGTAAAAAAAAAAAAGCTTTTTTTTACTTAGGGCTCATTAGAGTGTGCCGAGCTTGCATGTGTCTCAACTGTCATCGCAGTGGGTCACCGCGACAAAAACTCAGAACAAGGAACAAAGTGAAAGAATGTGTGCCCTTGGTTTCTGTAACTGCGCAGCGCGCACACTAGTAAAAAGAAAGGAACGCACGTGCTACTCGCCACTCGCTCAAAAAGTAGCCCTGAGATTGAAAAAACTTGGTTGAGATTCAGAGTGAATCTCTCGTTACCGTGAGGGAAGGCGCCTTCCAATGTTTGGAGTCGTCTGAACCCCAGCCCTGTTCATATCGGATGAGCACAGCACCGGTCGTGTCTCGCTACTGCAGCCTGGTGCACACTGAAGAGCGCAGGCGGCACTCGCTCGTAAAGTGGACACACCTGCAGACACCCATGGGGTCTCACTCACTTCCCGCTGCGTTTTATACGGAATTCCCACACCATGCGGTATGTTAATTGACTGCAATTAGCGTCGCCGTGCTTTCAAACATAGCTGATGCATGTGCGTAGGAACATAAACATAACAAAAAATATATGCACTCACTTTGGTGTTACAGCTGGTTTCTAACGCAATGGTTCCGTTCACCGCAAGATTTTTATATCGAACTGGACTCGGCATTCTTGGGTACAGCTGAAGCGACGGAGACGTCGGGCGGGTAGTGCACAAAAGCAATGACCGCCGTGCCCTCTACGCCTTTTTTTTGTACTTTGAAAGGAAAAAATTAAATGGTTCCATTTTTCAGGAAATCGCGATGAACAATATCTTAGCCTCCTCTATACTATGGCAGTTCGACGACGGAGCCATAGATATGCCCGGTCGCAGATTTGGAGCGCGAGGATCTCGTAGCACAGATCATTTCTGGAAGCGCGAGTGGCGCGAGCACGGAAGCTCCGTGCGTTCAGGCTTTGCTCGAGCGCGCGAGCTGGAGAGAAATGCAAAAAGCGCTGGTCTCGCGCTTCTAGCTTTGGCTTCGCTCGCAGGTAAAGTGAAACGAAGTATAATTTGAGCCGTGCCGAGCGGAACTCCGCGTCTCAAGACGCTCGCGCACCCCACCCTTTGCACTGCTTTCTTTCAGCCAGTCTCAGGACGCTGTTCTAGCAGTTCAGACAAAGGCATGGGCACGAGCGCGTGGCTTTGGAAAGTGCCTCCTATGCACGAGGTCTCGTACAAACAATAGCGTTTCGCTGAGCTAGGCTCACGCGCCTGTGCCTTTGTCTTCACTGTCGACATTTGTGAGATGGAGTAGAGGTCTCCTGATTGGTCGACGCTGTGTCACAAATTTAGTTTACGCTCTAAGCGTGGGGGGAATATTCGGCGCTGGCGGCGGCCTTTCCTCCGCCTATTGTCCAAACTCTCCTAATATACGGCTCTGGGGCCAACCACAGGCCGCGAAACAGCCCCTAGCGGTGGTCGCGTGCTCTAAATTTGTGCCACGACTATACTTCGTTTCACCTTATGTGCGAGCGAAGGCAAAACTGGAAGCGCGAGCACGGAAGCTCCGTGCGTTCAGGCTTTGCTCGAGCGCGCGAGCTGGGGAGAAATGCAAAAAGCGCTGGTCTCGCGCTTCTAGCTTTGGCTTCGCTCGCAGGTAAAGTGAAACGAAGTATAATTTGAGCCGTGCCGAGCGGAACTCCGCGTCTCAAGACGCTCGCGCACCCCACCCTTTGCACTGCTTTCTTTCAGCCAGTCTCAGGAACCTGGACGTCAGCGCACAGCTTCTGCAGTGGCGAGGACCCGAAACATGGTTTTCAAACCCGACGAGAAAAGAAGCGGTAGCGCGAGGAGCACGAGCGGACATTCCACCGCTCGGGACAAGTGTGTTTCGGCGTCTCGCCGCAGCGGGGCGCCCGTCAATTGGCTCTCCTCTCATCCGTTGTCTGCCGCTCTACCTTTTTCAATTTCGGCGGTCGCTTCCCTTGGCAATCTGCCAGGGTTTGTCAGTGTAGAGGAGGCTTTGACAATACCTATGGGAGTATTCCGCGTGTGTTTTCGCTGCAGCCCAAGCTACCAGGGCGAGCTATCCCGCGCTCCTGGCTTTGAGGCGTGCATTTCTAGAGCGAGTGCTCGTTCGACGGATGAACGCTTCAAAGCAGCCACTTCGAGCTCTCGTGCTTGGGGCATCGGCTGCGCTCTCAGCTTAAAGGCCGGTTCCCACATGCAGCGAAGCGCTAATGTAGCGCTTCTCACGTGTCGTCAGCTACTTATCGTCTGCCATGAGCAACAGTTTTGGCGGTGCGATACAATGCTGGTGAACGCTCCCGTCAGCACGCGCTTAGCGCGAGGTCAGCGCTATGCTCGTAGCGCTCTGCTACATGTGTGAACAGGCCTTAACGGTGAACGGAGTGAAGCCCGACTTTGTGCCCTTTTTGGATTCGTCATCTTTCAGATGGATCAATTTGATTTTATGGCACATCCCGAAAAGAATCAGAGGTATGTTCGCAATTAACGTGTTTTCATAATGCAAAAAAAAAAAAAAATTCCAAAGCTAGGGGAATTTATTTTTGCACGGGTTATTTTTTTCGTTTGTCGAAAAGGCTTTCAAGAATCAAATTATAAAGACAAACAAAACTTTTGCGTCGCTCTATTCTTTATTATTCGTCGGATGATTCTTCAACCATTCGATTTATAAAGTGAAGTCCTTCTGGCAAAACATTCACTGTCAGCACGAAGAGGAAGCCAGTACATACTTCCACCGTGGCTATGCGTGCGGCCAAAGCAGTTCTCGAGTACCGTGCAGTAGTGAACAATAATAGCGACAACACTCCATCTGCTATCTTTCCGTGACTGCAGTCTCCACAACCCCCATTAACTCTCTCGATTTGTCCAACAGTTAAAAGACTGGAACATAGACTTGAATTTCCAGTCCCAGTTTGGACTAGAACGTTCTTCATGATGGGGAGGTGTTGTAAATAAGCACGATGGGTTGTTCTCTTTTGTTAATCTTATGACATTCCCCGTACTTTTGTCCGAGTTATCTTTCTAGTCCTTCCTTTGGCATCGTATTTCGACTGTCACGTACGCCACTTTCTATTCACTTTCATTTGCTAGGTTTCCTTAGTTGGTACGCTGTGGGCCTAGTACGCAGAATAGACCTTTCAGGAAATGTTCTCAAGGCCTGTCGTCAATGCCACATTACACCGCGGTGCGGGATATTAACAAGTTTTGCGAGTCGTTTTTGTTGCACACGGTTCCGAAATCAAGAACGGCGTAGCTGCTTTGTTCCGTGAAACCGTACGTGAAACTTAACCTGTTTTAGTGAATCGTAAAACTGGTGCAACCGTGTAAACGATGGTGACGATTGCGTTTGACCGGCAGCGCCATCTTGTAGTAAACACCTGAAACATTCTGCAGCGTGCGAATCCGTGGCTCTAGTTTCACGTCGTACGACTGATGTAAACAGGACGGCCAGTGGCGTAACTAGGTATGACGGCGCCCACGGCAAATGAAATTTCGCGCCCCTCATGATGATAGTGATAATGACATCATCATCATCATCATTATATTATTATTATGGGTGGACTCGGCTCGGCGCCCCCTCCCAAGTGGCACCCGGGGCACTTGTATCCCCCCCCCTAGTTACGCCACTGAGGACGGCCGAGGTAACCTGTAAGATTATCAAGAGCTCCGAAGCTAAATAGAGTAAAAAGTGTCTCAACGGCCGCAAAGGTAAGTGATATCTGTTCATGGGAGTCCCGCGGAGTCAGTCGCCGAACCGACCGCCATCTTGTTTATATCCGAGTCCTGGTGAAGGGTGCTGGCTGCACTGCGGTGACCCCTCCAGCGACCGGAGCAACAAACGAAGTCCCCAACGACTTGCGCGCGCATGCGCAGTGGCGTTCCAGGAGTTCGTGTGGCTGAAACTCCTTCCGACGTACGTCGTCCATCCTGGAAGCGGTTCCTTCTCACTCACCACCGTGAAAACACATCAAAGCGAACACATCACGAATCCGATAGGTACCTCGCTACGTTAGCGTCCTGCGGCTCCAAGTTGGCCACTCGGCGAAAAAGTGGGAGAGATCGCCGTCCGCCGCGGTTGGACACCAGTGCCGCACTGCGACTGACCAGCGCCAAATTCACGCGCGGAGCTAGCAAGACATTGTGGTCGGCGAGTGTCCAAATTAGAGCCCCTGCTTTTTTGCGTTCTGAAGCCACATAATGCTCAATAATTATGAACCTTCTATTTATGTCCTTCCCGCGCAGTACATCCGATGGCCGTAGTGTGTGGGAAAGACGATGGGAGACGCTGCGTATTCCCGGAATGGTCTCAAAAGCTCTGGAAACACTTCCTCTTCAAATATCAGTCGTCCACCGCAAATGCTCGAGTCCTTCAATTTTTCTTTAAGGCAGACACTTACCTAGACGTGCCACAGTGTTAGCCATGTTAGAAATTAAATATATGTACGTTCAATACATGTATGCTGTACTATATAGTTCGACATAGAGTTTTCCAAGTCGGTTCGGATTGTACGTGCTGTCGATCTCAATGCCCGTTTTGCGTTGTGACGTTGTTATGTCCTTAACTTTATTATACAAATAATTTGGAACCGTAAGTGGCCTATTTCGATTGCTTCATTTCTTTTCCCAGTTTTAAATATGCGTGCTTTCATTTACAATAAACAGTGTCAATATTTAAACATTTACATAAAAAAGTTCCGCTGTAGAGAACCATAACACGATGACAATCTTCAATACCATAATATCCGCAGTTCGGTAAGGTACACTTCCGACATGAATACCTTGTGGAGCGTTTTAGTTCCCACCAAATAGCATGCGCTTGCCTCGAGTCACATCAGCTGCGATTATGGTTGCCTCGCTACGGAGCGCGTACCTTGTGCAGCATAATATTCGCATAACCAAATTCGCTTTTCTCGGCAAGGACAAGTATAAGGAGCAAGGAGCACGTGACATGCAAGCCATATAATATTCTTCAGGGTCACTTCCCGACTGTCTTGTGGGGCACCATTATTCTGTTGCCTGGGGCAGGGCAGGCGGCACAGACTCAAAAATGTGTCTTCTTGATCTCTATTACAATTCCAGGGTGCTCGGGCGTTTTGCTTTGTTACCGACTGTCTTAAGATTAATCCGAGACATGAAAGCGTTTCGGGCTACTTCAGATGAAGCTTCGGATCCCTGCCAATCATCATCTTAAGCACCAAGATGGTTCCAGTGTTCTCAAGCGTGGCTTATCTAGAGTCCTCGTATGCATTTGGCCGTTTTGTGCTGCTGAGGGCAAGGAGTCAAAATAAAATACTAGTTACGCGTTCATTTCATTCCTCGCGCGGAAACCATACAATTCCGGGAATGAATATAGACAAAACGGTTGCGAACAGAAAGCGAAAACGCGTCGAGGGAAATGGCCGAATGTAAGGTCAATTAATAAAGCTTGGACTTGGGTTTGGGCTAGTTGGTTATGGTACATATCTCAATGTAACTCATCATTTTTCTATCAATTTTCGGTCACGCGTTTGTTCTGGAGAACTTCGCAGCGCAGCAGATTCAGAAATGTAAGGTGACCCGCTCGCTCCTTGCCTGCCTGTTCTCACACCATCGAAAGCTTTTGTCACGGGAGTCCAGAGAGATATTGAAAAGGACGACGAGGAGAGGTGTGGCAGAAGTGAAAAATGACTAGCACCAACATGGCGCCTGCCAGTCCTAGGGGCGTAGCAACGCCGTCCTCGCGTTCCGTAGGCCGTGTGGGGAGCCCGGAAATGACGGCTCAATAGCGTCGATCCCGGATAAACAGAGGCAACTCGTTGCATTCGATCAGATTTACGAGGCGCAATAGAGCATTCCGGAAGCGCCTCCTATCGTCTTCCGACGCGGCGATGCAATGTACCGCGGCGCGTGAATAAATACTCGTTCGGTATTTATTTCTCCGTGGCCTTAGAAGGCTTAGATTATTCTTCCTGACCAGCTCGCTTTATACTTTCGCTTCTTGCAGCTCCTGTTTCTTTAGCACTTTGCGATTTCAGGAGGCAAATAAAGCGACGATAACCTGTCGCCTTTGTGGTGTGTTAGCATTGTTTTCTTTTTGTGTCGTGAACTGAGAATGTAAAGAGAGCAGGTACTGAGCCACTTCCGGGGTGTACGGAGCGTACGGGTTCGCCCGAGGCGTACATCGAAGCAGCCCCACAAGCACCAAACTACACTTCGTAATCAACCACAACCACGCAAAACACACTGGGACAACAAAGAATACACGAAATACAAAAAAGGGCGCTGACTTAAAAGGAACTTCTGGCAGATTTCAAAACAATACCTCGCGTCTGTGCACCTTCCCATGTGCAAAAACCTGGGCGAGTACATTTTTGAAGGGGTTTCCACTATGTTTATGGAGTACGAGATGTCTTAAATAAGTTTGACATGTCCAACCTCTTCTTTTTTTTAATATCAAAATACAAGGTCTGCGTCTTCATTTATTAAGATGTACACTGACAAAAAATAATTTGCTTCACATTTCAAACGATTACGGTAAACAGAAAATGGTGGTAAACCTGATACTGGGGTAGGAAAAGGAAACCGCGAAGGAAAGCAGAAAAAGAACAGGCAACCAGCTCGCCTGCACTCGGACTGTTTTTTCGTTGATTGAGGAAATAGGAAAAGCTATAGGCAACTATAACACGATGTGTAAAGAGAACTATAGGACGAGCTTTTAAATAAGCTATAGAAGACCAAACAGGGGTCAATAGGCAGCTAAAAAAAACACAGGAGAAGCTATAGGCAGCTACACCACGATGAATAAAGAGAACCATAGGACGAGCTATAGAATAAGCCATAGCAGACCATTAGGCACATATCCAGGGGTTGGGGAGGGGGGGGGGTGGACTAGCTCTGGTGCTTGTTCCTTTATAAAGGAACTCCGACTGAGCACAATCTGCTCTTCAAAAACACAAATAAAAAAGTATCAACATACCGCTTGATTAGTACACTGTTCGGAAACACTGGTTGTACCTTAAATCCACCTCAAGGTCTAATACAGCAAAACAAATTTCAGAAAGTAACAGTGTCATTGAAAACCCATTATACACCTTGTTTGTTTCTTTTTTTTTTAAACGTTTGTATTGATTTCAACCATTCTTGACCTTAGATAAAATTCTAGCAAACTTATAAAGCTACCAACATCAATACCAGAAGCATCCTGGAATCATTCATGTACGCAATGCGTTACTAGTAACTTCTGCCTAGTTACTTTTCGGTAACGAGTAAGGTATCTAGTCCCTTTTTGAGAAAAGGAACGAGTGACGTGCTTAGTTACTTTTAAGGTCAAGTAACGAATGACGGTATTTCGTTACTTTTGAAGAGTAACGTGTACAACAACGTTTAAACAGTCTCGATCAAATTCTAGCCTGAGTATGGGTCTGTTGCGACAAAGGCAGATGGCAACCCAAAAAACAACCAAACACCATGATATAGCAACGTTTATCGCTGAATACGTCAGTGGAACTCTACAGCTGGAATTGTTCTTCACCCAGAGAATGCAATAAGGTTCATTGGTTGAACCTTCTTGAATCGTGTACAGACCGAATGTAAACCCGGAGGTTGCCAACGCTGCAAGGCACAGAACCCGTTGTCAACTTCAGACTTTAGAAGCAGCGAGAACAGAACAGAAAGAGGAATCCCAGGTCCCTTCCTGAAGCCTACCACTGCCGTTCCTTCGAGCGCGTCAGTAGGACGACTCTTCAGTGTCACCGGAGATGGATCCTCAAGGAGACGGGGAAACAGAACTAATGGGAGAGGCAGCTACTGCTTAAGTGCAACGACTACTGAAAAGAAAACAATAAACCACGAAACAGAAAGAGTGTTGTATTTCGTCGTCAAAGTAACGGCAATAGTGACTCGCTACTTTCGAAGTAAAGTAGCGCGTTCCTTTTGAGAATCGCTAACGAGAAACGTATTTAATTACTTCTTGAGCAAGTAACGAGTGACAGTATTTAGTTACTTTTTTAGGGGTAACGTGTACACGTCTGCCTGGAATTCAACCAAACTGTCTTCTAACAATTGACGCACCCTTCTGAGGAGTGCGGAATTTGTCTAGGGTATAATAAATATCTTTTACATCTAAGGAGGCCAGGGAACAGGGACTGGAATGAGAAAAAATACATTCAACCAATCATCTCTTGCGAATTCCAAAGTGACCAAATGTTGCCAACTGAAAGAACTTTAAAACAAGTTTGCGAAAAAACGGACAAAAGACGCTGCCAAGTTCTGTTCTCGTTGATAACCATGCGGAGTGGAGCATTGGGTTTATGGTCTTTTACTAAGAATTTGACCGCAGAAGCAGCTTTCTTTGTCTCAGCTCGCGTTCTCTGCCCGTGCCGCGAAGAACGCGAGCCCAGCCGCTCGGCCGCTGTCCAGAGGGATGTGCGAAGATTGGGGAATAACGGCTGCCGGAACGGCGTTCATCGCCGTTTCAGACAGGAGCACGTCGCGTTGAAGCGAGCAAACGATCAAGAAAGTTATGCAAAAACCACTGCTGTTGGTTGCCTATGAATTGCGATAGCATTTGTCTAGGAGAACCTCAAGGACGACGTCTAAGACGACATCGAGGATGACGTCCTAGAGGACGACATCAAGGACGACGTCCTAGAAGACGACATCAAGGACGACATCTAGGACGACCTTTAGTGTGATCTCAAGGACGGACTCTAGGACAACCTCAAAAACGACGTCTGGGGCGACGTCGAGGACGACCTCTAGGGCGATCTTAAGGACGACCTCTAAGACCCGCACTGATACCAGTCGTGACGCCTCTTTGTGGCCTTTTTGATGTCAGTAATAGTGCGCGTGCGCAGCTTTGATCGGCGCTGAAGATGCGCGAGAGCGGAGATTCCGAAAACTCCTAATATGACATCACTCTCCGGGAAGAAGGGGTGTGAAGCGGTACTTTTAAAATCAATTTTTGCAGCCTCCGTGCACAATATTCAAAACTAATCTCGATATTCGTGATCCTAGAGGACAAATAAAGACAATTTAAGTGTTTTTTTGTTTTTGTTGTAAAATACAGAACCGCTTCAGTTACCCTTTAAACGGAGAAAAGCATGGAAATTTTGTTTCCATACCACTTTACCGACTTATTAGACAGAACCACACGCACATATTCGCAACATAAACGCAATAATCATAAATAGTTTGGCGAAAGGAACCATAAGTAAACACTAAGCCAACTACATTTATCAAAAATGTCTTCACAACTCCGAGTAGATCGTGGCGACATTTATTATACTCCGTAAAAAAAATTACATTTTACAAGTAATACATTTACGAAGTCTGATGATTTTATGCACCCTTTCACTTCATAATTTGATAAAATTAGTACTATTACAATGCAACTTCAGATCAAATGTATCCCCTCAGTGAATCGTTGCGTCTGTTATACAACAACTAACACTTCCTAAAATTTGCTCAACTTATGCAAATAGATGGATGCATTGTGTTTGTCTCAACGTTTAGGCATATATGTGATCACCCGCAAGAGCCCTGTGGAAAGTAGCTTATCATCGGTCAATCACAACTTTTGACTGCGCAACATGAAACTGGTCAAAACTAGCAAACTTGCAGGAAGCGTACGTTGAGCTGCAATGGCTGCCAGTGTGCAATACATTTACTGCCTTTTTGAACACCGTGTTTATTTTTTGTACGTAACAGTCGTGCGCGGACTGCGAATATCCAGCCATGCCATTATTACAGCTTATCTGAATGCTAATTCCGAAATTACGACTTACTCCCCAGTCAGATGGAGAATTACCACCCGATGGAGTGCGCTCGAGAAGCTCATAAAGGTTCGTAGCCTTGACAGCGTTAAAAGACAATACACGAAACGAACAGCCTTTACGTTCGAGACACGACGTCCAAATCTCCGTTTCACTCCAAAACCGATTTAAAACAGATCGTGGAGAACGCATCCAGAAACCCTCGCAGAGCATGTTCATCGTATAGCGTTTGAAGCTGCCCGCAACGGTGTCGGGGACGGCGCCATATTGGAACACCACTCGGCAGTCTCGGCACGCTGATGGCCGTAAAAAACACGGACGGCAAAACTAATCGAGGCGTGAGTCCACGTGAATTGTGAGTGCCGCTCGTACGCGTTGTCCCGAGGGGTGGCATAAATGGGGCCTTCCGATAAATGCCCGGCTATAAGCTGTTGGCGCCGTCCCGCAAGGGGGCGTGGTGATCGTAACGGCTGGGCGCGTGGCTGTACGGCTCCACGCGAGGCGCGCCCGCCTTATACCTAGATAACTCGGGAGTATGATCCAGATAGTGTGTTTTGTGTTGTTTCGAGTGCCTCCGCGGTTCTATCTACATTGTCCTCCCTTTTAAAACGTTATCGGGTGCTGTTATGACGGCAACGTCGATCGGCGGGGCATACGGGTGCTACACTAAACTTTCAAGCTAGAGAACTAAGAAAGGCGAAAAATAAAAATTAACTTCCCTCTTCGCGTTGTTTCTATTTAACTTTCGCGTTTATTAAGATAAAATTTGAACTCACATCTTAGCTCTCGGGTTTGGCGCGTTATTAAAGCGCGATGGTAGCACTTTGCTTCTGAACACGAAAAAAATATTCAAAATCGCGGCTACTTGAATGCTCGCTTCGTAGAGTCGCCCCGAGTAACTTCTAAAGACGTGGGTTGAAACGAACTAATCGAGACACAGCTGCCCCTCGAACTACTCGCAACAGCTCATGATATCGCGCGATGCCATGACGTCACCCGACGTGGTGACGTCACACTTCGACGTGTCGCCGCTAGATCCAATAACGTAGTTGGCTCCGTGACGTCACGCGATACCACGACGTCGCACCGTGAGTCACGTGACACCGTAACGTCACGTAAAATCACATCACGTGCCACACTCTCAGTTATAGAAGACACACTCTCAGTTATACTTCGTTTCAGCTGAAGTCCAGACGCAGCCGATGCTCCCAGCGAATGGTACCAATGAAGCTGCACCATCAAAAGCGCACGTCATCGGTACTTTTCTGTTTATCGTCGGTTCAGCGATGATACGACACGCACAAAAACATGACGGACTACATGATGGTGCACTTTTGTCGCTGTCCGATCGCGTCCCAGCGGTTCGTAGCGCCGGCTGCGTCTGGACTTTAGGTGAAATGCAGCGCAGCTTCTGACATAATGCAACTTTACATTGAGAAAAAAGTGCTCACGGACGTTCTCCTTCTTTGATGACGTCAGAACAGTGGTGTGTTTGCAGCTTCGCACTGAGTGGAGTAGTGACGTCATTTATTATTTCCGGGAACTTTCGAGGGGAGGGGCGATTTTAAACAAATTAGCTGGGGGAATCTGAATAGCTCAGTAATGTCTTAAAGTAGCGGGTCAACTCTTAAAATTACTTCGAATATATTGAACGGTACGGAGGTATTCGGGGTTACGTGAGCGAACTGGAATTGTTTGATGTAGCTTTCATGGTTACGAACTAGGTCAGGGCAACCTGTAATTAAAGGGCTGACGGCACGATTACCGGATCTTCAAATAAGAGATTTTTCCTTGTCTACTCTCTTGTTTGGGGTATAATTGCTTTCAAACTATGCGTTTTGTTGCGTGTGCTTATATGTTGATCTGTGGTGCTCTAGAGCTCCATCGAAATATTTCAGGCCTATATATATTCTGCGCTTGTTTTTATACGACTGAGTTTCCACCAGACCTTCTATTGACGAGCGATAGCGTTACAATGTAATCCAAGTCTTGCCTTCTATCTCTTTGGTTCAAAGCAGCAAAGCGAGAATCGATTTTTTGGGGAGCATCTGTATTGAAACTGCAAATTATGCAATGTCCCGTACGACCAATGGTCAGCCGATTAAAACATGCGGAAATGCGGAGACCTTCGAGGTGGACATCGGCAAACCGGCTACAAATTGAAACCTTATGTTGCATTTGAGCTTAGCGGGGATAATGATAGAAAATAGACATGGCACGGTGCCGCCTTGGTCTTACATCACACGCTATAAAAAGGCGTATTATGGAAGGGCATCCGTTTTGGCATAGGGTGGGGCATGCTGAACCTGCCAACAGGCACTCAAGCCACAATCAACGTTATTCCACGGAAACCACGGCACGCTCACATAATTGTAATAAGAAATTTAACTGGAGAGTTTATTTTTTATGGTAAGTCATTGCGATACGAACATCTGTATGGTGGTATCGAGAGGATAGGCTAGTCCCTGGGTCAATTTAAAGTTCAGTTAATGATATTAGGAACAATTATATTTAGATTATATGGGACCGACCAAACCGGAGTAAGAAGCTATCCGTTTTTAGTTGATGAATTCAACTGAAAACATTGATAACATAAAACTTCTTAATCAAGTATTGGAATATTTTCATCCCTCCTTCATGATAATAATCATCACCATCATCCATCACTTTGATTCAGCAAAGCTACTGTAAAATAAAAAACAAACAGTACACTAACGACATGTCTCACAGATGGCTCTTTCCTTGCGCGCAGTTTTGGCTGCTGCTGTCGAATCACGGATTATCGCCAAGTGGAGGCATACACGGACATGGACATGGAACCAACATCCTTCAAAACTATGTGGTCGAAGCTGCCGTCAGCCAGCTGCTGACAACACCTCAAGAGGAACTGCACAGTGACGGGGTCTTCGGCAGCGTGCTTGATCGTCCAATCGGTGATCGCGGAGGCACATCCACTTCAGCCTTCGAAACTATAAAGGAACAGCCCAACCGACCCATGGCCAGTGGCCAAGGCGACGGCAGTAATGACATGTCTCACAGATGGCTCTTTTCTTGCATGCAGATATGCGAGAGCTTTTTACAGCGAAGCTGTATACCTCTACCAGCCAAGGAAATTTTGGTGTCGTTGGCGTTGTAAGCAAAAAACTCCCGGCAAACAATTGAAGGCAAAGCAAATTATCTCCTTTGAAATCAGGCATACAGCATACATCTCAGTACCCGTTTCAATAAAGAAAACCACAAAACAAGCATCAAAACCACTTGGTGGATGATAAGGCGCGTGTGAACAATAGGAACACCCTCCCACGCGTTTCCGCAAAGATTAGGTTTGCAGCTGCTTCGAAAGGGGTTGACGTCATTCGAAGCCCTCGTGTGAAGTGTAAACCGCATAATGGATGATAACGGCGCCTGCGAACAATGCGAAGCACGTTCCTTCTCCCCGCGTGTGTTTTCGTTTCGGCGTTCTCACGGGAAAAAAAGACTTCAGAAGATTGAAGCGAAAAATACAAACACCGCGCATACAACAGACAGCACAACATTCGTTTCAATAAAGAATAAGCACAAAACAAGCATCCTAACCTTATAATGAATGAGAAGGAGCACCTGAAAACAATGCTAAAAACGTAGCGCTCACCGCATACGTCCCGAATGAAGATTACAGTTGTCCAAGCTGCCGTGGCGACGGCAGCTTGCGACGTGGAGAGTGACGTCACTAGCCTTTCATATATAAAAGAAGAACTCGCCTATATACCGCTTCACCTTACGTCCGGACGCAACGGATGCTACGAGCTATCTCGGCCAATCCCGTTCTGTGGACGTGGCCCGTGATACGCTTTCTGCGCGTCGCTGTGCCCCCTCTCTAAGGTCACGTGACACTCACATGGCCTCCGATTGACTCTGATGGCTCGTAAGATCCGCTGCGCTTAAACGTAAGATGAAACGGAGTATAGCAACTGATTCGATTGCTGCTGCAGCACCGCGATGAATAGACCATGCATAGTTAGGACCCCCGAGGAGCAGCGTGAATACTATAGGAGCGGCAAAGGGAGAAGAAACGGCAATACGACCAGCGGCAGCGTGCTGCGACCGGCGGCGGCATTTCGTATTGTGCAGTAGGCAATCGTTGCAGGTGATACTACAGCTTCGCTGACCAACCACCTCCACAGCGTGGATTGGAGCCCCAGTTTTTTTTACTACTGGTGCCGCTCAGACGATCGTTGTCAACTGATGTTGCCTTGCCCAAGGCGTGTGAAACCACTCTTCGCTGCTATCGCCGATTGTAGTTGGGGACACTTGCACTGATAAGATGCCGGGGATGTCGAACAAAATCCTGGCCCACTGACTGAAGCGGAAACTGGAATGCCAGACACACCGAAGCTGACATTGGAATTCCAGACATACTGACGCAACTACTGGAATGCCAGAAAGAGATGACGGCTAATATATCAACGAGAGTTACAAGTAAAAAAAAAGTTTCGATAAAAGATTAGAAGCAATTGAAGCATCTTCTTCTAAGATCTGATCTCGTTACGACGCTTGGTTTTACACAAAAAAGTGGTACATTTGGAAGCGACCATATTAAAACTACAAACGGAAATTGATTTAGAAAACTGAAGTAGAAGAAATAATTTGGTGATCCATGCGGTGGCAGATCCCAGAAGGAAACGGAATTACACTTGAGAGAAAAAGTAGTTGAAGATGTTTTAAAGGGATACTGAACTAAAATTTCGAGCTCACAAAACAGGGCTGGCTAGATAGGCGAGACGCTGCAAAACCCAAAAACATCACTCCTACAGCAATATCTTCAACGGATCGCCGTATTTTTGGAAAAGAAGTTTGCGATTGAACACGGCCGACGAGGCCGACGAGACAAGGCACGTCACGATTCCCATTCCCTCTCCTCCTCGCTTCATCCCGTCGAGCTGGTGAACCGAAGCGAGGAGGAGAGAAGCGAGGCCGCTTCCCCTCATTCTCAAATTCTCCCGGAGGACAGTGACGTCAGAGACCTCGCTTCATCGTGCCCTTCTTTTACAAAAGTACGGCCATCCGTTTGAGATATCGATGTATGATTGATGTTTTGGAGTTCGTAGCGTCCCGTTCAACGCTTGTGCGGCCTTATTTTGCGAAATCCAAATTTCGGTTCAGTATCCCTTTCAAGACAAAAATGAGTGTTGAAGTTTTGTCTATAGAAAGGGTTCACCATCTTGGAAGGTTACCTATCAGAAAGCCTAGGCCAGTCATCTTAAGCATTGGAAGTTACAACAGAAAACGAAATGGTCTTAAAAGTGCCAAAAATCTTAAAATAACCCGTAGTTTTTCTAATGAGGACTTCTAAAAAAATGTAAGAGTTATCAGAGGGAAGCTATGGGAGAGTGCAGCTGCAAATAAACGAAATGCAGACAAGGTATTCCGATCATATGACGAGATAAAACGGATGGGACTTGGACACTGACCAGAGAGTTCAAAATTTCGCACCCAATGTACAGGATTCTGAGCATGAACAATGGCGGCAACCTATATCAGAAGAAAGAAGAAACCTCCTACTGATCAACCTTAATGCTGAAGTATTGTCAATAAAACACTTCAGCTAGAACATATATTAATAGATCATGACCCCAGTATACTGGCTATTACTGAAGCTTGACTTTATTCATTACAGTTAGACAATGAGATAATACCCCCGGTTATAAAATGTTTCGTAAAAAAAGAGAAGGTAGAAGAGGAGGAGTAGCCCTAATCCAGGCATTGATAGTGTGTAGCATAGGACCAAGTTGAAAAACAGTGAATTGGTAGTGTATCACCCTCCACAAATGCCTGCTGGATATTTTAAATACTTGAATGAGTTTCTTTCTAAGTTGAAAGTAAGTTATTATGGTGGGAGATTGCAACTTCGGCGAGATAGACTGGGCTACACTAGGAACTAGGGACAGTGAAGTGTCATCCTCTGAATAACTTTTGGGTTTAGCCTTCTCGCACAATTTGACACAGGCTGCTAAGAAGCATGCTAGAGTACAAGCGCAAACACGATCCCTAATAGATTTGATATTTGCCTGTGAGAATCTATCAAGTCACACATACGATTGCAAGATTTACCCCGGAATTTCAGATCACAGTATGGTGTACTTCGAACTATCTTTGGCCGCATTTAATAAAATGGAAATATCTTCGAATAGAAATTTTAAACAAGCTGGTGACGAATCAATTATTGATTAACTAGACTTTAGCTTTGATTCATTTGAGCACCCATGCTAGGAACCCCTTGATTGCAGTGAACGAGGTATGGTTTAATTCTAAAAAGATTGTACTAGAGCGCGTCTGTAAGTTTGTTCCAATGCGAGTAAGGAAACGGAACCCAAACAACCCTTGGATTACGAGGGATTCAACACAAAATAACCAGGTGTAGAACAAAGGCGCGTAGGAAAAGGAATGGGAACCTACAGGCTAAAATACTGATGCTGAGTATAGAACTTAAAGCAAAAATAAAGACACCGAAATTCTTTTTATTTTAGGTTAAAATGAAAAACTTCATAAGATATTCACCGCAAAGGTTTTGGCGTCAACTAACCAGAAGCAAAAAAGAAGTTACCAAGGTGACAGTAGGAAATAGGGTTATTGAAAACAAGAAACAAATTGCAAAGTGTTTTAATGAATGTGTTGTCATTATTTTTTCTACTAATAATCATGTTCTACCGCAGTTTTTCTTATTTGAGAATGTTCCTTCAACGTATGATGCACAATTATAAGAATCAGGTATTTTTCTCCTTACTACTTCGAATCGATCCAGAAAAAGCAGCTTGTTTAGATAATATACCCAACGAATTCTTATATCGTTACAGTGAATGGTGTGAAAAGTAGCTCAGTCTCGTCTTTAAGAAATCGTTGGTAGATGTATCCCAGATGATTGGAAGATCGCTAAAATAATACCTGTTCATAAAAGTGGAAGCGCTAGCGCAGTTACAACCAAAGACCCACTTCCTTAACATCTACTTGCGAAATTCTAGAGCACGTCATTTCCAAACATATAAGAGCGTTTTTAGATGCTAATCATGTACCTGATAGCAAGCAACACGGATTTCGAAAGGGTTTATCAACCACTTCACAACTAACGGAAGTAATTCATGGTTTTCTTTGACCGTAGCTTGATGATAGGGCCAAGTCGACATAATATTTTTAAACTTCGAAAAGGTCTTTGACAAGGTGAATCATAATAAGCTACTCCTTAAGCTCGAACTATTGCTAAAAAAATCCAAAACTCGTGCAGCATGACTCTTAGAAAACAGTTTTTTTTTATATTATTGATGGACATGATTCAATGCTAAAAGACGTTTACTCGGGAGTCCCACAAGGCTCAGTTCTCGGTCCCTTGTTGTTTTTAATTTTTATTACTGACGTCCTTCGTGACGTTACTGTAAAAGCAAGACTCTTCGCAGATGATTGCATTTTGTATACTTAGATAAATGACGATAGTCACCACAACGAGTTGACCGAAAATTAAAAAAAAGCAAGTGGTGTGAAAGCTGGCAGATATTTTTAAACTCTGAAAAGACAGTTTGCATGTCAATCACACATAAGAAAACTCCTGCGGTGCAAACCTACCACTTAAGTGGAAAACCTTTGTCTAGAGTAAACAAATTTAAATACTTTGGGGTAACAATACTAGCGATCGATGGGACATGCACATCAATATTATAATTAAGAAAGCTACAAGTAAAATCTGGGTGCTAAGAAGGCAGCTAAAAATGACAATCCCGGAAACCAAACTGTTAGCTTTTAGTATGCTAATATCAGATTTTGAATATGCCAGTGAAGTGTGGGACCCGTATACTAAGAAGTTAGTATTAAAACTTGAGAGAATTCATAAACTAGCGTTGCATTTTATTTTTTGGAAGTATAGGAGGCGAGATTCGTCCACGGAACTGTATTTCAAGGCAGGAGTCGATCTACTGGAAGAAAGGCAGAGAAACAAGCCTTTGAAACTGGTTCACATGATTTTAAACGGGACACTTTTGATAGAGAAATATAGATTAATACGACCCCATACGTCTAGAATTACATGAAATAAACACACTAGAACACTCGAAGAATATCGTTACGCCAAAAATTGCTTGAGCAATGCATATTTTCCCCGAACAATAGGGGAGTAGAATGCGCTGCCAGAAAGCACCGTTAAAGCCAACACGGGCTATGTATTTATAAGGTGTTTGAAAAAGTGATTCCATGTCCTTGAAATTGTTACTCACTGTACTTCGTGTCGTGCTGTGTGTTCTTTTTGTGCTTGATATATAACCATTCAGTGTGCTATAGTCGGTTACAAGTTAAGAAGGTAGGAGAAGCTCCTCCCACAAGCGTGGTGCGCCGGTTTCAAATCCCTCCGCAATCGAAAGAAGAGTTCACTGGAAACGCTCCTTGTTCCGCTTCAATGGATAGATAATGGCCACAGAGTGGTGCCAACTTGTCTCCGACCCCCGCTTTTTAAGAAAGCGACCTTTGTATTCATCGGAGAAGGAACCGAGCCCCTGAAAGCAGCCTTTGTATCAATCGGAGGGGGAAGCTAATCCCCGAAAGTCGTCTTTGTTTCCATCGGAAGGGGGAAGACTTAATCTCCCTCTCGTGGCTTCCACAATGCTAAGTCAAAGTCGAGAGATAAAGCAAATATGTACAGAAAGGCACAACCCTCCTCGCGCGTTGGCCGCAACGTCACGGAAACGATGGGACGCTATTGGATATGCGGAGGTGGCGGAGGGATATATGATTCCCTTTGAGGGGCATTTGCCGCTACCTTCTTGACTTGTAACCTACTATAGTAATGCTTACATTGTGAACCACGTTTTTCATTGTTTATTCATGTTAACATTTTTTTTTTTTGTTTTCGCTGAATCCTATCATGGTCCCCGTTGTGGGGACTGCTAGTACTGTCAAATATAAAAAGTACGTTAAGATATATTTGAGCGCGTGCACCTTAGTTGCCAGACTGCCTGAACGGCAGCAGATAGGCGCACCATAGGCGCACGGAGCACCTCTGAATAAAAACATCACACGCGAGGAATATGGACAGTTTACTTTAGATATTGAAAGTAAACCCAAGCATACTCGAAACGTACTTCAAGTGTACAGATTTTTGTTTTTTCATAAATAATATAGCATGTTTTTAGTCTCGCTTTTCGACAAGGAAGAAGAAGAAGAAAATTTTATTGTCCCAGCACCATCAGTGGGGTGACGGGTGCAGCCCTCCGTCAAGAAAAATCTGCCTTCTGCTCCTCGGAAAGTCACGCGGCTTCCAGGTAGAAGGTTCGTGGCCTGATCGCCTTTACGCAATAACGCATAGGGCATTTATGGATAACGGATGGCCCGCTTCTCCGACGTATCGAGTCGGCAGCGATGAATCGCCACTAATCTTCGCTATATCTCGCGAGCTCCTGGAATCCCCCGGCGTCTCCGGAGAACCGAACAAATCTGGGTTAACGAGAGCCCGAAAGCCGGGGAGAGAAAAAAGATCTGCTCGACCTTGACAAGGCCATAGAAGCAGCCGCTATTGTAACCTCGTTCACAGGGCGGCTGGGCGAGAGGAACAAGAAGGAAACGACAAGACACGCCCTCCCCGCCAGGCACCTTCGGTTTCCTCACTTTTTTTGTTTTGGTTTCTTCTCTGCGTGAGGCGAACTGCAGGTAGAGTAGACGGCTATTGGACGCAATGCCACGGCCGGGGTAGAACTTGACGCCTTAAATTTTATCCTGCTCCTGCAGGTTTACATCTAACGGCTTGCATGAATCTATAGGTGTGCGTGAGAAGCGGTACTTATAAGTTGTGACACATGCGTACTTGCATTGCACAATACTTGCGATGCGCAATGCGTAATGAATCAGTTTTACACTTCTTTCGCACGCTACTTGTGGCATGTGACTGGTACTCAGGCCCTTAAGTCACACATATTAAACGAGTCACAATTATTAAACTGTGTCAGGCAGTAGTTATGCAATTTGATACTTGCGCTACAGCGCGTTCACTGCAAGCTACTGGCATCGCTCACTACTTGTGCCACATGCCACGTGTTTTAATCTTAGGGGCTGCATTCCACGGTACGTACACCCTCAGAAAAAAAGGATGTATTCTTACACCCCTCGTCCTATATACGACACCCCAAAACTTGAGTTCGACGTACAGCGCGCTGACGTCGAACCGACGGTACCGACTTTCACGGGTGGCTTGATAGCCGAGTGGTACAACTCATTGAAATAGCTAATGTACGTGTTATTGACTACAAAAAAAGTAATCGCGCTTTTCTTGGTATTACTGCAAAACCTCAGTGTTTCTTTTCTGTAGTCTTTGATACTTTTACTTTAGCTGTTTATTGACGTATATCTCACCGTTCTCAAGCACCTCGTAAAAGTAAAGGCCGTCTGTTTGACGCCAGCGCGCTGTACGTCGAAATGAAGTTTTGGGGTGTCGTAGATGGGACAAGGGCTGTAAGAATATTCCCTTTTTTTTTTCTGAAAGTGTAAAAGCAACATGTTTGACAGAAGTCTGGTTTGGGTGAAATTATGAGAAAGGAAAAATAACGTAGAGTACCTTCACATACAGGGATTGGTTGGTGAATATTTTTCTTTTCTCATAATCCACCGGTACGTGTATCGCTCTTACCTTTACCCCAACATGATTGTGTCAAACAGCGGTACTACTGGTTAAACAACGGGATTTGTGTTACAGGAGAACTTTCGTCGCATAGTAGGGTGACTATAGTCCCTGCTACTTTTGAATATACGAAGAATTGTTTGTCCCGTATGCTTTTCAATATAGGTTTTGTCACGCTTGCGTCACACGGATGACTGTCACACGCTGTCATATGGGCGTCATGGGGTCTTGCAAATGCGCCCCATTCAAGAAATCGACGAACCAGCCGGCGATTTTTGGTTTTCCCATGCCATACGAGGATTCGGTTGTCCCTTGTGAACACTTCAATTCAGACCAAATATTTTTGTATGTGTAAACACAAACCAAATACGACAACCTTCCTTCGACAAGCTTTTGACTGCTACATACACATTGTAACGGTGCTTAAAGTAATTTTATGCTGTAAATACTCGCCGAAACCCAACACCGCTTGTGTTATATACTTGCTTTCACCTCAAGCACTGCATAGCATAAAAAGTTAGGACAAGTCTTAGGAATTTAAAATATGCGGAAAATCGTTATTTTATTATAACGTTCACCTGTCGCCGTTTCTTGTCTTCGGGGTAATCTGATCATTATTCTCTATATACAATGGATGTCCCCGCGAAATGCCCACAGGGTAGCGCCCCAGTCGGCAAAATATGGCCGCGCACTAAAACGTTGAAAATGCTGGGCGTGGAAGAAGACGGGCCTTGTCGCTTCTTCCTTCACTGCATACGTGGTGTTTGTACGACACACGGCACAAGCACAAAAGGCAAGCCCTATATACAAATCAGAAGGAAGAAAAAAAATAAAAAAGTTGTCCTTCTCCGCAAACCACTTTCATATTCACGTCCGTCGGGCAAAAACTAAAAAAAAAAAACTAGACCATCAATATTACATCAGGTACAAACGATTTCAACGGTCACAATACGCACGTAGTACCGCCCGTCGAGAGCCACTAACGTTCAAGAACAAAGATCTGTTCGAGAGACAACTTTGTCCTACAGCCCAACACAATGTCGCGCCTTCTTTTTCGGCGACACACGCACCCCGGCAGCGTGGCGCCGCCACAAAAGCCGCGGAACCTGACCCGGTCTGTCCCGCAAGCGAGACGAAGGCTCTGTCCTCGCACACACTAGCCCGTCAAGGCTATACGCACTCATTGGATGATTTGTCTCGTTCTCGCAGCGGCCTTCCGAAAACTTCCTTGGGCGAAAGCGGAAAGTCAATCCAGTCTAATAAAGAGACTTGCGTGTAGGGATGCCGAGAACTTGCCAAGATTCCAGTTCCAGTACGTTTCAATAGTCTTTTCAACACAAAGTTCCCCAAGAAAAGCATCCTCCTGGGCAGTTCAGTGGGTTTCTGTGCGAACACAAAATAAAGCTCTAGATAAGGGTTTCTTCCGATGAAACTTGGGTCTTTTTTATTTAAAAATGTGGGGTTTTTCGCTGTTCCTCGATTTTGGTATAAGACCGGTTCGGGGCTTACCTTTCGGGGTTTATAACGCCGTGTAACCTCTGTTATATAGGAGCCATCTCTTTAGTTCAGAAGGCCCTCAAACATTCGCAAGAACGCTTTCTAGAGCGCAGCTCTTAGGCGCCCGTTTCCGGCTTGAGCGGCGTCGGCGTCGCCGTTGCCGTCGGCGTAACCGCGCGGTGCATTATGAGTAAATTTCAGCCAAATTTAGCGAAAAATTTTCCCCGCCAAATTTAGCAGACAAATTTATCCGCTAAAAAATTCCCCACTAAATGTAGCGGAAAATTTTCTTTTTGGAGGAGAGTAGGAGGGGCACAGCCTCCTCTCCGTACCTTCCCCTCCTCCTCCTCAAGAGATGCGCTCTAATTCGGGGTTACAGGGGATTGTAAACGGCTTTCACTTTTTATGTTTCTCGTTTGTGTACTTTTAAACAAGGGGAGATGCTTGAGAGAACTACGCTTCCACTTCTTTTATTGTCGAGGAAGATGAGTGACGGTGAGATGTTATGCGTACACCTTGACCTCCATCGTGACAACTTGCCATTATTACAAACGTTATCTCAGCCATGTACCACGCCCTCTCTGTACTCAGCAGGAAACCGCTTCAAAGCTAACGCTGGATCAGGCACCAACCATCAACATAGAAACCCCCGCTGCAGCACATCTACCTTTAACGCCACCTTCTTGCCCCAAACCAGAATTGATTGGAATCACCTTCCCGCAACCATAGTTACAATTACAAACACCTTTGTTCTTAAAACTGCAATTGCTAATTTACTAAATGATGTTTCGTGATAACTTTGTATTTGTTTGAATGTGTTCCCTGTAATGTCTTCGGGACCCGAAAGAAAACAAATGAAATTGAAATAGAAGACCACGAAGACCCTGAGTGAGCTCCACTAGGGGTAGCCGGTCATCTCGAATCACAAGAGCAGCTCCATGAAAACTCTGTTATCGTCGATCATTGCTCGGTTGTTCGGGACGCGACAAATCTTTTTCGTGTTCCTTTGCAAAAAGACAAATATCGTCGCCCCAGATGAGGAAACACTTTTCTCAGCCGGACGTTGAACGATGCATTGGGTAATTCACGTAACTAGGACGCTCGGAACGGCTGTGGCGTCTTTGGTTCGAACGGCAATCGTCTTTCTTTGTGGGCACACAGCCGTGCAAGAGATTGCCCGCCGTCACTGCCGCCGACCTTCTTTCTCGACACATTTTTCGACGGCTCGCTCGGTGACCAACACCGAAACGAGTCTTCTTTCTTCCTAATCGATCATATAATATAATTTTCAATTACAGCTATTCGAGGATTAAATGGGTAAATGTATAACTAGGAAATAAAGATTTATCGAGAAATAATAATTTTTATTATATACTTAAAAACGTGCCAAGATTCAATATAAAATTAATGAAGAATTAACATTTTTTAAGTAGTGTGATAGAGCACTTATTTGGCGCTGATTTTTCTACTATTTTTACGTAAAATTAAAATATCGAATATCGGGCAGCGAGAATTTATCATTTTTGTTTTATTTACCACACAACTCTACGCTTTTTAGTTGCTTTAAGAGCGTAAAACATTTTCTTATCCTTGTGATATATCAAACTACAAAATATTTTGCCAAATGACCACATATGTTTTATAATATTCGTTTAGGTTTGACACGCGAGCATTGCAGAATAGCGACACCACAAACAAAAAGAAAATGGGTATCACGCAACGAAAAAAAATTCAAAATATTAAACTTCTTTTAAAAGAACAATTGTTAATCAACCTGCAAGTCTTGAAAACCAACATGTTTTAATAATGCTTAGAGAGCTTAGTTGTGACTTATTAATGGTGTGCCCTTTTCTACCTGTTCAACATTCATTTAAACGATTAATCCAAACACTACTTTTCTAAGGAAGCATGTTCTCTTTACGTTACGCCTGTCATTGAATGTTAATGTTGCTCCTTTTTCTGCTACTCTTTCGAACGCGCTTCGTCGTTTCTACTGCAGACTAACACTCAACAAAGGGATTTTATTAAATACTTCCATTTTGGTTTAAATACTCGGGTTGTGCCTAAGTGTCTCGCTGCTGTCGCAACAACGCGCTCATAAAGCTTATGTGCCATACACCTAGTCGCCAGCAGTGTGCACCAAACAATGTTTAGAAAAACAATCCTACGCGTTAATACACACATACCAACTCTGCCAACCTTCCACCTCACCCGAGAAGTTTCTCGGAGCATGTAACTATATACGTCGTCGCATTTATACACAGAGATGGATTACGTTTCGCCGAACTTTATAACTTTCCCGGTTTAACTTTTTCTAATGCTTATTCAATACTCATTTATTTGGTTGTCATTTATACTTCGCTCAATAAATACTCGAGTTGATCTTAAATGTCTCGAGTGTTGCGTTCTGTACCAGGAACTCGTGAATGTTCTCCCGCATAGCCCCCAATAGCGAGTAGCGTTGACAAACAGTGCGAGAAGGGATAAAAATGAAACCACTCGGCGTACACGCATCCGACCTTCCAAATACAGTGCTAAGCAAGCACCTTGAGCCGTGTAACCACATCGTCGCCTCTATAAACAGAGACGGATAACGGTTCGCTTGTCGTTTCAGCGTTGCACGTTCTATTTTTTCTTTTTTGACGCAGATGCGGGAAACGAAAGACCGACAACTGATCCCGTAATTGAAGCCTTCGGGAGCAGCCGTCAGGAACCTTCGCCTCGTTGAAGGCCAGGAGCACGCGTCTGGCAGTCGCCGCTTTCCAACGCTATATCGCTTTTGTACAATTTACTCGGCCACATATCCGGGCTGGAATTTTCTGTCAGTCAATATGTTTACCGCTGTCGATCGTTAGCTTTGTCGCCCCGCGTCGGAGCTGCCCGTAATCCTTGTAGGTATGCTCGCCTATCCCGAACTGCTGTCATCGACGCTCGTGTGTACATTTGCTTGCAGATTGTTCTATGTGAGCGCCTCGCTGAGCGATTTATTTGTTCAGTGAGGAGTGTCTAGGAAGGAAAGCAAGCGCTGGTGTGTGGCGCGAGGCACGGCATTACGAAGCTAAATTTGAACGGTGCACTGTTTTTTTTTTTTTAAACTGAGATTAAAGCCCCGTTTTGTGGACGCCATTTTTGAGCGTTACACGGCAGTTGTTAAAGCACTGCTAGAGCGAGGGGAGGTTCGTGCAACTCAATCAGTGTCCACAACGACTTTTTTAATGTGCACAGAAAAGGTTCAATTTAAAGAGTTGCCTCGAGCGAAACAAGAAACGAAAAGAAGCACAGGGTACCTTTCTTCACGGCTAGAAACAGAAATATCACACCAAGCATTTACCACAATCTTACGAGTATACGAAGTACAAACTTATTTATGGGTGCAATCAGAGCACACTACACATATATCGGTTAAGTATTGGCTATAAATGAGAACGAATATACTAAATAAAGTGCGCGATCTGGTCCACTTGCCAGTCTTTTAGTTACTCAACACTTTTAAAAATAGGGGCTGGGGTGTATAGGGGTACACCCCTTCTCCCATATGTAACACCCTAAAACTACATTTGGACGTTCAGTCTACTGACGTCGAGCTGGCGATACCAGCTTTTACGAGCGGCTTGACAGCTGTTGGATATGACGCGTTAAATAGCAAATGAGCGTATCAAAGACTAGAAGAAAGAAAAAGACACGGAGGTTTTGCAGCAAGGCCAAAAAAAACTTTATTGTCTTACTGTAGCATTTAATGCGTACATTAGCGATTTTAATAAGTTGTATCGGTCGACTATCAATGGCTCTTGAAAGTTGATATCGTCGGTTCGACGACTGTGGACTGAACGTCGTATTGTGTTGGGGTGTTACATGTGGGACAAGGGGTGTACCCCTATACACCCCCTATATCTTAGAGTGAACAAGGGGGAATGGTACCACCTTAAAATATGCAAAAGGGTGTCTTCAATATAGACTGCCATATTTATTGAACACTTATCAGTTTGCTTACTGCATCGTGCAATATACGGAACAAAGGGGATATAAGTTGACATTTCTATAAAACTTGGTATGTATCGACTAACTACCCGCTATACGCGCGTCCCGACGCCCGCGCTTTTCAAAGCACGGGACTGGTGCAAGTTTCTGGTGCACGGAACAATCATTCGAGGCGCCATGAAAAACACCATCCAGGTACTTCTCTGTGTTCAGCGGGAGGCCCTGCCTAAAATACGTAACATTTTGGCGAATGGGTCGGTCAACAGATAAAGCCTATCAGCGGGCAGGATGGCTGCACGAGGCAAGCTGGAGGAATTCGAAGAAACAGCGTGGACTCAGTTTTTACTGTGAGGCGAACGGAATGGAGGAGCCTCCAAAGAAGAGAGCACTACTGCTTACTCTTTGCGGAGCGACGACCTAGGGGGTCGTACGAGCCCTGGCAGCACCAAAAGTCCCTGTATACGTCAATCTCGACGAGCTGATGGCCGTTTTACAGGAGCATTTCGACCCGCGGATGTCAGAGCTGTTAATTGTTTCGAGGATCACTTGACTTTGGAGGGTCAAGGGTTGCTAGAACCGACACAAGTCTCTAAGTGTGCCACACCTGTGATTGTGGTGCGCAAAAAAGACTGCACCATCCGCTTATACGGCGATTACCCAAGCACAAGAAACAAGGTGGCACTGGTCACATGTACCCGATGCCAAAGATTTCTGAAAGACTAACAAGTTTGCAAGGCGGACTGGAAATTTTTACGCTGGACCTCATTCAAGAAAATCATCAACTACAGCTGACAACACAGACAGATGACGCGCTGACCATCAACACTATAAAAGGACTCTACCGAGTGAAGAGGATGCCGGTCGGGATCGCAGCTGGACTAGCAATCTTTCAGTGATTCATGGAAACGGTTCTGGCTGAAATTTCGAGAACTGGTACCTACCTCGATGACATAATCATCAGCGCGTCAAGCACAGCAGAGGGCCTGACTCGACTGGACACGGTATTGACGCGACTCGCTCAGGCTGGTCTAGGGGTCAAAAGAGGCGAGTACTGTTTTGCAGTGGAACAAGTGCAATACCTTGGACACACCATCGATGCGGCCGGGATACACCCGACGGATGAAACACTGAAAGCCATCAACGAGATGCCAGAACCGACAAGCCGAGCAACCTTACAGTCGTTTCTCGGATGTTTAGCGTTTTACGACCGTTTTCTGACAAACCGCGCAACAATGGGAAAGGATCTCAAAGCGCCGTTTGAAAAAGGACGTCCCTTGGAAATGGAAAAAAAAAAATAATCGGCTTGCAAGCTTTACTGGAGTTGAATCACGCCATCGCAGAACGCACGGCTCTAGCTGAATACGACGAGAGCAAGGGCCTGATAGCGTCATGCAACGCGTCTTCCTATGGCCTCCGATCTTTAGTAGCAGAGATAGATAATGATGGAAACGAAGCTCCGATTATATTCACATCAAGAACGCTCGGCAAGGTTGGAAATAATTACTCACGGTTGGATCGTGAGGGACTGCGATTATTTTCGCCATGGACCGTTTTTACCACTATGTCAAGGCACGTCGCGTGACAATAACGACGGACCATTAACAACTGTTGGGCATCGCGGGACCAAAGTCCACACACAGTGCTGACTGTGATTTCACCACGGATGATGTGCTGGTGTCTTAAACTGGCTGCATATGGCTACAACCTGTTCTACCGAGCGGGGAAACCAAACCAAAATGACGATGCCCTAAGCCGACTGCCCTTGCTAGAAGTTCGAGACGAAGAGGGTCTTCCTGGCGATGTCCTGATGTTAGAAGCACTGACAAAGCCTCCCATGACTGCAAACAAACTGACCAGTGAGACAGCAGTTGATTCCACCCTGGCTGAGGTTCTCAGAGCCATTAAAAAGGGCGAGCTATACAAACTGGAAGGCGAGCTTTTTCTCCCCTACAAGCTCAAGGCAGTAAAGCAATCGATTCATCGTGGATGCCTCATCGTGGTAATCCCATCATCAATGAGATCCGAAGCCATGGATATATTGCATGCGGGGCACCGAGGGATCGTGGCCATGAAGGCCTACGTCGCCCGGAGCTACTTGTGGTGGCCCGGCGTGGAAAAAGACAGAATTGTGTGCAGCCCAGCCCAATATGTGACAAGCGTCAACGACAAGAGGAAGCACCACCCAAGATGGCCACTCCTACCTGGAAAAGACCTACAGCACCGCGGTATACTCTCCATTCGGATTTTGCAGGCCAATCGTAAGGCAGGTTTATCCCGTCATGTTAGACGCGTACTCTAAATGGCTAGAAGTTTGCGCAGTTCGAAACATGACGTCGCCGACTGTTATTTCTGAATTGCGCAGAATTTTTGCTACTATATTTAAAACGTACGGCGAAACAAACGGGATGAAAGAAAGGAGACAAACAACCGCTGACTGTTGTTTGTCTTCTTTCTTCCGTCCCGTCTCCTTCGCTGTCCGCTTCAAATAATCATGCCTTACCAACACGCCCAAGCTTCCATTCTGGACAATTTTCGCGACGTTTGGCCTAGCCCGCAAGGTAACAGTGAGATTTACGAGAGGACACAAGCCCTGTGCGTTTGCGTTAGCGTTGCGTGTTCCACAGTGCGCGTGCGCGGAGCCCAAACTGCGGACTTGGATTGGCGCATGGGGACTTCGCGCATGCGCATCGTGGAGAACGCAACGCTAACGCAAACGCACAGCGCTTACGTTTGCAATGCTAAAACTCACTAATGTCGGAAAGCGGGACCGCTTTCGTATCGCAAGAGATATACACGTTTTATCTATGCAATGCCATCACGGCGATTAACAGCGCACTTTATCACCCTGCAACCAACCAATGTACCAACGGCCAAACTGAGCGAATGGTCCAGTAATTAAAGAAGGCGTTGGCGAAGTGGGGAAAAGACGGCGTGGGATGTACACTGGCACTCTCCTGTACAGGCAACACACGACAGTGCGCTCAGCGACAGGCCAGACACCAGCGTGGATACTACTGGGTCGAGAGTTACCATCACCGCTCTAGAGGCTTCTGCAGGGACTCGAGCCTGAGCAAGAGTGAAGACTCCCCATGCGCGGGAGTTACCGGCGGGTTGGTCCTGGTGGATAAAGAAGTTCCCCGGTGGACGCACTTGGGAGGCTGGAGTAGTCCCGGTACGTCTGGGTCATCCGGCCGTGGACGATCGACACCGAAGAGGGATAGAAACGACGACAGATGGGTCATATTCCTCAAAGGGATTTCGCATCAAAGCAGAGCAAGAACAGTAGACCCGCACCAGTGTGGGACTTGGGCATGGAATCCGACGAATTGCCATCCGCACCTCCTCGACCGGAGCCTGTTTGTATTGAACCGGTCACACGCACCAGCACCCGGCTGCAAAGGCCGCCGGAAAGATTTGGAAGCGAAACTAACTGGCAGCCAGCCGTACGCGCGTCCCGACACACGCGCTTTTGAGAGCACAGACCTAAAACACGAGAATTGTGCACTTTTCTGGTGCACGGTACGACCATTCCAGGCGCCATTAAAACCAGACGCTTCTCTGTGTTTAGCTTGAGGCCCTGCCTGGAATACGTACTAAAACTCAACTAGGTTCTCCCCAATGTTGACTTTTTTTCTCTTGACATCCCAGTTTGGCTTGGTTTCTGAGACTGGCTCTTTAATGCGATGCTCAATGTTCTCTAAAATGCCTAAATAACGAAGTATTCAAATCACGCGCGGCAATAAATCTCTGGTCAAAGACATGCCCTTTTATTTGAAGAAAGAAGGCTTTTTTTTTTTCAGAAAAGAAACGTGTGTCGCAATCTTTGATTACATTTTAATGGGAAAAGGCCTGTCGCGGCTGATAATAATCTTGGGATTTTATTTAGAACTCTTAAAGCACGTACCGTATCCTCCTATAATATCTAGCCAAAAAGTCACCTTGGTACCCCTTTAAAAACAAAGAATGTGGAGCCATCGAGCTGTTCAGAGTCAGCTTTCTTCCACAATCTTCTTGAAAGCTGGAATGTGAACTTTAATTTCATTTGAAGTGTCACCCTAAGCAGTGCTTTCAATGGCCGCCATTGACAGGCTTGACAGTGCCGGCTCTTTGAGCTTACCTGTGACCTGAGTCAACAAAGAACAGACACCACTAGAAGGTCAGCACAGCGAGCACTTGCTGGACCCTGAATTACGCCAAGTGCATCGTTGCTACTCCACCAATAGATAATAAGATCCCGTTTCTATTGCACTATGTGCAGGGACACCGAGCCGAAAACACGGGGAGTAGCCGAGCTGGTGTAAGTTTACCATTTTGTTAAAACACTCGAGACTGGGTGAGAAAATCTTGCAACAACCAAAAGCAGAAAACAAAGAAAGAAGTCCGTCTGACGATGTCTCAATTAGCTGTTTTAACAAAATGGTAACACCGAGCCGTTCCTTACAACAGGATTCTATATACTTTCACAAATAACGTGCCCAGATCGAATAACTTCAAAGCGTTTCCAGAGTTCGTGACACCATACCCCACACGCTCCTTTGTGCTTCGCGGGTGTGAAATGAACAAGGTTGGTGCCGTCTTCTCTCGATATCCAAGATGAAAATATACGATGCGACGGATGTAGTGGAAGTAGGTTGTGCAATCGAATCGGTTGATACAATGCTGTCAGGATTATTACCGTATTGTGAAAGAATCCAGAACTATTAGAAGCTCCCGCGACACATTATTTGCTTCGCTTCTTCTCCAAAGTTAGATGTATGACACAAGCAGTTCTTAATACAGCAGGAGTAGCCTCAGCCAGGTTACCAGAGGACTAGGTTAGCGATTAGGCGAAGGCACGAAGACCCTTGGATATCTAAACCGGTCGGAGCAGGAATACATTGCATAGACACCGCAGCGTAAGGTATTGCTTTGCTGCCTAGTTTTTGTTCCGTTAGAAAACAAAAATCCGACTGGAATATTTGGGAAGACGCTCCACGTAGAAACTGTTCTTAAGATACCTATCGTCATGACAATGCCGCCAAAAAATAACCGGCTCTTCTTTTTCTTTTTTTCGTCTTCAAGCCTGGAGGCTTTCGCGACTCGTGAGTCGAATTTACGGAGTTGGGCGAAAAATAGAACGTCTTGTGAAGAGGAAAGCAGGAAGCGAGAGTCCGAACCTTTCACCTTTTGCGGGGCCTCTTTATCTCCGCCTATGAATCTCGGAATGGAGGAAATAAAAGAAACTAAACGAAAATGGAAGCCTATATTCCTTGGGTGGGTTCGATAAAAAAACTATCGTGGCGTTAGGGACACAAGTTTTAAATCATTGTACCCCACGTGACTGCCATGACCTTTTGTCGGCCGTATACATCCCACGTGCACTCTGCGACATTATTAGCGCGAACGCGAGCTTTTTCACGTGAAAATAGCAATGGCCGCCATCAAATTCTACCGCTTAGGTTAGCGCCCCGATGGAACACTTTTTAACGCAACAGTAGTTTTTATGGCAGTCCTTGAATTCTCAGAGAAACACTAGAAAAAGAACTGTCGATATCCTATTCGTTCATACACTATCGCGTAGCTCACTTGCGGCTGTTAGCACAAGCGATTGTCGATTTCTTGCAACCTTTTTTTCTTCTTCTTTATTTAACTAAGATAATTTCAACGAGCTATTATATACTGTGGTAGAATTAGCTCATCTAAAACACGTGCTAAGGTTTCGCCATCTATGAGCAAATATGTGAAAAAGCGCTGATCTGTTTGCGCGCGCTAACTCTGCCCGCACTGTAGTACGTACCTTCGCACATCTCGAGATGTGCTACATTTCGTATGGTTTGAAGAGAAATTACATAGACCTTTAGCGCGCACAAAATGCTTAACGCATTATGCGCAAAATCCACAATAGGTGCCACTTGATTTATATATATACAGTATATATATATATTTTTTTTTTTTGCTTTTTGGCAAAACCGTATTTTTTTATTTTGATGTCCAATACAATGTATGACTGCATTTAGTAATGACGCAGTCCAAACTTTTCTTCGAGCATATTTTGTTCACATCCTCTTGGATTCACATACAACTTCAATGAGTATTAGAATAAAAAGAGAAATGGAAACTAAGCAAACTACCTAGCAGCTCACTCCTCAAAACATACTTCTAAGATTCGTTCCTAAGCGTGATAAGAATAAAAACTTGACGCAAATATGGCAAAAACTTAATGACCTAAGCCTTGATGTTCAAGAGCACATGTGAGAACTAAGGAGTTTTATGACGTGCCAAAGATCGCAGGGTAGAAAAAAAAGATAAAAATAGTTGGCAGTACGCTTTGGGTTAAACATGCTAATTACAGCAATCCAGGAGCCAAAGAGTTAAATGATGGCGGCAACTGTTTTACGCCTTCGCTCATTGCGCGTGGAGTCAGCGAAACCCCCCGATACTTCTGCGATACATAGATTATTGAACAAAACAGAACGGCCTAAAAGAGCGAAATAATTGGGTGGGAACGGAAGGCACACCAAGGCCTCTTGTGGTTTTGGAGCATGTTATAAGACGTCCGACCGCTCAAGGGTATGAGCAAAATTGATTCCGACATCTCCATTACAAATTTCGGACTGACCTAGTAGCGAATAAGCGAACCAAATGAAGTCGCAAGAATTTTCGCAAACATATTTTTCTCCTCGACACTGTTTTAGTTGCCGCCCAGCGGCCACTTTTTGTAGAGAACCAACTCATTACAACAATAATGTGTAGGGATATGATTCTATTAAAACACGAAATACACATTCGCGCTCCCAGCTCCAACTGCTCAGGATCTCCTAAAATGATCGGCCGAGGCAGCGATTCGTTCTTCATACGGTGTAATCTTATTTGAATGACTGGAATGCAAAATAACGGAGCCCCCTGCTTCAAGAAATGTTGGCGTACGTTCGTTTGTGCGTCACCCATGGCAGGACATATTAGCACAACCAGTTTGGTTGCCACGGTAACATACGCAAATCAGTGTAAACCAGCACTTACTAAGAATCGAGCCAAAATATACTCTTTCCTCACCAGAAATCGAACCCCATCTCGGTCCACAGTGCGATGCCCTGAGCCCGCTCTACGATTTCCTACATGCACGCCTGCCCTGCGTGACTACGTCTCCTACTGCTGTTACCACACAGGCTAAAGTGCATGACGTCTCCCAAGTTACCACGTGGCGATACTCTCCGCAGGGAATGTGGATGCTGTACAAGGGCGTGATGGCAATTCGCAAACAAATATGTCGTTTTTTTTTTTTTGCTCTCCGAAACGACCCCTTAATGTCTTTTAAAGATATCGAAGTGATCACTTCTTAAACGCCGGAATCCACGCATTATATGACTTTGGGAATGAAGGCCAACTCTTTTGGGCTTCGATAATGTAAAGCGAGGCCATTTGAAGCTCGTTGGAAACGCGAGACACGTAATGTAAGAAGGCGGCTAATTGCTGTATCCCAGGCAGGGGTCGGCATTTTAGGTCGCCCTCACTCACCCTCACCCGTACAGTCACACTCACTTTCAGCCCTTCACTCACCCTCACTGAACCTCACGGCCCTCATGCCCCTCACGCACTCATGGCCCTCACGCACTCACCGCCCTCACCGCCCTCACGTACTCATGGCCCTCACGCCCCTCACGCACTCATGGCCCTCACGCCCTCACGCCACTCACGCACTCACGTCCCTCACACACTCATACCCTTCCCGCACTCACAGCTCTCACAGCCCTCACGTCGCTCACTCACCCTCACACTCATGAATTTTCGTGGCTCAGAAACTCACTCACCCTCACCTCACCTGTGAAGATGAGGGTGAGTGAGGGACCTCATGAGTGAGGTTTGCGGAGGTATGATCCCAGGCGCTTTCCCGAGCACGCAAAATCAAGAGGCCAAATATGTTGCGTAAAGGTTTACACGTCGGAAGTTAGTCGCTCTTCGACAACAAATGGCTGAGGCTGTGGCGAAGCGAAAGGAATTTCCGTGTGAAAAATAATATAATATCGGGCAGGATCTCGGCTGTTTTATGCTGCTTGGGAACCTAAAGACAACGGTGCATTATAAATAATGTAGGGTTTTCTGTTTTCTGCTTTTTTTTTTTTCCTGACGTAGCGGACCTCGCAACAAGAGCTGCGCTAGGGCGATAGCTTTGACGGAGTTTCGAGCAAGCCGATGTTGCTTGCTTTGAAGAGAACGCCTCGGTTGTTGGGAGAACAGCCGACGCGCATTTTGCGCATGCATAGAAGTTCCCGTCGAAGTTAGTTCATACACCCACCGCTTGGCGCACCTTTATGTGGAAAAGGTCCATTCGACGTAAAGATTGGAAGTTTATTTCTCTAACATAAAATCGGCGAGTTTTGCTGCGAATATTAGTTGCCGCCATAATTCCGATTCTCCGGTTCGCGCTTTCGCCACTGCATGGCGTATCTTCCTTCGGAAGCTGCACCAGAAGCAGGCTGTGCAGCTCAAGTTTTGCCCCGCACACACAGCGCCACTCCTCCCCCTGGCGAGGCGCGCCCATACTTGTTAGCAGCACGAGGAGCAGACGATGCGGGAGGCTGGTCAGCATGTCATACTGGCCTCGCGCTTCGTAAAATAAGGTACAAAAGGCAAAAGGGCAGGGCACCATATATTGTTGCGTAGTCAAATGCCACAGCATCAACAGAAAGGGGAATTGTGTCTCCCTAAAAGGTTTGTTCGTTTCCTGGTGATGGGATTTCTGAAAGGTCGCCAGAAGCATGCTGTGCGGAGGACAACTTTAATTATTCTTTCTCCGTCACGTCGCATGACTCAGCAGTGCAACTAACCTTACTTGTCACGGTAATATGAACTTTTCGTAGATCGCACGCAAGAGCATGCAAAAGTTTCGTGTTGCTTGGGGGAGCTCGTGCCGTAGTGCACTGGGGGCGGACTGAGCTCGCGCCTGCAGAGCCCGCGATTTGCTCTTACAAATCTACGAGAAGTCCTTGATGTAGGGACAGAACGAGCGGGTTGGTAGGGATAATTAAATTTGAGGAAGAAAACGAGAAGGGACGGAACAAACAGAAACTTCCAACTGGCAACAAGTTGCCAGTTCGAAGTTTGTGTTTGTCCGTCCCTTCTCGTTTTCTTCCTCAAGTTTAATTATCCTCGATGTAATAGTTATACGATGACTCCCCATGTCTGTCGAGAAATAAAACCCGGATATGCAACTTTTTTTTTTCTAAAAGTTAGACGCCAAGAACAACGCGGACAGAAGAAGATATGCATTAAAATGAGCTGTTGGGCTAGTTGGTTATGCATAATTACAATGTAGCGCAAAGACAACACAGGAAGGAGACAGAGATAGGAAAGAACGCTTTTTTTTTTCGTTCTTTCCTATCTCTGTCTCCTTCCTGTGTTGTCTTTGCGCTACATTGTAATTATGAAGATATGCAGACTGGATGAGGAGTAACTTAGGCGTCTAACTTTAAGAATGAACAACCAAAATTGCACACTGGAACTTATCTGGGTCGATAGATTCGAGCGTTGAACAAAGAACAAACACGCCGAGACTGGGGAAAAGAAAGGACAGAGAAACACAGGTCTCGGGGTGTTTTTACTGGGTTCAACTACCACCAGCTCGTTTGCGCCCTAACCTTCTATTCAATTAGAGCGTGTTGGTAATAAAGAGGACGAGAACAGGACACGTCAACGAGGCAAATAATTAAATATTTATGGCTGTTATTCAGAGTTAATTACATTTTTTTGCGAAGCGAACTAGAGAGAGAGAGAGAGAGGGAGAGAGAAGACGAGAGAGACAGGGAATATTGACGTAGTTCTTTGGCGCGGGGTTTTCAGATATATCAAATAGAAGTTACTAAACAGCAAACAAAACAAAAATCATGCAAGTAAACATGTTTGTAGTTAAGAACGGGAAACAAACGCGAGACACCTGGTGATTTACATCCGTAGTAAATCCGCGAGACAGGAGTAATATTTTTTCTTTTATTATTATTATTATTATTTCCAGTCACCAGCAGCCGCGTTAAAATATATTACTAAAGTTACATAAGAAAAACTAGTAGGCGACATTAGTGACGCGAATAAGTCGATCGGCGATAACTCCTCTTATTCATAAAAGTATGAGTGGGTTGCTAACGCCCGCACGTGAATTGGGATTCTACCGCTTTGACGGCAGCCGTACATGTGCGCCAACACAGGCTGCTTCGGCGTGTAGTAAAAGTTTGGTTTTGTAATCCGACCCGCTCAGAGCACCTGGGAACAGATGAGCGGTGATCATACTCACACCCCGCTTCGATCTCTTTGTACCTTGCGGCCTTGCTGTGCGTACCTCGCGGCTGACTTTATTCGCACGATTTATAAAAGAGCCGCGGTATGCTTCCAGCAGCCGGTATACCTTGGGCCTTCTAAGAACCCTCGCCTGAGCTCAAGGAGTGCGTGCGACTGCGCAGCGGTGTCCAAAAAGGCAATTTAAACGATATACACGAACTCATCTCCGTTGCGTCACGGCGCGGTGGTGGCGCGTAGGGCGCACTTCCGGTCTGGGGCTGTGGGCGGAAGCCGCCATGGGGCACCTGCATTCCTGTGTTACTTTGACAGACAACGGACAAAAACCTGCCTTCTCGTCCAAACGCCGCGACTGGGGCTGTACCAAAAGAGCCGAGAAAGGTTTGAAGATCAGTTTTCTGCCTGCTCGATTCGTCCGAGAACGTGAACAGGGGCCGTGAAGAAGGAAAAACAGACGCCGTCGGACCACGATTGCTTGGGCGGGAAGAACTTTGGATTGAATTCACGGATACTTGTGGTCGTCAGATTTATTTGTTTTGTTTCAACATGAACGCGGGAAAACCGTCAAGTTGCACGGCCCACCTGCGGACTACGTTCAGTGCGTCATCACATTCAAACGGCCGCCTCATCGTTCGAGCTGTCGTCTGCTCTCTCAAACGTTTCTGCTTGTCGTCTGCTCGTTCAAAAAACAGCTGCCCGTAGACCAAAAATTGACCCGGTAATTGCGATAAGAAGTGCAGACCTCAAAAGACGTTTACGTTTAAGTTTCAAGGTTGCTTCGGGTAAGTAGGTTCGGTGTAGACAGTAGATATAAGGAAATGTTGATAAGTGTTACCAGTGGCCATCACCGACTTGTTATGCCTGATTAACTCGGTCCGATTCTGCTTACTATTTTTAGTATCGACGTCGACATCTCAGCTACGCATCAGGCTTTTGCAGCCCGAGCGACGTCATGACTGAAAATAGCGAGCAGAACCTCACCATGTGAATCAGGCTTCAGCCTCTCTTCTGCGGCGTCCACACGGAATGAATCGCCGCATGTCACATTATTCACGCCGAGTTTTGTGGTGTAACGAGCCTCGTTAATTTCGCTGAGGCCGCTCAAGTAGTCAGACATTGCCAGGAAGACGTAGAATCAACAATTCCAACGCGAAAAAGAGCGCGGGGACTCACACCGACGCCGACAACATCCCATTCCAATGGTGTGCTTATGGGCGACGCGAGCTTCTTGCCCACACCCCCATCGCGCATGCGCGGCGTCGGTGGCGCCCGCTAGGGGCGCTCCGATTTGTTTGTAAACATGAGTTGGTGTATAGCATCCATATTTTTGTCCGAATGGCTCGAACCTCTAAGAGCGAGTGAAACAATAAAGAAAAACAGCATTTATCTCGAGGAGGATGTCATGGGCGACGTTGTTTCGCACGTGCGAGACGCGCTTCGCTGTCGAAAAATGGTCTTCTGCCTGGATTATCTTCTCCACCCCAGAAAGCTGTCAGACAGTCAACCTTTCTTTGCGGAGGTTTGCCGGCCTAAAAAGAATGATCGTTTGTCAATCGACAAGAAACCGCAATAATATCGCAACTTGTCGCTCGCCATTGAAACTGGTAGCAGGACGTGTCGAGCGAACGCCACATTAGGGCAAATCTGCGCCACAGCTATGGCGCGACAATAGTATCATCGCCCCAGGGGTCCCCCTGGCCCAGCCGAACGGTCCCCTAGGGGCGACTTTGTGATCCTCGATTTGGGAACTATACATGTCCCTCCCCTTTTTTAATGGCTTCATTAGTTCGGTGCCTCCGTTTCATGCATTTGGTACAATGCTCTCAAGTGTAAAGCTAGCAAGGCTTCATCTATGCCTCGCTTGCACAATGAATCGAGAAAATGAAACGCTCAATCGAGTCACACGCCCACGTGCGCAGCTTTGACGGCGTTGCCCAGCTATAAAAAGCGGCGTATACAAAAAAAAAAAAAAAAACGCTCGGTTCTGACGTCGGGCCCCTGTCGGCGCATGCATCAGCTTCACCATAGCCTCCTCTACACTCAAAAAGCCGGGCAGTTCGACGACGGTGCCATACAGTGCCCGGTCGCAGATTTGGAGCACGACGATCTGGGAGCACACAGCATCAAAGGGCAATTTCTCGGGGAACCTGGACGTCGGCGCACAGCTTTGGCAGCAACGAGGACCCGAAACACACTCGTTCGCTCGGGAGAAGTGTGTTTCGGCGTCTCGCCGCAGTGGGGCGCAGGTCACGTGGCTCTCCTCTCATCCGTTGCCTGCCGCTCCACCTTTTCCATTCCGGCGGCCGCTTCTCGTGGTGATCTGCCAGGTTTTGTCAGTATAGAGGAGGCTATGGCTTCACGCAAACCGAGTTTGTTCGCACGCGCAGTGCCTACACGGGGAAGTGCGGACGTAAACAACGCGCTGGCCACCAGTTCGGTGTTGATACGTACGACATTTAAGTGAATCGCGCACAAACCTGTCTAGTGTAGCGAGTAGGTGAAGCCTTCTCAATTGGCTGTTTCGCACATGTCAATTGAGTCAGCACTTAGCGTCAACGTGAAGGAGAAGATAAAACGGAAAAAGAAGAAAAAAGTCCTTATCCACGTGAAAGAAGCGCGTCAGAGACTTCGGAAAAGAGAAAACAAAGTTCGAACAAGACATAACGCGACCTCCGCTGTTCAAACACAGCAGCCCTCGTTGTTCGTCCAGCGCTCTTTTCGCCGCAATCCGAGCACACGAATGTTGTTTGCTCGCTCCGGATTCCTCGGTGTACAGAGGAGTCTTCCCGCTGTATCCGTACGGCAAAGCGTAGGAGCTTCGAAGGGATGGCTGAAGTTTCATCGAGTGCCGTACCCCAACCGAGGCTGTCTGGATCAGAGACAATCGTTAGGTGTCCCTTTGTGCCCCTGTATGAGAGCCTCGAGAGGTGCCTTTGTCTTCTGCGTTGGTACGTCCTTCCAAGAGCCAACAAGCACAGATCAGTCTAGTCTGGTTACGGCTAGGGCGCCCGATTAAACAGAAACTCGACTGAATCTCGCGTTTGCAGTAGATGTTTAAATTGACGATACCCTACCAGAGCTGCTAAGACATTTACGCGAAGAATAACTAAGTACGCTGCCATGCAGTTACGAAGTCATCGAAGAAACGCGTTACAATGGTCTAAAAGTAACGCGTTTGTTTTGCTCGTTGTCAGACTCGAGTGAGACAGTAATATTGGAACATACAATTAACTGGTTTACTCATAAAGGCGGTTGTCCTGGATGAATGAGCACGGTGCCTCGAAGGCGTCTTGGACTGATGCGTTTAACGTCCTATATGGCCGATGCATCAAAAGTGGTTCCGGAATGGCAAAAATTGACGTGGCGGGAAGCGGCCTGTGGTTGGAGGTGGCCATCCTGGCTGGTTGGTTGCGGAAGTTGCGGAAAAATAAACACTCTCGAACACAACTGTCGCTGTCGACGCGGCATCCCTACTTCTGCTGGAGCGGATTGCCAGACTGGGAAGTCTCTTGTGCCTGGATTGCCAGCAGCAGAGCAGGCGTCGGCTGCCAGGATCGCGGAAGGCAACGGCACGACACCTCTTTGACGTCATGAGGCGGGGTACGAGGGACCACGTTTGAGGACGTGGTGAATACACGTCCGAGACGCACTCCAGGCACTGTAATCGTGACGAAACTCGAGTGAGGAAGATGCGTACTCGGAAAACAAAAAATGGAACCAAGACACCCCTATTCTCGGTCAAAAATAAAACGAAGCACGTTACGCATTCTTGTTTACACAAACTAAGGAAGCCGCTACTTCATTACTAAAAACGTAACCGCTTACAAGTCAGGCGCTAATTGGAGCAATTTACGTGCAAGAAGTGAGTGGAACCGATCTCCAGACGTCGTAGTTTCGGCTCAGCACTTGCGTGAATGCGCGCTTTGAGGTCTTCGTAAACTGTGTGCTTTATTGGAGATGATTTGAAGGAGCGCTAGTTTTAGATTTTATTTCTCTTTCAAAGTTAATTTAGTTTTTTTTTTTTCTTAACGTAAACATTCTACAGACGTCTATGTGGCTCGGTGAAAACTAGAATTGAAGGACTTCTAACCAACTCTTAAATGTAACGCTCCCAACTAGACCAACTCAGACTATAATTCATGGGTGAATATTACCGACAATGAACAGTATAGCCTGTCTTTTTCTTTTGACTGTGGCAGTTTTTTTTGTTTTTGAAAGTATGAAATGTTTTTTAACGCAACCCCCAATCCCAAAATTTTATTCGTCCGTCTGTACATTTCCCGCTAAACTTGATGTTTGGGTCACGTGATGTCAATTTATATCACGCGACATGACGTCACGTGATCTATATACATATCAAGTTTGCCCGTCAAAGTCAGCCGGCAAATTGATGTCACGTGACCCGACAATACGTGACACATTAATACAATGCCCCCACGAAATCTAGCAGAAAACTGACGTCACGTGACCTAGGCACAAATTTAGTTTGCCAGCTAAATAACTGACCCTACTTGACCCATGTAATAGATTTCCCGCTAAATGTACCGGGGAAATTCATCAAAAAGAAAGGTCCTCCATTGCTCCCCGAAGCGACGCTTTAGGGTCGTCTAAATATTAGGGAGTTTTCGTAGACCATGTTTCCCCCTCCGCTAACCCACCGCTACGAAGAAACCGCCACTGCGCCCGCGCGCCGATGGCCTTGGCTCTAGAGTTCCGGGCGTCGTAGCGGGTTGCGGAGAGCGTTGCGGGACGGCGAAAACCATCTACGAAAACTCCCTACGGTCTACGAAAACTCGCTATTAACGAGATAGCGTTAAGGAGCTCGTGCCGCGCCGGTCTCGGTGGCGTGGCAGAAAAGCCGGCGTCGGCGGCGTGTAGGTAATATCCTGATTGGTCGATAGGGTCGTGACGTCACAGCCACATGACCTCGCGCGGGAATTTCAAACAACCCACAACGCTCACGTGAAACGTAATGTCACGCGTGGAATGAAAGCGATGAAAAATGACATGACATGTAATACGAATTAAAGGTCGCCGCGTGTCGCAAATTATTTCTTTGCATAGATTAATTCATTTGCCTTAAATAAATATTTGAAGAATTTTAGGCGAGATTGGCTACTGACTAGGCAACGCAAGGCACGCTTGCACGGCGAATGAGAATGGTATGCGAACCAGGCCCGATAAAGCTATCGCGGTCCACTCTTTAAGGCGAAGCTTAAGTGTCCTATAAGATTTTCTAGACACTCGCACCTTATAAACAGCAAATCATGCATTTTAGACATTTGTAGATAAAGGTCGATGCCATTTTTTTTACCACCCCCATTTCTGCTTTTAAATGTTTTTCTCGCAACTCTACAATAATACACCCGTACTACCTAGGAGGCCTTTCCTTCTCTAAGGTAGTCGCTAGTAATTCCACCAAACACCGTCCAGCTCGCGTCTGCGTCGCCGTAAGCACGTTTCGTCCCCTTTCCCAACCGGCGCAATGCTCTTACGTAAATAAATAGCACGCGGCGACTCCGAGATGCACGCATCTGCCGCTCCGCTGCCCACCCTCGTCGAACTTTTTTTTTCCCCGATAGGGGTGGGTCGGTGATCCGCGAACGATGACGTAATTCACGCGTCTTTTAGGAATACACCCTTCTTTTCAGCACTACGTGCCAATTGTAGACGTCCGGCATTAGAAGCGCGCGTTTACACCTCCGAGGCCCCGGCAAAAGTATACTACGCCAACACAGCGTGCCCCTTCGCGCCGGGACGTCACCCTCCAGCGTGCGGTGGGTCCGGTCGAGACCTGTCCCAGATGCGGCCTTTTTCCGCGAGTCGCAGACCGCCAGAAGCGCGACCCCCGTCCATCGATAACCGCGGACGCAACCCCTCTTCCCCGCGTAACCCATATATAACGCGAGGCACCCTTCGCGTGCATTTGCATCTGCCCCGCCGAGGCTACTTCATTTCCCATTCGAGTCTCGGTTTCGCCGCAAAGGGACCGCTTCCGGGAGAGTGAAGCGCGCACGTTTGTCGACCGGAGAGACCACGCGTCGACTCGCTTCGTGACCTTTCCTTTTTGTCTTTTTTTCTTTTGCGCACTTTTCGACTCGCGTTGCTCGTATATTATTGTGTGCTGCTGAGGCGCGTGCCAGAACCCGCTAAGGACGACGACGATTCGCGCGCGGAGGTGGCACTGGGCCGACACACAATCTGTTCTAATTTGGCCATGGCATAGCCTCCTCTATATACTCACAAAGCCTGGCAGTTCGACGACGGAGCCATAGAGTGCCCGGTCGCAGATTTGGAGCGGAAGGATCTTGTAGCACGGAGCATTTCTCGGGGAGCCTATAGTCAACGCACGGCTTTTTCAGCGGCGAGGACCCGAAATATGGTTTTCAAACACGACGCAAAAAGAAGTGGTAGCGCGAGGAACGCGAGGAGCACGAGCGGACATTCCATCGCTCGGGAGAAGTGTGTTAATTGGCTCTCCTCTCATCTGTTGTCTGCCGCTCTACCTTTTTCAATTTCGGCGGTCGCATCTCATGGCGATCTGCCAGGCTTTGTCAGTATAGGGAGTATTCACTGGCGGCCATAGCTGTGTGCTCGGCTGCGGAGCGCGTGCTGAACGCGAGCTTCCACAGTTCTTTCGCCACGTGCATTCCGCACCACCAAGATTGCCGGTCTTGGCAGCCTATTAATGCGAGCTCGTTCTGAGCATGCGCTCTAAACAGTGACCTCAAATATGGCGGCCAGTGAATACCTCCTATAGAGGAGGCTATGGCCATGGACATCACCTAGTAAATGAAACTCCGTAACAATATGTTAGCATGTGTTACCCCGGTGCACGCAGGCAGCCGTCTTTGGTTTGGACGGTCGCGGTTTGGACTCCGCCGCGGTAACGCCCACTGTCCCTCTTACAACAGGGGCTTTTCGCACGATTCCAACGGGCGCATTGAGTCCGCGCTCCTTTACTCACACTCCGACGCCCCGAGTTTCGTACTCCGAGCGCAACTAAATGGAGCATGGCGTAGAGGAGTGCGACACACCGAAGCTGTCCGCGAACCGCGTCAGCCACTTCCAACCGCAAGGTTATAATGAACTCGGCATCTGGTGGTAACAGATGACAGTAGTCAAACTTATTTAGAAAATAAATCGATTACGGTTCTTGTGGAACGGCAGAGAGTAAAGTGAACGAGACGGTCTAGTTACCGAGTTTCTTTAAAAAAATTGAGTTACCTCGACCGATCATTGTATAGACCATGCGTCCCGTTCAAATTAAAATGAAAAAAAAAAAATCTTTATCTTGCTTGTCGACCCAGGAAACTGTCAATCTTGTCAGAGATGTTTCGTCTTGCAGCGCAAAACGGATCCGAGTTGGTAAATGTGCTACCGGCACACCACCGCTCAATAGACAGCACATCAATTCGTTTTCGGGCGAGATGCACGAAAAAAAAAAAAAAACTTTTCCGGAACGCTTACTAATCTTTCGGCTTTCCAGTCGAAGCATATTTATTCGCAGGACTAAGCATATTCTAAAAAGGGCAGCGGTCCGACTGTCTTCTCATCTCGAAAACTTTTCTGTCGATCGGCACGCTACCGTCCGATATTGATGCACAAACGCACGTTTTCCGGAACGCTAAGTGGATGTCTTGGCTTTCAAATCAAATTGCTTTACCGGAGAGTAAGCACCGTTCAATTGAAAATGTTCAGCGGTCCGACTGCAGCTTTCGTTTCGACAACGCTTCTGTCGGCGCGGACCTCTTGTTCGTTGACGTGACCTCAATGAGCGTGTGCCCAGCCAGGGGTCGGCACTGCGACAACTTTGGCCGTCGGGGGCATTTTTCACGCGTTCGTAGAAGTGTTGAACGATCCCTCGTACGCCACCCGTTTAATGAGGTTGAGGAGACCGTCTCCTTTGTCGCTGCAGAAGACGAGTGCATCTCGAAACAACATCTGCAAGAAGAGACTGCAAATGACGCGCTACTCATCGCCGTTATGAGATCTGTGATCTCACAGTGGCCACCGGTGAGAACTATATCTGCTCATGCTGCCATCTTCTACGACCTTACTTAGAGCTGCAACGTAGATTTCGAAGGTATAGACTGAGCGATGATTTAATGACCGCGCATGACCGTTGCCTTTGGGCGATCGAAATCTTCAGACAGATTCCCGAAGAATATATTCTTGGTAAAAGTACTTTTCATATTGCTCCAGCTGCCTAAAAAATACAGATTTCTGCTCGCTCCTCTTAAGGCCGCCCTGCCACACTGAGGCAACAGTTGGACAACTTTATCCGGCAACATGAGAAAAACGTGTTGCCGGTGACCCTGTCACATTGCGGCAACAACAACAGTCGGTCAACATGTTGCCGTCGCCCAGCAACCGTGTTGACCGATTCGTTGTCCATCACCCTGTCACACCGCGCGTATGGCTGGGCCAATACAGAGAACACTCCGCCATCTTGATTGTTTATCTTCCTTCGTGTGCCGCGCGGTGTCGCTGGGAATGGGACTCAACGCTATGCGTTAGAAGGGCCAGAAAAAACCACGGGACGACATCAACCAGTGAGTGTAATTTGAAAACTTGGACACGAGGAGCATTTTCCACCCTTTATTTTATCAAAAATATGCTTTATTCGCTGACAAAGTAGATAGCCTTAACCGAGGAAAGTGGATCTGTGATATATGTCCGGGTTTTACGCCACCGTATGAAGCGTCTCTCCGGTTCTTTATCTCGTGCAATTCCTATTTCTACTGCACAATTGAGTTAGCCCCGGCAGTACCACAAAGCGTCTTCTGCAGCGTGGTGTTGAGCTGAACTGACAGTGCTCAAAAACTGCGACACCGACACGATCGGCCTTCGTAACAATTTGTCAAATAAATACTTTTCAACGCTGTCTATTTGTCTACCGCCTGCTCTGTGATCGCTTCGTTCCCCAAAACTTCCTTGGGATTTTCGAAAAACTTCGGGTGTCTGGTATCGGCTGTTTCCAAGTTCCAAGCATCAAAAATGATGATCAGAACGGTCGTTTTAAAGCTTCGATTTTTTTTATCTTCGCTTGCCTGGAATATTTTTATTATATTTTATCATCGGGTAAGTAGGCATACCATTTTATTTCACAAGCCTGTGACGTGGTCTCTCTGCAGCTCTAATTTCAACACCAGTCTGAACGTTCACGACCGTAGCTGTGACCATTTCGACAATCGCTTTCCGTAAATACGTAGTAAAAACATTCATCAAAATGTTTCAGCTGCCCGTTAGCCTTAATTGTTAAATAACGATTTCCAATCATTTATTTGAGTAAGCTGTTAAAAAAAGGACGTTATTGGTAAAGAAATAGCTCTGCCATCGAAGTTATCTCTGTTGTCCTGTTGCCGGCCCGATATTCGCTCAGCCAGAGGCAACACACATCGTACAACACAAGTTGCTGCTGTTCTTGTTGTCGAGAGCAGTCCTATCGAGGTAACATTGTCGTGGTCGTTCATGTTGTGCTGCGGTTGCCGCGATCTGACACGGTTGTCGGACAACACGGGGATCGTGCAACAAGTTGCCCGACTGTTGGACAACGTGTTGTGTTGCTGTTGCCGTCGCGTTTCCTCACTGGGACAGAGCCTTCAGACCTTGGTGCAACCAAGCTCTCAACTTGAGCGTTCGTTGTCCAGCAGCCATCGTGTCGTCCGCGGACAACGTCCTAATGTTGCAGAGATGGCAGGCGTTGGCCACTGTCTTCTTTTTGTTTATCTTTTGTGACAAATTTGTGGTGCCTGGTTGTAAAGTCAGTTTGTTCTCGAACAGACACCGTGACTTATCAAAAGCTCGCTAGTCGATTTTCCTCCTTCTAGTGGCGAGGATCTGTAGATAATCAAACCCAGAAAGTTATCTTCAATAGAGTGATTTGTTTTGTTCGGTACTCTCTTTACGACTTGTACACCTTTTCTGGTCAGCCCGTTGGACTGTGGAAAATGCTGGACTTGAAGCCGCGTATGATCCTCGTAAGCGCGAGTCAGGCGCTTCTTGGTCTCACAGCCTGCGAGTCATTGAGACTGATCAATCATCTCCACGGTGTTTCAGGTGACAATGACAACGCGTAAATCATCGCAGAGAGGTTTTAAAACGTTCGAAGGCCTCGGGGAGTACCACGGAAGAGTTCAGAATGGTTCTTAAAAACGGCGCTAAGCCAGTCATCCAAGAAATCCGAAAGCTAGGTATTTATAAAAAAAAAATATTTGCTAAATGTGGCGGAGGAATTGAATCGGCGCGTAATCATGCAACGCAGGTTTCTAAGCTACCTCTAAAGGGGAAACGTTTCCGCGTTGCGTTTAGTGGCGAAATTGAATTGGTCTGTAATTATGTAGGACTCAAGGCTTTCCCTATAAATTTAGAGGGGAAACGCTCCCCCTCCCGCTAAATTTAAGGGGAAAATTAAAATTATGTAGAGTTATACTCCAGCTTAGGTTTGGCGCTATAGTTTTTTTTTTAATTTTTTACTTATGCACGTTGCGTTCGACACCCCTGCCTTGACGTTAAGTATCTGGGTTGGCACGCGTAACTCTAGATTAAGCAATTATCTCCATCGACAAAAAACAAGTATTCAATAAGAGCCCACAAAAAGCAACGACGAAAACAAACGCCTTGTAGCCAACACCGGACCACGCGCGGTAATCGAAAATGGCGCAGTTCTTTTTCTCGGCCGGCCGGATTCAGGAAAGGCGCCACTGAAAGATTTCTTTTTTTTTTTCTCCGACTCTGACCTCGATCTCAAAACGGGTTGCCAGAGCGCTCGACAATGTGGCAAGGTTATAATACACCGTTGACAGTGCGGAGAAAGCTACGCGCCTGCCAGACCAATCAAAACGCCTCACTTTTACCACAGCTGACTCGGCTTTCTATACGCCTGGGTATGGGCGTGGAAAGTCTGATCACGTGGCGAAGCATAGAGACTGGTCCAGGAGCTTTCACCGTACTGTCAGCTTAGGGGACTCGGCGGTATAGGCGCGGCACTCTCAATATTACGACTAATATGCGTGTTGTTTTTCTTTTTTCTTCATCGAATTGTTTTTTCGGTCGACGCGTTTTGTTTTTTGGACGTTTATGTTTTCGGTTGAGTGTTTATTGCGGGTTTCCCGCGGTATCAGTTAACCGGAAACGACTCCGGACAAGACCTACACCGCTGTCCGCAACGGCGTCAAGGTCCGTGTGCTTGAACGTGCTTCGGTTGCGTTTCATCCATCTTACCTTCGCCGAGTTAAAGCCATAAAAAAAAAGGAGCAGCATCGCGCTTGTTTTTCATATTCTACCGACGTTAGAGCTTTTAATGGCGAGGTTCGTGGTTGTGGAAGAAGGACGTTTAGGAACCACAGGTAGTCCCTACACCAGGTGTAGGCACGAGTCTGGTGGCGCCTGCGGAGTCGCTGCAGCGACGACTTGCCAGTCTCGAGCATCGCTTCCGCTTAGTGTTTACGTTGACGCGGTTGTGATTACGGGGCTCGGCAAAGCCGCTCGTGGAGAGAGTGAGAACGCCAGTCCCTCGAGTCCTTCGGCGTCCCGTGAACCTCGAGCGCGCACCCGCAGCACGCTGGAAGGCGACGCCTGCTTTCGAACGACGCGTAAAATTGCGTAATATTGTACAATTTCAGCCGTTAACTAAATAAAAGATTTTAGATGAATACCTTGGCGAGTAACTCTTACTTTTTGTCGAGTAACTTGTAATTTGTTACTTTTGTGTGGCAGCCTGTACGGGAGTTTCTTTTTGTCAAGTAATTCGTAATTTGTAATTGGTACTTTTTCGAGAAACTGGTAGTTTAGTCAATCTTGCTGCGAGCAACCTGCGATTAAGTTGTTCTCTCTGGAATCAATTCTAACTAAATCACTTCGTGTCGCGTAACTGATTTACTTTTCGTAGAGTAACTCCCGAGTCGTGATTCTTGTTGAGTATATTTATAACTGAGCTACTTTGTGTCGAAAAACTGAGTTTCTTTTTTTTGTCAATCACTCGAAGTAATTACAGTTGTGACACGTAATTTGTGACCTCTCCACTTTTTGTCGGGTAAAGGCTGAACTCCATGGGACGAATATGCTGCGAATAACCGACGAATTTTGCCCGGCGGCTTTTACTCTGCGCGTGGAATCAACACAGTGGCGTGGAATCAACACAGTGGCGCGCAAAGCGAGCGTGACGTCGGGCGGCGTTCGCCAGTTATTCGTCACATAATTCGCTCCATGGAGTTCAGCCTTAACTTGTAACTATGGTTGCACTCACAATTCTCGAGCGCAGTGGGGTTAATTGTTACTTTTTATCTAGAAATATATAAGATTAGGTAACATTATACTTTTTATCGAGTTCTAAGACCGAGAAACAACCTCATTGTAACCTTAAAAGAGCAACGAAAAGCCTTTTTCGACATCTGTTATTTTTTATTAATTTTATGAACGGCGTATACTAATATATTTATTTCATCGCTTCGAAAATATTTAGACTCCCTCTGATACAATCATACACCGCCCTAATAGTATATTATACTGCATTCCAGCCATCGGGTAAACTACAATCTAAAACACAACAAAAAAAAAAAGACTCGCGTTTTAGTTTCCGGCGAGAGTCCGTCAAGCTTGAAATCGGCATGACAAATATTATACAGCTCGAACGAAAGCTGTCACCTTAGATTTCATAATACTGTCGAGACCGGTTATAACGAAGTCAACGGGAATCGGAAATCACTCCGACATATCCGCTATTTTGTTATAAGTTACAACCGACTTCGTTATAACTGGTCTCGACAATAAATCCCAGTCAATGCATAATAGCGGAAGGTACAGCTAGAAGACAAGGCCCAAAAACTCCGTGAGATCCACGCCTAGCTGGCGTCAGTATCACCGCTGCAGCCCGTCTTGCAGCGTCTCACAAGGAGCGCGACGCTAGCAGACGACGCGTCGTGCTTCATGCGTGTCTGTTGCCTGAGCTTCTTTAACGATGACGTCAGGTGCAATGGTGGTGGCAGCCCTGAAAGGCGAGAACGCCAAATGATTCTATTGGCGACGTGAGCGATCGAAAGCGTTGCAGTAGTGGCCCTGCCACGGTTGGCCGTATGCTGACTATGACGTCAGCAAAGGATTTCTTATCGAAGGAAATAAGTGTAATGCAAGAACTTTAATTTTGACGGTGTTGGCAGCGTTGGCTTCAGAACGCAATGATTACGAGCTTCCAGCATGCTGATTACAAACACCACCGAACTTGTTTTTTCGCGGGGTAATGACGTCGTGAGAGGGAACCATAGGAGGGCGCCAGCAAAACACTTCGCCGACAATAGACCGTTATCGCTAAGCGTTCGGCGCATGTATGACGCCGCGATAACTTTAGTCCTAGCCTCCTCCATACTCACAAAGCCTGGCAGTTCGACGATCGCAGATTTGGAGCGCGAGGATCTGGTAGCACAGAGCATTTCTCGGGGATTCAGCGCACAACTTTTGCAACGGCGAGGACCCGACGCATGGTTTTCAAACCCGCCGAGAAAAGAAGCGGCAGCGCGCGCGGAACGCGAGGAGCACGAGCGGACATTCTATCGCTCGGGAGAAGTCTGTTTCGGCGTCTCGCCGCAGCGAGGCGCCTGTAACATCACTCTCCTCTCGTCTGTTCTCTGCCGCTCTACCTCTTCATTTTCGGCGGCCGCGTCTCGTGGCAGCCGGACGTGCATGCGAGGGCTCGTGCTTCCGCAAGCGCAGAGCTGCAGCGGGGTCGTTGCACATGCAGAAAAACTAAAGTTACATCGATGCATTGCGGCAGCGGTGGCGTAGTCTCTGGTGAGATCTCTGGTGAGTGGTGAGGTCGGTCTTTAAGCTGAGACTAGAAACTCCCTCCGCCTTCAGGGTGAGCTCGCTGGCTTTCGCAGTGCTTTGGTTGCGCGTGCCTGCGCGTTCACACTTGCGTTACCAAGGGCAGAAAGCTCGCGCTGAAGGCGCAGCTTCTAGTCTTAGCTTAATGGTAAACGGAGTACTCGCCTCGAGATTCGATCGACATGGCTCATGTGGTGAAAAGCAGAACTACCTATGTTTTACACTTACTTGGAGCAAAACGAATGTTACGCGAGGAAGAAGCCACGGGAGGCGCCAATGCAACGCTCGCGCACGGGAATCAACTGCTATAAGAGCTCGTGCTCTGTATTCTTGCAGCAAAGTGGAAAGTTGGGCCAACTGGTTCATGGTTCTTTAAAAAAAAAAAAAAGGCCGAATAAGACAAGGACAAAGAAGTGGAACGACACAAGGCGCACTCGCAACCGGTGTTTATTTTTGAAAAGTACATGCATTTATAGGCCCCAGAACCCTGTTAATCATCAGCGTGTCTCTCGCAATGCTTCTCTCAAATATTCAAACTGACTCTTTGACTGGGCGAGTGACGCTTCACTTATGCACTTAACGCCCTTATCCCTAATTGCATACGCCTCGTGCACCTCTCTGCTTGTTCGGTCGCGATAACGAGCCAAAATCCTAATGTCATGTAGCACTGGCGTTCACGGGCATCTATTACAATGAATTACAATCAAAAATAAACAACAGTTGCGAGTGCACCTTGTGTCGTTCCACTTCTTTGTCCTTGTCTTATTCGGCGCTTTTATTTAAAGGGGCGATGCAACGATTTTTGTATTTTGCGCAAATACCGCTTAGAACGGATCCCTGACGTTAAGAACCTGTGAAATACCCGTTCGTTTTTCACCACACGCAATCGAAGTCGAAGAAAAAAAAATAAAGAAAAACCCCGAGCAGAGTTCACCCCCTCAACTCGCAGCCAGAACAAGCGGCCACGTGATCTGGAGCCTATTATATGCCGCCAATGTTGATCATAGCCATGAGCTGGAATTGGCAAGGCACAGGACACGCGCTGAGTTCCAGACATTGTTATGGTTCGGCTGTTGTCGTCATTGCAGCGATTGGACACAGGGCACTACCCGAATTCTTCTCCAGCTACAAATTATCACGAGCCCAAATCGAGTGCCCACGCAATGCTCGGGTCCAATCTATGAGCCGCATTCAGATATCGTCACTGGGCGGTACTGCTACCGCCCGGGGGATCGGTGGCCGAGTGGGCTAGCGCACACCAGCTCGGAGCACGTAGAGCGAAAGAAAGCTCACGCTGCAGAACCCAGGGATCCTGAGTTCAATCCCCACCCCTGCCCGTTTCGATCTGGATGAGCATCGTACCGGCGTGCGGTCGTGTATCACTACTGCGTGATGCACGTTAAAGACCCCAGGCTAGCGGTTGTACTGCACTGGCTAAATTTCTCATCTACAGCTGGGAGACTCGTCGCCCATTGAGGCAGACCAAGTTCTAGGCTGTATAAACATACACACAACCCAATTTGTTTTTGTTTTTTTTTTTTTTTTGCTATCGCCCAGCTACGTCATCGGGTTTTGCGAAGGAGAGATTGAATGAAAACGCTCGGTTTTGTCCTCGAAATTACAGCGCAACAAAGGAGTTTCTTGGTCAGTGGCGTTGCGTGCGAGTATCCTTGAGTCCCACAAGTGCCAGTAAGCTCGTGTAAAGTGAAAAACAGTCCAATTGAATATCGTTGCACCGCCCCTTTAAAGAATCTGTATTTTTGCCCACGCTCTGTGCCGTTAGTTTGAATGCTTTGTCTCCACCCGCACTGTGGACAGATGGAATCACCACGTGCCTCATAGAGGACCATGGGTAAACAAAAGCACGCGTCCCCTAATTTCAATCTGGGTCTCGAGACCAATAACATGGGTCATAGCCTCCTCTATATTCACAAAGCTTGGCAGTTCGACGACGGAGCCATATAGAGTACCCGGTCGCAGATTTGGAGCGCGGGGATCTGGCAGCACAGAGCATCAAAAACCCATTTCTCGGGGAACCTGGACGTGAGCGCACAGCTTTTGCAGCAGCGAGGACCCGAAACACACTTGTTCGCTCGAGAGAAGTGTGTTTCGGCGTCTCGCCGCAGCGGGGCGCCAGTCACGTGGCTCTCCTCTCACCCGTTGTCTGCCGCTCCGCCTTTTCCATTTCGGCGGCCGCTTCTCGTGGTGATCTGCCAGGCTTTGTGAGTATGTAGGAGGCTAAGCATAGGTTCACGACTGGTAAACTATCCCTGCAAGCACGTGCACCAGGACCGTAAAGGTATCTTTGGCAGTCGTGCTTTAGCTCGCTCACACGATCAAGAACATGGCGGCGGTCAGAATTGTTTGTAATCGTCTATTAGCGGAGAGATGTTTCGCTGGCATCCTTCTATGATCCCCTCTCGTGATGTCATTACCTCGCGAGCAACAAGTTCGATGATGTATGTAATGAGCACTGTGGAAGCTTGAAATCATACCGCTCTGAAACCAACAGTGCCAACACTGCTAAAATTGAAGTTCTTTCATTCTTCTTATTTCCGTCGATAAGAAATCCTTTGCTGACGTCATAGCCAGCATTCAGCCAATTGTGGGAGGGGAGGCCGATCACAGCGACGCTTTCGATCGCGCACGTCGCCAATAGACCTTTCCCAAAAAAGGGCTCCTGACCGGTTCCATTTTCAGTGTTCGTGCATACGGTGCGTGATTTCCTCGCTTTCCGAAGCGACGAACATGCGCGTGCTGGGCTAAGGAGATCGCACGCTGGGCTGAGGACTCGTAAATACTGGAATGGTGCATACTTGTGGACAACTTCCTCTGGCAGTCAAAGGGCACGTGTGCATGAACGCCGATTAAAGCAGCGCACGCGCGTTCCTCTCCTCGTCGAAAATGCCACGAAGTTATCCACGGGTAAAGGCTGAACTCCATGGGACGAATATGCTGCGAATAACCGACGAATTTTGGCTGCCGTTTTTTCTCTGCGCGTGGAATCAACACAGTGGCTGCTACGTCGCGCGCATAACGAGCGTGCCGTCGGGCGGCGTCCGCCAGTTATTCGTCGCATAATTCGTTCCATGGAGTTCAGCCTTAAGTACAATTGCAAGCACGGCGCCGCGACTGGTGGCCCATGTCTGGAAGCTCGTAAAGTGTGCGCGTGAACCTAGCTTTGGCAAGCTTGCAATTGCACGTACTTGCCCGCAGGAGCAGAGAAATGTCGACAGCCAGAAATTTACTTTAAAAGAAAGCAAACAAAATGGGCGACAGCACGCTTGAAAGGACCTCGTAGCCTGTTACCGCAGTCGGGCATTACCCAACTCCATCACGCGCAAAGGAGGAAAAAAACAAAGCGGCATGCATACAGTAACTTATGGACAGCGCAAACTCGGGCATCATACGAAAATCTCTGATCTCTCTCTTTCTCTCTCCACGTGCAGTGCGCGGCGGATGGCATAGGTGCACGTTCTTCTAACCGCCCAGCGAACAGCTTTTCTTTCCTTCGCTCGGTTCCAGCCCGGCAAGGACGCCAGATCGACGCTCTCCTCGCTGCCAACCGAAGAGGAAGTACCGCTCATGGGGGTCGTTCTCTTTGGACCGCAAACGCAGGGATTTCATGAGCTTTCGCTGCAGACATCGTGCACGCCTCGTTGTTTCGCCGCTCGAGCATCCCATCTCTCTTTCCCGCATCTGGCTGCCGTCTGTTGCTGGCATTAGCCAAAGAATAGAGGGACAAGCTCCATCCACCCTCTCCTCCGACTTGGCAGAGAGAACGCTGCAGCTCAGGAGCGACCCACCAGTCACGTTTAAACCTGCAACAGACTGCTTCGGAATCTCGTTCAGGGATGTCGCCGAACTGCCGAGCTTCGAGTTCGATTAGGTTCCCCTCGTAACGCAAAGTTGGACAAAAGTTGAACTCCATTTCGGCTCTTGCGCACATGGGCGGAAATTGAGAACGTGCTCACGACGCACAGTGAACGAGACTACCGAATCAACTCGATACATTAAAAATAAATATGCTCGATTTAATGCTGCGCATTCATTATAATCCTTTTATAAGACTACAACTCAACTCCATCACACAATATTTTATTTCCAAAACTTTAACTATCTATGTAGAAGTTGGGCCGCACTGTTCAAAACTTGGAACTATTTTCGATTTCTTGCCAAAAGGTGGAAGGTTCGGCGAAGCAGCCGAACCTCAGGCTGGGCAAAAGTTGGCAACATCCCTTATACACAGCAAATGTTCTGCAGCAACAAAAATGAAAACATGCTTTTGTGTGTGTCATACTTTGGGATAGAGGATGAGGGAAAAAACCTAATGGTGAACGTATATAAACCAACTCGTGGCCGCGGGACAGAACATACGCAGACCTTTCAATATCTAAAAATATGCGGGACGATCACACGACGTGACGCATTGAGACAGCGACAGCTGTGTTGCTTATTCGACGATATCAAGCTGACGACCCATGTGACATTACGCGATCGCGCGTCGTACGGCGATCCGATAGCGAAATGACGTGGCGTTGATATAGCGTCTATACGTTGTTGACGAATACAGGATTTTTAGGTCGTGATGCGACTTCTCGCCAAATTTAACGGGAAAACTGAATTGCTGCCTAGGTCAGTAATCCCACTAAAATACGCTGATACTGTAAAATACATGGGTATGCACATAGACAAACATGTTAAATGGGATATTCACATAGACCAGGTTTGTAAAAAACTAAGGGTATTAATGGCACATATGTACCATATCCAAGAACTAGTACCGCGATCCATACTTAAAATGATATACAATGCACTGGGTAAATCCGTACTTCAGTATGGAATAACAGTTTACGGGCACTGTGCCAAGTATTTACAACTAAAGATTGAATCGATTCAAAAAAGGATAGTTAGGAATATTGGTTACCGAAGCGAAGAATCTAATCTTTCAGATTATATGCATAAAGAATTAGGAATGTTACGTTTCAGAGATCAAATGAAGTATGATATTATTATAAAACATTTTTTCAACAATAAATATAGGCACGAAAATGAAAAAGAAAGGACATTAAGACCCAATAAAAAATTTGTTGAACCATTTATAAGAACAAGATATGGAGAGGCCACAAGGAACTATTACATACCTAAGCTTTATAATACATTACCGGATGAGCTACTAAAAATAAAATCCCCTAGAATGAAAAAAATAGCAAAAAGGTGGATACTTGAACAGGCAAAAAAAGATCCTTAAAAGGTAATGGGTAGAACTGATGAGTATCCCCGAAAACGCAGGATATGAAAGGTTATATTTTCTGTTCTATTATTATCTTGTAAGTCGCGAATTCTATTTTCCCTCACGATATGTAAATGCTAATTCAATATGATTGGACGGGTTTTACATATGTACTCATCAAATTAGAGGAACTAGTATAAGCTGTAAAAGTAGGTGGAACTGCAGTAATTTATACTTTTATTGGTATGCTTTGTTGTTTTTCGTTATCTGTGCAATAAAAAGCAGAGGCTCCTGTCGCGTCCCACACACAAGCCATTATTGGCTTATGTGGGCTTTATATTGTATTTTTTCAAAGGAAGTAAATAAAGATGGTTTTTGTATTGTATTGTATTGTATTGTCACGTGAGGTAATTTTTTTTCCGCTTTATTTAGCGGGCAACCTAAACTTGTCCGCCGGTCCCATGTCTTTAGGTCACCTGACATCAATTTTCCCGCCAAATTTAGTGGGGAACTTGAATTGGCGCATAGCTCAAGTGCCATAATTTTTTACTGCTCCACTTAGCGGGAGAACTGAATTGGAGCATAGGTCACGTGACGTCAAATTTTCCGCTAAATTTAGCGGGGAAACTCACGGCGTTTACGCTTACGCCATCCAAAAACCTGGGAGCGGGCCACTAATGGCGCCTTCACACTGGAAGCGAATCCGCCAAGGCGAAGCGGATCCGCGCGTTCTCAACCGCAAAGTGGCTGGCATCGACCGGTTGAAGCGCGTTTTTGCCAACCGCTTCGGGACCGATTTGCCCCAACCGCTTTCACGAACCGCGAAACCGCAACCGATCGCCACGCGACGCTGACGTGACTTCGGTGGTTTACGAAACAAGATGGCATCTGTCGCTGGTGAGGCCTCCAAGGCGCTGTAGTCCTAGCGTTACAGTAGACAAATCAACGGAGAAACCTGATGTTCACGCCCGTCATTTGAAACAGCCGCGAAAAGAATTGACTCGTAATCTTAGCGGGCTTCGCACCGGTGATTTGATTCGGGTAAGAGTTTGTTTATTATTCCGGGTGCCGCAGCCCGAAGCTCACTGCCTTGTCAGTCTTTGCCCGTAGAACGTCGGAACCGCCCCTGACCGACCGAAATGTGAGCTTTCGTAACCACTAAGGTAGTCGCGTGAGCTTGAAAGCTTTCGACACCGTGCATGACCACCACGAAGGCCGATAGAGACTTCGTGAGCCCGATTGCGAAGCCAACACACTATCGCGGAGCTGGCAGGATACTTGCGCTTGCTCGACCTGTAACGTTTAATACTACCAAAACGAATAAAGAAAACCTACTCAATAAATAAAGTGTACGTACCAGACGATGCATAGGTAATCCAAACAGCATTTATTCGAGCTTAATGTCAAACAAACAGCAGACTCGATCGACGTGCGAGTGACGAGAGGAGAACCCGCCACTAACGAAGCCACGACCGGCTAGCACCGAACACATTCCCCCGCACCACGGTCCACCAGAGCCGCTCACAACTTCAAGAATGATAAGAGCGAGTAATTCGGGGAGAAAACTGACCCTCTGTTGCGAAAACTAGGCAAGCTATTCATGCGGGAAGAGTCCACTTGGAAGGAAGGGTCGGCAGCATCCTCTTCTGAGTCAACAAGGCGCGCCTACGCCTGGCTGGGCTTTGCTTGTACGAAGTCCAGGGAATCGCAGGCGGGTTTTGCGGGTCCCTGTCTCTTTTTCTCTGCCCAAAACTCGTAAAGCGTCGAAACAGCCCGAAGAGAAATCTTCAAAGTGCCGAGATAGCTAGATTTTGGCTTTGAATCGTAGATTAAACTGGATTTTGGATTGTAAAACAGGGTTGCCGAACGCAAGTCTCAAAAGATCATGTGTGATTGCCGAGAAACCGCCAACCGCGTCTCGGCGTGTCTGAACGGGGTTCCTCGTGAACCGCATTCGCAACCGCTTCGCAAACGCCTGTCAATCGCCAGTGTGAATGCGCCATGAATGCGCCCAGTGATTTCCCTACACACCGTGAAGGGGGGAAAGGGGGGGAGGGGGGTACATCCAATACCACCTAGAACACAAGGCCTGCGCGTTTCCTCCTCTAAACGTCATCACTAGTAGATCCCCTCAGCGCCCCCTAGGTAGCCCGGATAAGCACCATCGTCTGCTACATCATCTGCGACATCGTCTGCTCCATCGCCTGCTTCAGTGGTTTGTGTAGCAGATAATGAAACAGATGCTCACGCCGAGTGTCTGTTGCTATAGCATACGATGAAGTTAGACGTTCACGTGGAGCGTCAAATGCATGAGTGAAAATGCCTTACTGCTGTGCGAAGGGCTGCAAAGCCCTTCGCTGACGCTGGACGCTGGCACTGGACGCCATTTTCGAGGGCGCTGTTTATACTCCGGGTCGCTGCTTTGAAGCGTTCTTCCGCAGAACGAGCGCGCGCGCTAGAAATGCTCGTCTCAAAGCAAGGAGCGCGTGCTAGCTCGCGCTTGTGGCCGAGGGAGTGTTCGCGTGCGCGTTGCAAATGAACTGGAAGCTCGCAATCAGCCCGCGCTCAGCAGTCACGCACACAGCTGTGGCCGCAGGTGAATGCGACGTAGTTGCGACGCGGCCCATACTCTCGTCAAGCTTCGGCCTGTTTGCCGCTTGGGGCGGGTCGGGGATCTACTAACGAAACGTCATGCGCAGGCCTTGTATTCTAGGTGGTATTGGTACATCCCCCTTGTTTTTTGTGCAACAATATTCAATTGGAATGTTCTGGAACGCCACTGGCCAAGAAACTCCCTTGTTGCGGTTACATTTCAAGGAAAAAAGCCAGCGTTTTCAATCAATCTCTCCTTCGTAAAACTTATGACGTAGCTGGGTGGTCGCAGTACCGCCCAGTGATGATATTTGAATGCGGCTCATAGATTGAACCCGAGCATTGCGTGGGCACTCGATTTAAGCTTGTCATAATCCATAGCTCGAGAAACATTCGGGTAGTGGCCAGTGTCCAATTGCTGCAATGACGACAATAGCCGAACCCTAACAATGTCTGGAACTCAGCGCGTGCCCTGTGCCTTGCCAACCCCGTGCGCGTGGCTATGATCAACATTGGCGGCATGCAATCGGCTCCAGATCACGTGGCCGCTTGTTCTGGCTGCGAGTTGAGGGGGTGAACGTTGCTTGTTTTCTTTATTTTTTTTTCTGCAACTTCTACTGCGTGTAGTGAAAAAAGATTGCGCGTTGTATAGGTCATTAACGTGAGATAGCCATCGGCGGGAACGACTCTCCTATTCTAATGCCCCCTCGCCTAAAAATTCAGACAGCCCCCCCCCCCCCCCTCCTAATTTTAATTCCTGGGGAAACCCCTGAATGCGCCATAACAGCTGTCGCGGTAAAGAGAGAGAGAGAGAGAGAGATAATCACTTTATTATTGAACACAAATTAAGTCCTCAAGATGTGCTGCGCCTGCCACACCAGGCCGGGCTGGCCCTCTTCATGAGGAGAAGCCATCCAGGTATGCCGGGAGAGGACTTAGGATGATGAAGGCGAGGCGGGTAGAAAAAGGATTAAAAAGCGACAGGACAATAAAAGAGACAGTGGGGAAGTTTGACATAAAGTTCGGGACAACTGGGACAAGAGCGGTCAGAGCGGAAACGGTATAATTAAAGTTTGGCGGGTGTGATGAGTGTGTTTTTCTCAATTTTTGCGAAGGATATGGTTTTGGGAAATAGAGAGATGGGGCTGGAGAACAGGTAGAGAGGTTAGTTCCCGCTTTAATTCAAAGTAAGACTGCAAGATGGCTTTCTTGAATAGAAGAACCTCGTCCCACAAAGATTTTGGAGGGTGTACGAACTCCCGGACCAGGGGATCACTGGAGCCCCGTCGAGAGTCTCGGGGGCGAGCTGATTACATAGCTCATTTCTAGAGCAATCCCTGAATGTCCAGGGATCCACCTTCGTGCGAGTGTACGAGGCTTCGGACTTAAAAGAGCCATATCTGGGTCAGAATGTATATCCGGTGAAAGGGTGAGCTTATGAAACGTCCGAAGGGCGGCTTGGGAATCAGTGCATACTACGTAGTGCTGGGTTGTTGGAGGGTGTACGAACTCCCGGACCAGGAGATCACTGGAGCCCCGTCGAGAGTCTCGGGGGCGAGCTGATTACATAGCTCCTTTCTAGAGCAATCCCTGAATGTCCAGGGATCCACCTTCGTGCGAGTGTACGAGGCTTCGGACTTAAAAGAGCCATATCTGGGTCAGAATGTATATCCGGTGAAAGGGTGAGCTTATGAAACGTCCGAAGGGCGGCTTGGGAATCAGTGCATACTACGTAGTGCTGGGTTGTTGGAGGGTGTACGAACTCCCGGACCAGGAGATCACTGGAGCCCCGTCGAGAGTCTCGGGGGCGAGCTGATTACATAGCTCCTTTCTAGAGCAATCCCTGAATGTCCAGGGATCCACCTTCGTGCGAGTGTACGAGGCTTCGGACTTAAAAGAGCCATATCTGGGTCAGAATGTATATCCGGTGAAAGGGTGAGCTTATGAAACGTCCGAAGGGCGGCTTGGGAATCAGTGTATACTACGTAGTGCTGGGTTGTTGGAGGGTGTACGAACTCCCGGACCAGGAGATCACTGGAGCCCCGTCGAGAGTCTCGGGGGCGAGCTGATTACATAGCTCCTTTCTAGAGCAATCCCTGAATGTCCAGGGATCCACCTTCGTGCGAGTGTACGAGGCTTCGGACTTAAAAGAGCCATATCTGGGTCAGAATGTATATCCGGTGAAAGGGTGAGCTTATGAAACGTCCGAAGGGCGGCTTGGGAATCAGTGTATACTACGTAGTGCTGGGTTGTTGGAGGGTGTACGAACTCCCGGACCAGGAGATCACTGGAGCCCCGTCGAGAGTCTCGGGGGCGAGCTGATTACATAGCTCCTTTCTAGAGCAATCCCTGAATGTCCAGGGATCCACCTTCGTGCGAGTGTACGAGGCTTCGGACTTAAAAGAGCCATATCTGGGTCAGAATGTATATCCGGTGAAAGGGTGAGCTTATGAAACGTCCGAAGGGCGGCTTGGGAATCAGTGCATACTACGTAGTGCTGGGTTGTTGGAGGGTGTACGAACTCCCGGACCAGGAGATCACTGGAGCCCCGTCGAGAGTCTCGGGGGCGAGCTGATTACATAGCTCCTTTCTAGAGCAATCCCTGAATGTCCAGGGATCCACCTTCGTGCGAGTGTACGAGGCTTCGGACTTAAAAGAGCCATATCTGGGTCAGAATGTATATCCGGTGAAAGGGTGAGCTTATGAAACGTCCGAAGGGCGGCTTGGGAATCAGTGCATACTACGTAGTGCTGGGTTGTTGGAGGGTGTACGAACTCCCGGACCAGGAGATCACTGGAGCCCCGTCGAGAGTCTCGGGGGCGAGCTGATTACATAGCTCCTTTCTAGAGCAATCCCTGAATGTCCAGGGATCCACCTTCGTGCGAGTGTACGAGGCTTCGGACTTAAAAGAGCCATATCTGGGTCAGAATGTATATCCGGTGAAAGGGTGAGCTTATGAAACGTCCGAAGGGCGGCTTGGGAATCAGTGCATACTACGTAGTGCTGGGTTGTTGGAGGGTGTACGAACTCCCGGACCAGGAGATCACTGGAGCCCCGTCGAGAGTCTCGGGGGCGAGCTGATTACATAGCTCCTTTCTAGAGCAATCCCTGAATGTCCAGGGATCCACCTTCGTGCGAGTGTACGAGGCTTCGGACTTAAAAGAGCCATATCTGGGTCAGAATGTATATCCGGTGAAAGGGTGAGCTTATGAAACGTCCGAAGGGCGGCTTGGGAATCAGTGCATACTACGTAGTGCTGGGTTGTTGGAGGGTGTACGAACTCCCGGACCAGGAGATCACTGGAGCCCCGTCGAGAGTCTCGGGGGCGAGCTGATTACATAGCTCCTTTCTAGAGCAATCCCTGAATGTCCAGGGATCCACCTTCGTGCGAGTGTACGAGGCTTCGGACTTAAAAGAGCCATATCTGGGTCAGAATGTATATCCGGTGAAAGGAAAGGGTGAGCTTATGAAACGTCCGAAGGGCGGCTTGGGAATCAGTGTATACTACGTAGTGCTGGGTTGTTGGAGGGTGTACGAACTCCCGGACCAGGAGATCACTGGAGCCCCGTCGAGAGTCTCGGGGGCGAGCTGATTACATAGCTCCTTTCTAGAGCAATCCCTGAATGTCCAGGGATCCACCTTCGTGCGAGTGTACGAGGCTTCGGACTTAAAAGAGCCATATCTGGGTCAGAATGTATATCCGGTGAAAGGGTGAGCTTATGAAACGTCCGAAGGGCGGCTTGGGAATCAGTGCATACTACGTAGTGCTGGGTTGTTGGAGGGTGTACGAACTCCCGGACCAGGAGATCACTGGAGCCCCGTCGAGAGTCTCGGGGGCGAGCTGATTACATAGCTCCTTTCTAGAGCAATCCCTGAATGTCCAGGGATCCACCTTCGTGCGAGTGTACGAGGCTTCGGACTTAAAAGAGCCATATCTGGGTCAGAATGTATATCCGGTGAAAGGGTGAGCTTATGAAACGTCCGAAGGGCGGCTTGGGAATCAGTGCATACTACGTAGTGCTGGGTTGTTGGAGGGTGTACGAACTCCCGGACCAGGAGATCACTGGAGCCCCGTCGAGAGTCTCGGGGGCGAGCTGATTACATAGCTCCTTTCTAGAGCAATCCCTGAATGTCCAGGGATCCACCTTCGTGCGAGTGTACGAGGCTTCGGACTTAAAAGAGCCATATCTGGGTCAGAATGTATATCCGGTGAAAGGGTGAGCTTATGAAACGTCCGAAGGGCGGCTTGGGAATCAGTGCATACTACGTAGTGCTGGGTTGTTGGAGGGTGTACGAACTCCCGGACCAGGAGATCACTGGAGCCCCGTCGAGAGTCTCGGGGGCGAGCTGATTACATAGCTCCTTTCTAGAGCAATCCCTGAATGTCCAGGGATCCACCTTCGTGCGAGTGTACGAGGCTTCGGACTTAAAAGAGCCATATCTGGGTCAGAATGTATATCCGGTGAAAGGGTGAGCTTATGAAACGTCCGAAGGGCGGCTTGGGAATCAGTGCATACTACGTAGTGCTGGGTTGTTGGAGGGTGTACGAACTCCCGGACCAGGAGATCACTGGAGCCCCGTCGAGAGTCTCGGGGGCGAGCTGATTACATAGCTCCTTTCTAGAGCAATCCCTGAATGTCCAGGGATCCACCTTCGTGCGAGTGTACGAGGCTTCGGACTTAAAAGAGCCATATCTGGGTCAGAATGTATATCCGGTGAAAGGGTGAGCTTATGAAACGTCCGAAGGGCGGCTTGGGAATCAGTGCATACTACGTAGTGCTGGGTTGTTGGAGGGTGTACGAACTCCCGGACCAGGAGATCACTGGAGCCCCGTCGAGAGTCTCGGGGGCGAGCTGATTACATAGCTCCTTTCTAGAGCAATCCCTGAATGTCCAGGGATCCACCTTCGTGCGAGTGTACGAGGCTTCGGACTTAAAAGAGCCATATCTGGGTCAGAATGTATATCCGGTGAAAGGGTGAGCTTATGAAACGTCCGAAGGGCGGCTTGGGAATCAGTGCATACTACGTAGTGCTGGGTTGTTGGAGGGTGTACGAACTCCCGGACCAGGAGATCACTGGAGCCCCGTCGAGAGTCTCGGGGGCGAGCTGATTACATAGCTCCTTTCTAGAGCAATCCCTGAATGTCCAGGGATCCACCTTCGTGCGAGTGTACGAGGCTTCGGACTTAAAAGAGCCATATCTGGGTCAGAATGTATATCCGGTGAAAGGGTGAGCTTATGAAACGTCCGAAGGGCGGCTTGGGAATCAGTGCATACTACGTAGTGCTGGGTTGTTGGAGGGTGTACGAACTCCCGGACCAGGAGATCACTGGAGCCCCGTCGAGAGTCTCGGGGGCGAGCTGATTACATAGCTCCTTTCTAGAGCAATCCCTGAATGTCCAGGGATCCACCTTCGTGCGAGTGTACGAGGCTTCGGACTTAAAAGAGCCATATCTGGGTCAGAATGTATATCCGGTGAAAGGGTGAGCTTATGAAACGTCCGAAGGGCGGCTTGGGAATCAGTGTATACTACGTAGTGCTGGGTTGTTGGAGGGTGTACGAACTCCCGGACCAGGAGATCACTGGAGCCCCGTCGAGAGTCTCGGGGGCGAGCTGATTACATAGCTCCTTTCTAGAGCAATCCCTGAATGTCCAGGGATCCACCTTCGTGCGAGTGTACGAGGCTTCGGACTTAAAAGAGCCATATCTGGGTCAGAATGTATATCCGGTGAAAGGGTGAGCTTATGAAACGTCCGAAGGGCGGCTTGGGAATCAGTGCATACTACGTAGTGCTGGGTTGTTGGAGGATGTACGAATTCCTGGACTGCGTGCACAATAGAGAGAATTTTCAAAGGGGTATTGTCCGAGGGGTCGAGGTAAGGACCGCTGGTAGACAAGAGAGGGTTAGAAGAGAAAGGGGATTGTATGAACTGAGCTGCAGCAACGAGGGATCCGCGCATGCAGGTCAGTGCTAGTGTCTAGAAGCGGCGAGTGATGGGCAGCTTGGGCCTGTCTGCATCCGGGGTGTAAGATCGGGAAAATGTTACGGTGAAGGGGGGCGATGCGGAGGTTGGAGACATGTGCGATGCAGGGGACATGAAGGGATATGGGCATGGGAGAGATGTGAGCCCATGAAAGAATCTGTCATGCCTTGTTGAGTGAAGGATAGCCCCGAGCAAGTTGACGGTCTCGGTGAAGATTAAGGAGGGAACGTAGAGGGAGAAATAGCCTGGTACCATAGAGGCGTCGTGTAGAGGTTTAGATGGCGAGTTGAAGGGCCTCTTTTAAAGAGTCTTCAAGACGGATCATACAAAAAAAAATATCCTACGATCGAGCCCTATGCTGGGCAAAGGCGCTTCCTGAGTTGGTCGTGTATCACAACCAGACACGTCAAAATTTATATATATAAATATATATCGTGTACAAAAGATAGTCTAGATTTCATATGCCGGAAACCAAGGGACAAGTGGACAAAAAGGCAAACGCACTCGCCTCAACGTCCAAATTTTATAGATTCGTGTTTAGATACAAGCTACACAAACAAAGCCGGTAAAAAGACAGCACCCGTAGCATGCTCAGCCCCGGCGTGGACCGAAAGATAAAAAGAACCAGGTACGTTCTGATATTCACCAAGACACGCTCTTCAAATTACCTCTTTCTAACGTTAAAACTGTTTTCTTTTCGTAGGCGTACAGCGAAGCGCCCTATAAAAACCACGTCTTCAAAAAAAAAAGAAAAAAAAAGACATTGGCGTGACAACGAAATGAGGCAAAGTGGCTCGCAGCTTCACGATGACCGCCGGAAGACAGACTTCGTTGTCACCCGACACAGCACGTCTTTTTTTTTTATGTGTATTCAGGGAGCGGGTGAAATCTTCGCCCAACCGGTCACTGCGCGTGTACCTGGCCATCGTCCAGTTTCCAAGGTCGCAGAAAAGTGCCACGCCAGACGCCTTCGGCTAACGAGAAACCGAAACACAAAAATGAAAAAAAAAAAAGCGAAACAAGGAAGGTCCGTAAACGCCGCCCTTCCGACCGAAACCGAGCAACCTACCCCCGAACCGACCAACCGGAAGATCTGCGGGGTAAAAAAAGCAAACCGGAAATGAGGTAAAAAAACACGACACAGAAACCGGGAACTTTCTTGTTCTCTCTCCGGACTTCCAAGAAGAGCGCGTCTCAATTAAGGTCTCCATTGTGTTCCGCATTCACTTCGTCGACAGGCGGCCACTTGCAGATCTGCGTAGGCCACTTGACGAGGATGCTCTTTTTTTATTGCCTCTTTTAGCTTGGTTAATGGATCGAGTTGCATGCCTTATTTGAGGCGTCTAGCGCTGAACATGTTTTCACCTCAACACCAAAAGATCGGCTCCGTCCCTTTACGTGGAGAAGTAATGGAGCCTACTTGTACAGCTTTTAAAATAGTTTCATTTCTTAACTTATAGCAATGTTTGCAATGCGCGCAACATATTTTTTGTCTAATACAAAATTAATAAAAATAACAAATAACTGTATCCTTAAATAACTACTTCGCGAAGCGTGTAAAATGTGCGTATTTTTTTTTTTTTTTAAGAGGAAAAAAAGGGGCGGAGGCGGGAGAACAAAGGTCTGCATTGTTCGAGGTTTCGAATTAGTGAATGATAGTTTCTATAAGATGGACACTTTATACACTATTAAAAGTTTTGTTGTTTGTAATCAATCAGCTTTTACAACATTGCAAAATGCATCAGGAAGAGTGTAGCCTATCGGAAATGTTCAGAGAAGTGTTGCGCCGGCTTGTTGCGATCTTCAGAAAGCTAGAATGAAGAGAAAGCCAACCTTTGGCGCGGTCTATCCTTCACAGATGGACGAGGGATTCTACGACGAGCAGCCGGACTTTGTCCGCACAACCGAGTGACTCTTGTAAGCCGTCCGGGGATGGGTGGCCGAGTAGGCTATACTTGGTCTCACTTTAGCATGGACTAATAGACCGATCTGAGCAGCCAGTTTGACTACGTCACCGCTGCCGTAATGCATCCAGAGAACTTGAGCCTTTTTGCACGTGCGATAATTTCGCTGGAGCACTGCGCGTGTGAAGCACGAGAAGGCACGAGCCCTCGCGTGCACGGCCGTCTGCCTCCTGAGAACTAAAGTTATGGCGGCGTCACGCATGCGCCGAACGCTTAGTGAGATCGGTCTATAGGAAGTGCTGTGTGCGCGACTGCTGAGCGCGTGCTGATGGCTAGCTTCCAGGGTTCTTTTGCAACGTGCATTCCACACCGTCAAAATGACCGGTCTTAGCAGGCTATTAATGGGGGCTCGTTCTGAGCATGCGCTCTAGAGAGCACCCACAAAAGGCTGTGAAAGCGCGAGCGGATAGCCTTGACTGCCTTGGCTGGAGCACCCGCTGCACGAGCTCTCGTGCAGCCGCCGAGGCTTCATCCATAGCAACTTGCTCGCGCTTTTAGCATGCGCGGCTAACAATAGTCCATGCTAAGGTGAGACGAAGTATAGCGCACACCGGCTCGGAGCACGTGGAGCGAAAGCTCGCGCTGCAGAATCCAGGGATCCTGGGTTCAATCCCCTCCCCTGCCCGTTTCGATCTGGATGAGCATCGTACCGGCGTGCGGTAGTTTATTACCACTGCGTGATGCACGTTAAAGACCCCGGGCTAGCGGCTGTACTGCACTGGCTAAATTTCTCATTTACAGCTGGGAGACAAGTCGCCCGTTCAGGCAGACCAAGTTCTAGGCTGTATAAACATACACACACCCCATTTTTTTTTACACGAGTTACATGTTATAGAATAAATATAATGGGCAGTATGACCATAGGTATTTCTGAAGTTTGAAGCACTGTAGTAAAGTTTATAAAATATACGCATGCGGTTAATTTTGCGCCCAGAGGCGGAGACGCTACTCTTAGTTGAAAAATCGTTTAGTGTTACCGGGTTGCATTATTTTCAACGAATTATAATTTAGAAGCTAGATAATCTTGATGTTGGTGCGATATAATACTTGAATTTTCTTGTTAAAAAAACGAAATATTGTTTTGTACGCGAGTCTTTTTTTTTTTTTTGCGAGAGGGTTTAGACGCTGTTCTTATCGTGACGATACACCTATTATAATGTCCCCCTCGCAATACAAATCACCTGCACAGTTCGCATTAATGTGCATTCTACGGCTTTCTTTTTAATAAATGTGTTTGTATTCAATGGAGACATACATAAGTACTGATATGGTTGTTGGACAAATCATATATAAAACTTGTTTTTCTTCTTTTCAATAGGAATTGTGGAGCGCGAGGATGCTAGGATGTAGAGATTTAACCGAAAGGCAAGTTTTTTTTTGTGTGTGTGTGACTGAGGGCCGACCTTACACTATAGGCGCCCTAAAGGCGCATTCACACTGAGCAAAAAACGCGCGTCGCGGTCGACGTCGACGCCGGCGTCGTAAAATACGAAGCAGTCACACAGGGCCACCCGACGGCGGCGTCTTCTCGGGTAATCTCGCGTTTGTCGAGAGAACACGGAATTTTTTTATTCGTCTGCTTCGCACGAATATGCGGTGGGAGACAATGGTCTTCACTGAATGGACAACGGCGATGATTACATATACGTTTACACTCACTCCGGTTATATGCAGCATTGGCGAAAGGCACGGACTCGAACGGGCAGCGTCAGAAGGTGCTCTTTTGCCGCGTTTTTGTGCAAACAAAGCATGGTGCTACGCCGGCGCGTCCCAGAGCCTTCGCGTCCGTACCTTTAACACTGCACGCAGCTTGTGCGAGAGTGTTTTCGATGGAGAACTGTTGTATTCCGTAGTGGTGGGTGCGCACAAGGACTACACAACACATTGGGAATGATCGCTCCCGCACAGTCGGAGGTCGGGACACACCGCGAATTTCGGTGGCGGGTTGCGTCGATCCGGCGGCGCAAATTAGAAACCAACCCACTCAACCATCTACACGATGAAGAGTAGTTTCACGTCGTCGTACACGCACATAAAACACTCATCACAGCCAGATGTTCCAATCGACTTGCTTCTTTCCACGCAGAAATGCTTCCAGCCACGTTTGGCGAGTGCACGAATCCCCCGACCTCACTGCCTTTTGGCCTTCATTGTGGGTCGAAAATAAAAACAGCGAAAACATGTCCTAACCGGAAAAGGGCGACACGTCACGTCCGGACGCTCGCTGATTGGCTCAAGCGCGCGCGTCGAGGGAAAAATTGGGTTCCGAAGCGTCGTCTCCCTGCGTCGTCCTCCTCGGCGCGCGACTTTTTTCAATACAAAAATAAGCAAAAAATTCGCCCCACGACGCGCGTCTTTCCGCTGTGTGAATGCGCCTTAAGCAAACTACATATGTGCCCCCCTCCCCCCCCCCCTCCCCCTCCGTCTACGACATCACGTCGTTAGTAAACATGTGAGTCGTGACTTAAAACGAAAGAAACACCCAAGAGGACGAAACAGACGACACAGCTTTCGACTTGCAACGACAGATTTACTGGAGCGGTTAGCCTCTCAGAGCTCGACTTGGGGAGGCGATGGGGAAAGGGGATGAGGGGAGATGTAAGAAACACAGGAAGACCGCGGCGGGGGCGAACACAGCGGGCGGTCGAGAGTCTGGTCCGTGTTGCCTCTCTCGTGGATGACACCTCGCGTCGCTTCGTGCCGTCGGGGGCGCGGCGGAGAGCGGGGGAAGGGGGGGGGGGGGGGGCGTCATCGGAATTCCTTGGGGAAGACGCAAGACGGACCAGAGGGTCAAGCGAGAACAGAAGGCGAGAAGAAGTAAGGACAGAAAGCGGCTTTTCGGGGTTGTTTTTGTTTTTCCAAACCTTTAAACTCTAGTGCCGCGGGGGCTGGGGGACTCCCCAGCCTCGCAGGAAGCGATCGAATCTCTCTTTCCGATAGTGAAAGGGATGGGCTGGGGAGAGGTTTGTTGTCGCCGACTTGATGCTTATGGATTCTATTATTTCTCTTCCGAATCGAGATCGGTGTCCCCCTATGATTTTTGTTTGGGTGAAATGGGGTGTACAAGATGGACAGTTTCTTGCGTGGACAACAACCGGATTCGCGGAATCTTCGGGCGGGCTCGTGATCTCCCTCGCGTGTTCACGGAGACGGTCGTTGATAGATCGGCCCGTTTTACCGATGTACTCCGCTCCGCACGAAAGAGGGATCGTGTACACTTTCTCTCGCGCGCAGGGGCGGAAGCAGTGGGCGTGTGTGCAGGAGGGCGGAGGTTCCGGATTGTTGACGCGCATGCACATTCCACCCAATTTGAATTTGCAGGTGAAAAGAACCCTGGTGTCGAGTTTGCGTGCAAGCGCACTCAAACGATGGGATGTGTTGTGCACGTAGGGAATGCATGCAGGGCGGGAGGAGAAAGATCTGGGTGGGGAATTGCGGGGGCGGTTCCCGGACTGCACGATCAACTTCTTGATGTTGTTTTCAATCAGATCCGCGGGGTAGCCTGCCCTCTGAAGCCTAGCCGTTTGGCGCGAGAGACTCTCCTGGTAAGGTGGGGACAGGACTTTTTACAGGAGGAGGAGAGAAGAGATTTGACGATGCCGGATTTTACTGTTTTCGAATGATGGCTAGTGAAAGGAAGGACAGGTGTTTGAGAGCGCTGTTGAAAGAACCAGCACAGGCCGTGGGAGGAAGGGGTGGGGCGGAGATCCAGAAATTGGAGCCCCTCCTGGCTAGGATTTTCTTTTGTGAAGGAGAGACCCCTAGCGTTGGCAGCGAAGGCATGCAGGACAGAGACGTCCGAGGTGGATGACGGGTGAATGACGAGGTAATCGTCCACGAAGCTGAATATCCTGCATCCAGGACCGCAGCAAGCAAGATCCTCCCGCACCGCACGATCCACGAAGAAGAGAAAGATCTCACTAAGGATCAGTGCGAGGCAGGAGCCAATGCACACCCCCGACCTCTGGATGAAGATCTCCCCCTCGTACTCGACAATGGAGGATCTCAGGTAGAGCCGGAGTAGGTCGCGAAAGCCTCCGGTAGGTATTCCGGACGCGTTCTGAAACCTCGTCACCCCGTGCATCTCAATCGCCTCAGACACAGAGTTTAAAAGAATTTTGAGGTCCAGGTTGTAGTACATGTCCTCAATGTCCAGAGAGAACAGGTTGAGGTCATGATCGGCATGCTTCGTTCTAAGGAAATCAATCACATCAAGAGAGTCTCTCACGCGGTAGGGGTGAGGAAGATCAATAGAGGAGAGATGCCTCTGAAGGTAGAGGGCGAGCGGCTTCTGCCAGCATCCCCTCTCGGAGACGATGCTGCGAAGGGGAATGTCTGGCTTGTGCGTCTTCGCCGAGAAGAAGATAGTCAGATACTGTTTGGAGGGAGAAGAGATTCGTCAGCCGATGACTGCATTCCAAAAACGAACGGCGATCGAACATATAGCGTGGTATCTGGCGCTGTGTTAAAAAAAAGTAAAGAAAAAAAAACTAACAATATTTAAAAGGAGGAGCGGCGGCGACCCCTGTTGATGGCGTCCTGTGCGACCGCTCAGGTCGCCCACCCCTAAGGCCGGTACTGGTTTGGCTTGCCAAAGAAATCACACGATAACAGTCTCTAGAACATCCTGTTTTCTGAAATGAATAACACGTACGAGTTCCTATTCAAAACGTTGTTGGGTACCGATGATGAACGTATTCGTATGTTTCTTCTAAAATGGAGATTGAAGCATCTTTGATTGCAGTTTCACCTCTCGTCCTTTCCACAGGGCAGGTCTTGGAAGTGCCGGCCATTTAATGCAAAGTGAGCAACTCGTACGCAATTTAGAATGGTGGTTAGCGGCAGATAGTGCCGTGGCGGCGGCGGCGAGGGCATGACCCCCCAGATGGCCGGCGTGCAAAGCCGCCGTTGCATCGGTCGGGCGAGAGGGAGACCGTGACTGAGAACAATTACTCGCGGCTATTGCCACGTTGTGGCGGCGCCCATTGCCGAACCAGTGCCGGTGAGCTCGGGGAACCGCGCTCGCTCATGTGGACTAGAGCCACTACACGAGCTACTCTTAGAGTATCGGCACTCCGTTCCCCGTTCTGGTAGTGGGTGCCGCCACGTTGGTGCTTAGTGCAGAGCAGACGCAACTGTCGATCGTCACAATTCAAAATATTCGTCTTCCTCTGTTTTAGATGTGGTGTCAGGAGCTCAGGTGATATCGTGTTTTTCTGTAGCGAACTGTTTTAACATGTATGAAGGACGGAGAAGCCTTTCCTGTGATTTCTGATAAAGCTTCAGGCAACTCGCTACCGTGATATTAAGCGCCAAGAAGGCTGGAGTGTCGTCACTCTAAAGCTTATTTAGTGGCTCTAATGCGGACCTAACTCTGACCATGCGCTGAGACTATGTGGATGAATAGATAACGCCACCTATCATATCATTCCGGGCTGCCCAGTGAATGAGCTGTATTCTTCAGAAGAGATCTACTGAGCATGCCTCGTTCCCAGTGGACAAAAATGGCCGAAGGCGATTCTTGGAATGACCAGGAAAAGGTAGGACGAATCCCGTGCCTTCGCAGCAGTCACCAAGAAAACAAGGCGTGCCCTGCGTTTGTTCAGCTCTCAGTGGCCATCTAAGTTACTTGAACGTTTTAATTCACCCGCAGCTTTTACTAGTTCCGATCTATGTGTACGCTCTAGGCATTGGTGAAAAAGAAATCATTTGTCATGATTAGCTCCACTTAAAGACCGACGACCATTTCCCGCTTTCCACTTTTCTCCCAGCTTCCTCCTCTCCCCCTTCTACCCTGTCCACCGTTGGCTGTTTCCTCCTCCCCCAGGGTGAGGAGGATCTTCTGCCTTGCAGAACCTCGTGTCTGGTCGTCAGCCTTTAAAGGGATTATCCGGTAAAATGTTGTCTTTCAGAATACAGTTGCCATTGCTTTTAGAGATAGTATAATTCGCACGATATCCGAATTTTTAATCCTCCGCCGCACGAGTAAATAAATTTTGAACAGAGTACAACTCCTCAGATATCACCAGCAAAACACGCAGCGTTTTCGTTTTCAACACCGGAAGCTCTGACGTAACATCATGCGAAGTGAGCCACGACAGCTCTTAACTGCAGTCTTTGTAAAATAACTTTGTAAAATAACTAAGACAGACAATATTTACGGTATTGAGGGATGCTGAATGGACCTTTTGTAGAAATACGCAGTGCGCATGCGCGGAGTATTTCATGCGCCTGGGTTCGGGAGTATCTTGTTCCAAACAATCCGCCATCTTGCATTTCTCGCCGTTGAGCGGTTTCGTTGTGCCGACCTCGGGGCGGAAGATTACGCACGATGGGGACAAAGGTGAGCTTGGGGGAGCCGTATCTAGGTCACATCGCCTCAATGGGTGAACAGGATGTAGCTGACGTTTTGGGTGTGGAACGGGTGGGAGAGGCCTTGGGCGCGCGTTGTTTTCCAGTCACCTAGTCTCGAACCGATTCGCGTGTCTAGGTGGCAGCACATATTCGCCAAGAGGTCCATTCTTCGGCAATAATATTTTTACGTACCATCAACCATCTTGACCGAAACCGGAAGTAAGTCAACAACCGCGACTCTGACGTTACCATGCCTGATGTGACGTCACGACACGAACAGCCATGCATACACGCCGGCGTGCGGTTTCGTATTGATGTTCGTAATTGATTTAATGCACATTGGGGAGTCTTTTAATGAAATATATATTACGTAAGACTTCATTTAGGTCCTCTCTACGTGACCAGCACAAAACAATATAGTTAATTCCGGATATCACCGGACAATCCCTGAAATTATTTCTACATACACGGAGTATATTTTTCGCCATTGTTTTCAAGCCCCAATGCGTTCACTAAATCAGTATCGCGCAAGTTGAAGCCCTTTACAGTAAAGTACTAACTTCTCAGCCGTCTCGTCATCCTTGCCACACGCTCCCGTACTGTCTCACTCTCCCCGATATCTATAGTTTTACACAGTCTTGGACACTCCCGCCCCGGCCTCGAACAACGAGCAGCTCCCCCTAGAATGGTGTTTGAGAGTAATCACGGTCTTTCTGCCGTTCGGCCGAATGGTTGGAGGGACCGGAGGAGAGCTTTGCGCACCGGCGGTCTCGGAGGCAAGGTTATGGTGGGCGGGGAGGTGTGACGATCGTGCAGGCGAAAGCGGTCCTGCGATTCAAGCGAAGCGTAATCTGTGTACACCTTTTCCACAAGGGCGCAGCCATCTTGAATGTCGTCGCTTTCCGTAGGCGCTGAAACATAGTCTCAATCTCTCCACGCCGCTTGAAGGTGTTCACGAAAAGTGCGTGGCTGCCACACATTCTTGTTTTGCCTCACCTATATTTTCTCGCATATTCCAGGTTGAAATGTCCTATTATTTTTTCGTCCCGCATACCAGATATGGGAACCCATTAGGCTGAGAGCGAAAGGAAACGGAAAAACTCCTACGATGGAGGCAGCGACACCTTGCACTCTAGGGCTAGAGGAGAAGATGCTAAGAAGGATGGGCAGGCTGAGCATTTTATTACTCCCTAAATTAAATTGGAACACGACTTCGTATATACTTTTTTATTGTTATTGACTTTTCGTTTTATTTATAGTTCAATTTGCCAATAATTTAATTATCTTTGAGGTTGTGGCGATGCCGTTAGCTCAAAGAAGCACTCGAAAAAAATCATTGAAAGGCTTTTCGACGCCCCAAGAATTCTTTCAGATTGTGAAGAACGGTTTCGCCTCAAGGACTATCACCTCCTGGAGCACTAGATAGGCAACAGGGCGATGAAAACCTCTTTCGCATAAAAAAAAATGAGCTTTAAAAGAACTCCTTTAATGTTTTTTTTAACGAAAAGGGGTGCTTACGAAAAACTTTTTATGGCGCAAAATATGGACAAGCGGAAGGACCCCCCCTATGCATTCTTTTACTACCACATTTTTTTTAGTTTGGTAGTTTATTGATATAATTACCGGAGATTGCGGAGAAGGTAGAAAAACGACAAGAAGGAAAGTGGTCTCAACTTGGAACCTCTTTGCTTCTTTCTCTCGTTTTTCTGTCGTTCCCGCAGTCTCCGGTAATTCTACAATTATGAGCTTACACCAGCTACCTTGCGCCCTCACGTTTTGTTCACTAGATGGCTGTGATAGGAACATATGAGGCAGTAAGTGGGGGACCAGCCGAGGGGAGAAGCGAGCGATTGCCACCCCTTCTAGCCCACCATAGCCACGTAAGTCCTATCCCCTTCCCCCCCCTCCCCTTCCCCCCTTCCGTTCCCGTTCAGACTAACCTCTCTGCCTATCCATCATTCTCCAACTCGCACCGCATGGCTTCCGCGTCCAACACGTCACCATCGGACCTCACTCGCTTCCCAGTGCGCGTGAATGTTTAAAATATTATCTTACATATATTAAACGACTCGAGTTACGAGGTCTTTGTATGACCAGCCCTCGAAAAATGCAACGGCCAACGTACGCTCCCAAACCACTTGACTGCTCCTTAAAACAGCAATAAATACGGGGATGCGCGACAGTTTCGATTATGGAAATTGTATCGAATTCCAAAGTTTACGCGTGGACCAGAAAGCAGGTCGAGGTGACGAGGGTCGATCTCCAACACGCTCTTCGAGGCACCGAGGCCGCCGTCTCCTTGCGAGACACACGAAGCGGTCCCACGCTCCAAGGATTCCGTCAACGGGGTACTATGGGCGAGCTCGGAACAGACATGGCAACTTTCCCCCCAGGGATACCGGAAAAAACTCACGTGCTGTGTACGGAAAGTTCCACACGTGGTCTGGTCAATAAACTTATGCCGAGTTATTAAGTGTTAAGTTTCATAGTAATTCGTTTGTTCATTTGTGTATGAGTGCAATTTAATGTGCTCATTTCATGCAGATAGCAAAATATATCTTTTGGGGGGGGGGGGGGGGGTAGGGTACCAAGACCTCTTACTTTGTGTTTGATGCTGAAATTGTGCTCGTGTACTACACCTGCTATAACCTTGCAAGAGGTTGCGGTAGTATTTCTAAATAAAAATAAATGATAAATAACCTGAAATAATATTATTCGGGTGGGTTCGGAGAAATCACTGGCGTATCGCGATTAGTTGGATACTTGAGTGGCCAGATGATGGGACACAAAAACGCGAAAAAGGAGTTACATCGCAAAATATATTAACGAACTTGCTTATTTACTAGGGTTAAAGGGCATCATACCAGGAGAGTCTTTGAAGTACAATATCAGATTTTGCGAGAAATATATTCCAAAGATACTTACGTATTCACACGCATCATTGAATTCGAATATCCCGGAAAGACACAGTATATTATATTTTATAACGAGCAAACATGAGCCACGCTCGTTCAACAAATTATACGAAAAAGTACTTCTTCTAAACTTCAACCGATATTACTAAAACAGATTCCATTAGTTAACTGGAAGCATCAGCTTTGGAGTTGAGTTGTCTGATATTTTCAGGGTCATCGGAACATTAGCGAAATTGATTATGGTCGCGATACAATAATCTACACTCGTCTACTTCTTTCGTTCAAGTATATGTTATGCACGGACTTTTACCCGAATACATTTTATGGAAAAATACAGTGACTTCAACTGAGATTATTTTTAATCGCACTGAACTCATCATACGCATACCTTCCAGAAACAAACCTTGAAATTTCGTTTTGCACTGTTTCAATTTGATTGAAGCCTAAATAACAGAGATATCGCAAATCGAAAAAAAGCATTTTCAAGGATTGGTCGGATTATAGTTGCATGTCAAGAGCTTTTCTGACAATCAAAAAACAGCTTTTAAATCTTTTTTTTTTTTCTATAATCCAGCTGTTTGGTTAGCTGCGAATTTTATTGCATTTCAATTTATTAACCTCGAGGTCATTTAGAGGATGATTTGTAATGTGCCTAGCGTGTAGCTTCCAGGAGACGTTTTAAGTAAAAACGTATAGCCGGATGTTGGACAATACGCTATTCGGGAGATCATAATTAAAAATGAAAAGCGACAGGGGTCCTGAAACTGGACCCCGGGGAACGCTTGGGGTGATATACACGCTTTCTAATTTCGTTTTCTAACTACAGCGCACTAGTTCCAATCACGGGTTATAATTTAAATCGTGATTTATAAATCATGATTTGATTCATACGAAAAGTGCAGGCGAGCTGGTAAGTCACACATGATGGGAAACCTGAGACTGGTGTAGGAAAACGGAAAACGCAAAAAAAGTCAAAAAGAAAAAAAAAAAGAACAGGTAACGTCTTAAACTGTCCGTTTCGCTATTTTCCTATTCCAGTCTCAGGTTAACAACCATCGTGTTAAATCAGACCAGTTTTACTAGGATTATTTGTTTCGAACCTTTACCGCAAAAAATAATTCTGAAAATGTTTTTTTTTTTTATTGTTTGTCTATCGTTCGATGCTTTCTACGTGCATTTGTTTTGTATATAAGTCAGACTCATAAAGCAAGAAAGACTTATACAAGGATGAACACGTGCAAAAAGAATGTGAGCGAATTGGAGCGTTGAGTTTCATTTCCCCTTTTCATTTCCTTTGTTGGTCTTAGACTGGTGGCAGCTGATAAAACTCGTTTGCTCAGCTGACGTCAAACTCCTGGTTAATTCAGTTGGGAGTGCACTCCACTGGAATTAGAGAGGTCCCTGGTTCGATACCAGGACCAGGCGGATTTTTCTCGGTCGCGCACCAGTCACCTAGCTGCGTTTGGAGATTTGTGTTTGTCCTTTGTCTCCCTGGTTCCCCTTCTCCAGGGATTATTATCGTAAAAAGATCAAGATTTTTTGTCTTAGTATGGCGGGGATTAGATGAATAAAAATTTGTAAATCAAGCTGCATATCAAATGAATCTGATTGAAATAACTTCATCTGATTAAGAAAAAAATAAGTCAGGTTTAAAAAACAAATTTGATTAAAATCCAAATCAATCTCATTTAAATGAAGTAAATCTGACAAAAGTAAAATAAATCTAGTTTCTTATATTTTTCTTAAAAAAACAGCAAACTATATTTTCAGGAATGTTAAGCATAAAGCATTTCCGCAAAATAAACCTGCCTGGGATGACATCAAGAGCTTTATAAGAATATGAAAAAAAAAGACAATCAAAATGAGTTCTCTCGTAAGAGGACACATCACCATACAAATCTACGAGTTGAGCATCGCAAGATACTTTTTCTAGAACCATGCTAAAAAAGGGGGCGAAAAGGTTATAGTAATCCAGATGGGACTGACTTAATTTTCTGCGAGCAGTGCTTGTTTACAGTTTAGACTGTCCACCTCATTTTCTCCGCTTTATATGCGACAAATGCATTCGAGAACACCAAAGTGCATGATTCAGCCTCACATCCCCACAAAAAGAGCGATGACACATTAAACGCACATTTTATTCTTGCTATGAAGCTGAACACCGATTCATCACGCAGTAATTTACACACACCCCTCAAACACGCATACCCCCCCCCCCCCCCCTTTTCTGCCCCTCCCCCCACTACCACAAGGCTGAGCGTCGGAACCTCCAAGAATAGATTACGCAAAGTACACAAACATATGAAACGATTGAGCCCCGGCAACACTCCCTCCACATACATTTTTAACAGCCCTCAAGATTGAGAATTGCGGGGAAACAAACGTCTCCAAAGTCTAGCCCCCCAAAATAAACAACTACCTCCTTCCGTGTACCGAAAAGAGGATCGAATGAAGGCAAGGAACAAAAACTATAAAGGCAGAAAAGAAGACGCGTGTACATAAACGACTCGCGTAGAGATACGCGACGCCGGAAGATCCACGAGAGCCGGGATTCGGGCTCTCTCAAAAAGACAAGGGGCGACACGCGTGGGGACTTTGTCACGGTCGGCATGAGGCGCGCCCCGCACTCCGCCCTGAGCTGACAGCGCGGTGGAACCACGCTCCAGCCGGACCACTCACCACCCGACCCCCGCTTCTCTGCACCCGGCAGGGATCGGATGGTGAAAGAGTATGGCAGGTGGAAGCGAGCGCGTACCTTCCACCGCACTGTCGGCAGAAGGGTGAGACTGCCGGGCGCGTAGCACGGCGACACCTTTCCTGGTCCGCCGAAGACAATGGAAAGCTGCGTCGAAACATAAGTGTGCGGCGGCCTCTTGGGACTGGGGCGGCTTCCTACTTTCAAGAGCATACACGGAAGGGTCTCCCTCGAAATAGCTTATCTCCCACGGGCTTCGCCGCTCTGAACTTGGTCTCCCCACCCCCCAGCTTTTGGCGTCGTTTTGTTAGTGGTCCGAAACGTGTGTGCCCTTTAGATGTTTCAAGCGTTTCACGGGGACGGTCGCGACAGTCTTTTCATTCTGGGAGGTAGATTGATTAATGCAAGGGTGCAAGCGAGCTGGACAAGAATGAGGATAATAATCCCTGGAGAAGGGGAACAAAGGGGACAGGTGACAAACACAAATCTCCAACACAGCTGGGGAACTGGTGCTGCGACCCCCAAAAAATCTACCTGGTCCTGGTATAGAACCAGGGACCTCTCCATTTCCAGTGGAGCGCTGTAACAACTGAGCTAACCAGGAGTTACGACGTCGGTAGAGCAAACGGGTTTTATCAACTGCCACCAGTCAACCAGAAACCTCGATATTAGGGACTTCAGAGGCCCCTGGTATCGAACCAGTGACCTCTCCATTTCCAGCTCCACTGAAAATGGAGAGGTTCCTGGTTCGATACCAGGACAAAGCGGATTTTTCCGGTCACGCGCCAGTCACCTAGCTGTGTTTGGAAATTTGTGTTTGTCCTTTGCTATTTTTGTTCCCCTTCTCCAGGGATTATTACTATCATTCAGGTAGATTGAGAGACCATATCGATCCAGCTTCCTCTATTCCATATATGCTTTATGGTTTACGTTTCGTTTTATTTCACAGTGTAGTGAACCAACGAACTTCGCAACTCCAACGCCCTATATATGGCGGGGCGGTAGTTCCCAGATGACGGAAGAAACGAGGATAGCTTTTCCAGGATTGTTCGCCTCAAAAATACGAAAGAGTTAGACAAAGAAGACGGACAGGACAAACATCTTTTGACTTTCAACACATTGAGGTCTTTATTGCCAGGCCGACAAGCAACGAGCTGCCGAAGATTTTGGGAAAGGGTTAGTGTGTTGTTGAAAGTCGATAGATGTTTGTCCTGTCCGTCCTCTTTGTCTAACTCTTTCGTATTTTTGAATCTATTACCAACGCGCTCAATCCAAGTGTTTCGTAGGCCTGATCGCTGAATTGTCAGCGTGTTTAAACAAATTTAGTTTACTATAAACACGAAGCGACCAGGACAGGAGCATGTCCAGACATGCTAGTCACGAGTTACTTCTACTTGGTTACTTTTTTGGGAAACAAGTAGCGTATTTAGTTACTTTTGAAACGATAGTTTTATGGGCGACACTTCGCAGAGATTTCGTTATCGTACCTTGTCGTCGCCGCGCGCGCGAAAAATAGAACAAAACCCTTCTTTTCTGTCCCTTCTTCCCGCGAGGACAGGGAAGTTGGGACTCCCCGTCGGCCGTTTGTGCCGCACGAAGCGAGCGAAGAGGAGAGGAGAGGGCAGCCCAGGCGTCCCGCCAAAAATTCCGCACGGAAGGGCGAAACTTCGTGTCGTCTGTTGGAAACACTTGTTTTCAAACATTACTCGTGTTATGCGAAATCCCACTTTGGCAGTATCCAGTTGCTACGCGTAATGTTGGATGGTTTTAAAAACTTCCACAGTGCTTTCCCACCGACTACACGGATCACTGATGGCAGTCGTCAGTGGCATCCACGACGCCAACCACGACGGTTAAGAGGATTAACCACGTCACACTTCTGTCTTCAGGCACGTGACAGCACCATTCACCCCGCATCGCGCGACAGTGCCACAGCTATCGCTTTCGTTTCTAGGCACAATGTGGGTGAAAAATACTTTTTTTTTCTAGTAAAGGAACGAGTAAGATACTTTGGTACTTTTAAGACTAAGTAACTAGTAACGGTATTCTGTTACTTTTGAGGAGTGATGTGTACAACATCGTTCAGACAGCCTCGCTTTAATTATAATCTAAGTACGAGTCTATTGTGACAAAGTCAGATGGACAGGCGGAAAAATAACTAAACCGTACGACAGTATGGCAACTTTTCTGGCTGAACACGTCAGTCGAACTGTACGGCTCGGAATGTCGTACTACACGCAGCGAGCGCAATAAGGTTCGCTAGTTAAACCTTTTAGAATCGTGTACAGACCAACGTAAGCCCGAAGGTTGCCAACACGACACAGAACCCATTGTCAACTTGGAACTTTAGAAGCAAAAAGAACAAAAGAGGGGGGAATCTCAGAATCACCAGCTCTTCTTGAAGCACAACACTGCCGTTCCTTGCATGAGAGCGTGAGTAGAACGACTCTTCAGCGTCGCCGGAGATGTATTCTCAAGGACGCGGGGAATCATAACTGATGAAAACTTCGAGAGGTCGCTACTGTTACTAAATAAAAACTGACTACAGAAAAAAAGCAGTTGTGTATTTGCTTGTCAAAGTAACGAGAAAAGTAACTCGGTACTTTTAAAGTAAAGTAACGCGTTCCTCTTAAGAATCTGCAACGAGCAACGTATTTTGTTACTTCTTGAACAAGTAACGAGTAACGATAATTAGTTACTCTTTTGGGGTAACGTGTACATGTCTGAGTATGTCGCAGGTGACGGAGATGTTGACGTCGTTAGGAAAACGAGCATGTTCATTTTAAAAAGTGCGGAAACCTCATTTTACGTTAGTTTTTGAAAGTTGCTGAGAGCTTCTTGGGCGCCGGTCACGTTATTGTCTGGCAAAATATTCTCCAGGGTGAGGACCAAATAGTGGTGTTTGCACTGTACCAGGTCACTAGTGGTCTAAAACGTGAGCATTCCTGTGTACAGTCACAACGATGGCTGCGACGAGTCACGGCGAAGTCGTTGGTCATCGGCGCCAGGTTCACTCACCGTGGGAAAGCGCTCGGAACAAAACAAGCGTCTGACTTGTAGCGGACGAAAGAGAAAACGGAACAGCACAACGTGAAGAGCTGGTCCAAGGGGCATAGCAAAGGAACCAAGAAAACCAAATGCTGCTTCGAAGGGCGTGCCTATCGGTGTCAAACACAACCGTTCAGTGACGACGCTGGTCTAGAGCGTTGAATAATGACGACATAGAATACTAGAGACCGACTGAATGGGTGCACGTGACGCCTTCTGATCCTTTCAGGCGCGCGATTCTATGCTTGGAGCACCCGTAAATCGATGGGGCGTTCACATCTTGATAACTGGATGTTAATTCCAACAATTAGGAAGATCGAGCACGGTTGTTGCACGCTCTTGTCGTTTCGGTTCTCTATATGTTCAGACCAAGGACGTCATCGACGATACAAAATGTGCTAAAAATTCTGGGCTTCTTTCACCTATTATGTTCAAAATACATCACATTTCTTCTTTGTATTATTTCTGATATGTCGCTAGAGTCCCACTCACTAGTTCAAACAAACGCGATGTTAAGTAAAAAAAAAAATGTCCAGAGACTTGCAGGGTGCCTTCAACCCTCTGATGCCCATAACTGCACTTGAAATACTAGACCTAGAAATCCTAAAAATATCATAAACCTGGCATGAAAAAAGAACCTTTATCCGTAATTGTGTTTTCGAAATGTTGATTGTGAGCAGTATTGGACATTTGAAGCATTATTTTACGTCCAATAACAGAAAGCAGTTACGACCTGGGAGAAGGCACACGTGCACTTCGCATTTCACACAATAGACGCACTCATAGCTGAATCTGCAATATCTTTGCTTGTTTTTTACTTTCCGGAGTTTCGAGGTCAGTGGTACACCCCAGCATACCTCACACCCCCTTCCAGTTTGAGCATTAAAGGACATTTAATCTCTTTTAAAGATGCAATCCGATTCTTCACTGCTAAGCAGGGTGTCGAACCGAAATGTTTTTCGTTCCGGTTTTCGTTCCGGTTCAGGGAAAACGGTTCAGCTCCGGTTTAGGTCCGGAGTGAAAAAAAAAAAAAAAAGTTCAAACCGGTTCGTACTCATATGCTACAAAAATAATTGACGACAGCACAAGATAAACTATAGATATTTTTATAAAAGTGTTACATATAGAATGCAAAGGCTCACATTACTGTGTGGAACGAACGAGCTAGTGCTGTGGCACCTCTGGACGTTGGTGAAAGCGCCGTTTAATATCAGGCAGCTGACCGAAGAAGCAGGACGTCGTCATGCTTATCCGGGGAAAGACGGCACCTCTTAGTCAATAGAATGAACTTCAGTGCAGAAAAGGCTCGCTGCACGCTGACCTGGGTCGCAAACACTCCCAGGGCTACTTGCGCTAATGCGTAGAGTTCTGGATGGCGTTCCCTTCTCTCCTCCCAAAACGGCAACACGTTAGCGTCCCTTGAAAGCCGCGGCTCCTTGTCTAGCAATGCTCAGAAGAGCTGTGCGCCTTGCTGTTTGTGCTTCTGAGGAGAAGACGTTTGGGTCCTTGTTGTTTCTGCTATCAGAGATCGAAGGTGTTTGGCTGTTTTCTGTGGCTGGAACTGTTGTTTGAATCCTCCCTCCCCTTCCCCGTGCTAAACTTTAATTTCGGACAGATTATTAAATCCGCCTGAGTTATTTTAAAAGCAGATTGGATGCGCCACAGTATGGCAACTAGTGAAGGTTATAAAATATCCATCGGTCTTTGTATCGCTTTCTTATCCAATCAGTACAATGAAATCAAGGTGTTTAATGTAAATCGCACACAACTCTACAAAATTGAAGACAAGAAACACCAAACAAAGCTCGGACTGAACGCCAAAACAAACAAGGACAAAAGAGGTATAGGCAACATTAGGCCTGTTGTCTATACCTCTTCTGTCCTTGTTTTTTGTTGTTGTTTACTTTGAGATGAAAAACCAACCAGCCCAACTCACCGTTTTGCCATCAAACAGGCTAATTTAATTGGTCACTTTTGCTGACCAATTGTTCTAGTGATACATTTCCTTTGATGAGTCATTTCCGGTACCCAAGAAAAGGTTAGGACGAATGTGGGCATTTGTTTAAGAAATACATAAGACCAGAAATCCCGGAGAATTTATAGTTACTGTGCTCATTTCGTTTGAGTTCTCGAGACGAACTTTATAAATTATGAAGACGACCGTTATGTGAAAACCTGATCATGGAACGTTACAGAGCTTTCCGCTACCTATTTGTCTCGCTTTTTGACATCCTATATGAAAGAAACAGCGCAAAAATAATTTATCAGTTTTGCCCAAGAATGAAAAAATAATTATTTCGGTCCTATTCATCCCCAATTTGTGCGAAAATAATTTTTTCTTTAAATTTTTTGGTTCACTATTTTCTCAGTCTTGGATAGTAATGAGTAACGCGTTACTGTAACTTCGTTACTTTTTTGGTAACTTGTAACTGTAACGAGTTACTTTCTAAAAATGTAACTTGTAACTGTAGTTCTATTACTTTTTTTCAGGTAACGATGAAAGTAACGACGTTACTTCTGTCGTTACTTTCCAATTTTTTATTAATAATATATAATTAAACGAGTACAATCTAGCTATTCCTTGCACTTTCCAAATTGTTTGTTCCGACATTTCGAGTGTCAATTGTTGGCCTTGCACAAACTTGTGAATACGTTCTTTATCGCGAGTCACGACCCGAATACAGCCACGTGTAGATGTGATGAAAAAATATCTATAGTTATCTTTACGCACGCGCTTCTACTTTGTGACTGAACACTTACATCTTAGTATCTTGAAGCGCTGTCTATGTTGCAGTTCTTTTTTCTGCGCAAGCAATTTTTAATCGGGTGAATCAACCGTGAAACAACAATACAAACGGAGGGCACTGCGCGTTTTTCTTATTTTGATTTGCACCACTACTCCGGCGTGGTGGCAACAGTCGAGGCAAAATGTACTACTGTTTGCGCGGGGTTTGCTCGTTGCTCTGGTTGCGCGGGGTCTGTTTAGCAAGGGCAGGGACTTGTTCGCAATCAAACGAGGGAAACTTTCAGACACCAGTTTTGAGAAGAAACTGCTGCTAAGTTACGTTATGAAGTAAAAAAAAAACATACTTTTCAATTTTACGCAATAAAACTTGGTGAGGGGCGTTTTCTAGTTTTTCCTAAATTTTTTGTGTTATAGAAAAGTAACTGAAAATTAACGTTGTTACTTTGTAAAAGTAACTAATTGTAACGAGTTACTCTTTTGTAGCGGTAACTGTAACGGTAACTTCGCTACTTTTTTCTGAAAGTAACTGTAACTGTAACGAATTACATTTTAAAAGTAGCTTACCCAAGACTGCTATTTTGGTTACCGTGTTTTTCGCCACGCCTTTTTCACGCAAGCTGACTTCCCGTATGAACCGAAAACCGCATGGAAATAATATCGGTTCCTCTCCGGAGCGAAAAAAAATGATTTCGTTCCGGTTCAACTCCGGTTCGCGCGAAAATAACGGTCTTTTCCGGTTTTCGGTTCGGGTTCGGTTCAATACCCTGGCTATAATAATAATAAATATTTTTATTTCCATCGATTGTGAGAGTGGGACCCGAGAAAAAAAGCTGCAATATGCAGCTTGACTGGTCCTCGGGCCCCTACAATGGTCAGCGGCAACGAAACGGAAATAAAAAAAAGTATATATACACCTTAAAAGCAACAATTAAAAGATGCATAACTACGCACTTGCCTGTTTGTAAAGCAAATAGACAAACACAAAAAGCAAAAATTAAAATTAACAAAACTGTGCGCTTTGGCCTTTTAATGGAGTAAAATAAAGCAGAAAATAGAAATCAGGTACAAATCAAGAGCAAAAATACAAACGTAATTCTTTAGAATCACTCCGACTGCACTGCGGATCAACGTGGGACTGGAGCTTGTCTGGAAGGCCGGATGGTCTTATTCTTCCAGAGAGCACGTCCAGTGGACATCGTGTACTACAAAACCTCCAGGTGTAAAATGGCTCGTTTTCGCTGTGGCGTATAGCTGAGTGGTAACGCCTCTGCTTTGCACGCAGCGGACCCAGATTCGAATACCTTTGGGCGGCGGGGACCATCTTTTACGAGGATTTGGCAACATCGACGACACACAACCTACATCGCCAACTACAACACGAACAACGACAGTAAGAACGTACCACATAAACGAAGGACGTCATTTCCTTCCAGTGATGGAAGAAGCCATCGCTCTCAACGGGAGCCGCGCAGGGTGCCCGTCAAGCTCCGGGAGAGCAGCGTCTGTGTCAGAGACTCACAGCACACCTTCGAGCTTCGAGTGCATTATTTTATGAACCTGCGCCATGGTTAGGCCGTTTCGGCCTATAGCGTAACGCAGGCTAGAGTATACGGTGCGGCAACCGGCACCTTATGATTTGTATAGAGCGTGGCAGGTGCGTTGCCGTCTTGTGGCCACGAGAACTGCATAGTAATGCCCTCGGCGTAATTGGCGCCTTTATTTATAGGCCCGTAGAAATTATTTTAATACACCGCGTTATTCGCAGTGTCGCCACCATCCTCACCAAAACTAGGTACTCGCTTACACAGACGCGCTTAAGAATGCTGCGAGCATTTTTTATGCCTAGTCAATGTTCCGCGAGTGCTCGGAGCAAACGGTCATGTTCCTTGTCACGGCCTTTCAGCGAGCAAAACGCGGATACATTCCTGGTGTCAATCGACGCAGCATACTCTCTTCTACTTTCGGACCTTTCGTATACGGAAGAGCTTCAGCACTGCTAGCGGGAGCTTTTGCTGTCGACGTTGAGCGCAGATTGAGCTGGCGGCCGCAGGGCCCCAAATCCATGGCGTATATGCGATCTACGAAAAACCTCGATTAAACCAGGTATCCCTTCGTACAACAGCCGTTACGAAGTGGAACGCAACAATTCTTAATTTAACGCACTTTCGTTAAAACACAAAGAAGCCGGCCAAAAAGCATGCGGTATAAGAGCAGCATCGAGGCTTCCTGGCGCCCTAATCTGGACACTTGGCGAAAAAGACGACGAGAAATCCGGCGGCTCTGATTGGCAGGCGCCAAGGTCAAGTGCGGAGTTGGCCAATCGGGGCCGCCAGATTTCTCGCCGACTTTTTCGCCAGGTGTCCAGATTAAAGCCCCTGGTTGTTCCACGAGAGGGCGACCGTAGCCGATCGAACCGCACCGCCAGATGGACATCGAGCTCTTCTATTGGAGACTGACGAGCGTGTTGACCGAGCGATTTCTTTCTTATTAACGGCTGCATGGCACAGTTGAGCGCACAATCGCACCGGATTCACCGATTGCTTTCGTCGGGCAAACGCGCAAATGACGCCTTGACGATGCAACTTTGCCGCTGCTCGACTAGCTCCACAAGCACTCGGGGTACAATGATCCGATTAAGACGGCTGCTGGGACGAGAAAAAAGTCAATTCCAGGACAAGCCGATTAGAGTGCAGAATTTCTCGGGTGAAAGAGTACGGTCGATAAAAATATCACTTAGAACTTTAGAATAAGATAACGGTTGGTGCTTAAACTTGGCATCTTGCTCGAACGGCTGGGGCTACGTTCCGACAGAGTTTGATCTCTCCGCGATGTCTAGTTTATTTTTCCGGTGCGAAAAGCCGGCTTCAGACTTCTCACAAACACCATATATATCTCATTGAATGCACCGACATATATCTTATTATCAACAAAAAGGGGAATATGAGTAATGCCACGATAGGAGCCGGACCTTTTTTCACTGCGGTTCTCGAGGTGAAAACCAGTATAGTATGCTATTACGAAACTAAATATTTCTTGAAGTATACTTTGCAAAGTATTTAATCAAGACGCACAATTCGTATATATTTAGTGTATTACAAATGGGAGGCGCGCAGTTCTATACGATATCATCAAACGCGGTTCTTAATGATTCGCGCTGCATCAAAACCTTTGCTTCATGTCCTGCCCTCACCTTGTTTAGAAAGCGCGATTCCTTGGATCACGTGGCAACGTCTCTATTTCCTTCATATTCATCTTGCCAACACGATAGAAAAGAAGCGACGTGTGGAAGAGCTGAAAACAGCGAGAGATGAAATGCTTCGCTGCACAGAGCAAACAAATTAACGTCGTCGGAGCAAACTGTCAACGTCCGAACCGCGAGGTGTTTGCGAAAACGTCTCGGTAAAAACCCGACTTTGGCAGCGAGGTAAAATCCAAGTTCTCAGTTTGAAATAGCACGCACGCTGGCATCTTGTCGAGCAGTAACAACGCCTTTCGCATATCTTAGAAGCGCTCATGACGCTTCGCCCTCCAATTAATCTTTAAAAGAAAAAGAACAGAAAAGGAGCAGCGGTATAAACCAGCTTGTTCGCAGCAACTTCTTTGAGAACCGGCCCATCAATCAACTAATAAAGGTAAAAAAAAATGCGGTCTGGGAAAATTCAAGGTTGGCTCATTTTCCTGCAAGTACAGTTTAGCCTGACTTCTTAATTGTGGACCGATACCGCAAAGCGTTAGTCCCGTAAAGGTCGTTGAGTCACATTTGAGTTGCTAAAGTCACCTTTTGGAATGCGCATCACAAACGAAAACTGTGTTGCTTCAGGTATTCGATTTATTTGTTTAATATACCGCATTGATTATCTCCACCGTAGACTCGAACACACTAAGACAACTTTATTTTGTTTTTGTACATTGCTCGGTTTAAAGAAAAATCATGTTTTATGACGTCAAAATACGACGACTCATTATGTTCTTACTTTTGAAGCCCTAGTGCCTCGTTCTAAATTATACAACGTTCGAAAAGAACTTCGAACTAACGTTTCAATAGGGAGTGCACTCCCAAGTTTTATCTCATAGAACCGCTTTAAGGCATCACCAAGTAATGTGAGAGACAAGTGAGCTGCGATTTACAAATATACTGCGCGCATTAAAAAACACATTATTGCCACCCCTGCACCTTATTCGAATGACGATCTCCTAAAGTACGAAAAAACAATAAAACTATATGTGATGCCTGATTTGATGTTCAATGACCGTGTCCCAGCCCTGATATTCTTTTCTTTGCTCCGCTAATTCTTACCACCTTTCCCGCTCTGGAACATCTGCGTTTCTTGGTGGCAAAAAAACAAAAAAAAAAAAACACTGGCAATCAAATAATAAACAAAGAAAACTTTCCTTAATTTGTCGGTGACTATTGTTGATTGACTTTTTGGCCAGTGTTATCGAGACGGGCACTCTCGAGAGTCGAGCCACAGAAGAGGACGGTCGGCCATTAAAAAAAGTTTAGTACAATGAAGCGACTGTCGGGCAATTTAAAGGGCGCCACGTGGCGCTGCAGTCGTGCAAACACAATGGGGGCAAGATTGCCTGGCGGATGTCATATTTCCAAAGCGCGCATTCGAACCAACCAGGACTATCTCGGACCTTAGCCGGCCATGCATATCTGTGCGAAAGAATTTTTTTTCGCTAGTTGGCGGCAGGTTTTTTCGATTTATTTATTTATTTATTTATTCAATATACCCTTCAGCACCCAGAGGAATTACAGAAACGGAGGGGGGGGGGGGGGGCATACAGCGAGAGAAAACTATAAACGAACTCTAGGTTTGTGACATAAAGTTTGCTAGTGGCAAGAACGCACTTCTTTCACTCGTCCTTTGTCATATTTTTGCGCTGTTTTCACGTTTGAAGATGTTCAACCAGCCCGCCCAACTTAGCGCCTTGTTGAAGAATAGTAGGTTTTATGCAAATCATTAACACATTTGACACATCAGGAGATAAGGTACAAGTCACTCTTCAATAAGTCTGGAAAAAACACATCGTTCGATGATACCATGACAGGCGACTCGGGTAGACAGTTCCATTGATGAGTGGTAAGAGGAAAAAAATAGTGTTTAAAGATATTAGTGCGGCAGGAATATTCGCGAACCTTATTCTGATGATCTACCCTGCGTGATATGAAGTGAGATAGCTGAAGAAACGATCTCCTGTTGATGCCTGTTTTGTCATTATAAATGTTACGAAAGAGTTTTAAACGTAAATCGAATCTTCGGCATTTTAGCGGCTCTATTCTGTTCGAAAATCATTCGCGGTTTAAGACGCTAAACTGGAAAGTATATTAAATGTCAGTATCCATCTAGCATTTTGTTTTCCAAACGATAATTAACTGTTTCGCAAGCAGTTCCGAGATTGAAAGGGGGGAAGGATAGCCGGGCACTCTCGTGGTGTTTTTACCGCTGGGGCCGTCTGTCACTCGTGCTATTTTGCTTTAGCGCCTAGCGTACTATAGCTTATTCGAGCCCCGCGACATATTCTTTTCTTACTAAAGGGTCCGTCTTTTAGTAGATTACGTGAAGGGGGTCGATAGTACTACAGTGAAGGACGCGTATGTCCCCTCGATTAGCAGGTAGTGGAGCGAAATCCGTAAACGACACTCGATTGTTTCAAAGGAACACACGTGTGGCTGACAGGGGCGGATTTAGAGGGGGGGTCCGGATGTCCTGACCCCCCTCTTGATTTCTGCATGTGTAAAATTTAGGGCGTGAAACGATGGAGTGGGGGAGGGGTTTCCAAAACAAATGGTACGCTGACTAGCACCTGACCCCCCCCCCCCCCCCCAGGAAATTCCTGCATCCGCCCCTGGTGGCTGATATCTGAAGTGCATCATATTCTAACTTCGTTGACCTTCGATGGAATAGAGCCGAAAGACAGCGGGTACGACACGGTTGCGGAGGGAAACGCAACCTTCTTACGTTGTAACAAAAATGAACCTTCCCATACGAGAAAAAACAATCCCAACTCCCAGGCAAGGTAGTTCGTCATAAGCATGCATCAAGTCCTTTTTTATCCTGTTTTTATGCTTCTGCATTTTTTTTTTCATTCTCACAATTTTGTTTAAAAATAAAGCTGCTGGGACAACACTATTTACGGTACTAAAACAACAAAACTTCAGTTTTCCTCGCACATTATCAGATCGGGCAGCGCTGACGTTGCACTTACGCGTGCTGGATCCGTAGCAACCGAACACGCGAAGCCAAGTCCCCCCGATCACCACACCGCTAATCCGTAATCACTGTAGGACTGAGATCAGCAATAGCCGCGAACAAAAGCCACCTCGCGAATCCCGCCTAGTTCGATCACCAGCTCATGGCGAGCGACTAAACGAAAAATACGAGCGCACTTTTAAAGTCCACCACGAAGCAACACGGCCATCTGCACGGAAAATCGTTGCAGAAACAGAAGGACAGCATATCGCCTTACCTCAAGAACGGGAACCCAACGACAAACTCGGACGAGGAGGCATAAATCCTTTCGGCCTCGCTTCGTTTGGGGGCTGTCACCGCTGCGAGGGTCACCGACACGACACCAAAACACCCACAGGACACCAGGACGACGATGAGCGGCGACTGCCCACACGCGCCCTCCGACACCGTTACGGAGGAGACACTGAACGGCCCGTGGCTACGTCCGACAGTGGCAGTGGAGCGGTTTTTGCATTAATCGGTCGGACCCTTTCCCTTTTGCCGTCTCACTTTCCGATAGACAACGCGCCGAGCCAATTGGCAGCATCCGCCAACGTCGATCCGAATATAAAGAACCGTTTCTTTCTTTACTTTTTTGTGCGTTTAATTTCTGTCAAACTTTCGATCTTTAAAAGCGGGTTTCGGATTATCCAGCTCCCGGTGGTCCTCACCGAACAGGTTGTCAACGAAACCCAGATCTCGCGCGCGTGCAATACTCCCATTGCCAGAAAAAAAACAAAATCAAAACACAAAAGACGGGATTAAGGAAACACCAATCGTACAAGTTGCAGTTGCGCCAACGACGCGACGTGGAGGATAAATAGAGCAAAAAAGAAGGGAAGCTGGGAAATAATGCGATTCGTACAAATAAAAAAAGAAGCGTCGTCGTTGTTGGGAAACTTACCTACACGCCTGGCGGTAGCACGCGAAGGCCATCCGCATTACTGTGGTGCCGTCGGATTCCTCCAGATAAGAATCGTCGCTCGCCTCCAATGCACAGAGAAACGAAACACTCCGAGAAACAAGAACGTTCACCGTCACTATCTTTCTTTCTTTCTTTTTCTTCACCAGATGTCGTTGCTCAGCATCCAAAGAGCGCGCGCCATCCGTCGATGCCCCGCAGCAGACGCGATCGATATCCGAACCGTATCGTCTGCTTTCCGGGAACGGTACACCGACTGCTCCGGTACGGTTTACCGACCCGCCAACCGCACCGTACCGTATCTTCTTCGGTGCAACGTCGTCTGCTAGCGCGTTCGGTATGGTCGTCTGCGCCGGTATCACACCCCAACGTCCCAGTGCGTGCCTTCTGTCGTAGTACGGAATATCTCCAGACAACGAAACCGCGACCGGTCCGTGCGGGAACGGGTGCCGAGATGTGTTACGGTACGCGGACCAACGTGCAACTGCGAAACCGAAAGGTTTTTCGCTTGACGCGGCGTGAGTCGCCCGTCGCTCTCGCTCTCCGCCGCCCGGAGGGAAACACCGTTGGGATCCTCCTTTCAGACTTCGCCTATTTTCGTCGCTCGCTCCCCTCTCCACGTCGGAGCGGCGAGGAACCCTTTCTCCGGAACCCCTTTCTGGAGACGCCGACGTCGTCGTCTTGCGTCGTCCCACTCGTCGTGTCCGACCGACGGTTTCGGCGGTGCTTTCTCTCTACTAACGGGATAAGCGAAAGGGAGAGGGAGGCCCACTTCGTGCCGTAAGGTACCGTCCGGGGCTTCGTGTTGCGATTTTCGAAGCGAGAGCCGGTCGAGAAAGTGCGATGTCTCGGAACGGTTTCACCTCTCGCCGCCTCGCCGCGCTTGATATTACGGCACAATTGGCGGGGCGACGGGGGCCTTCTCGCTTTTGTTTGAGTTTGATGTAGGGTGTCTGACACGAGTGCGAAGGAGGGGTTATAGCGTAGGGCTGGGCAATTGATCGATTAACTTACCGATGAATCGATTAATGCTTTTATCGCAATTTATTTTTTTAATAATAATAATAATACTTTATTCGTACTTTGGAGGGGTTTATCCAGGCGCACAGGTCGCAAAAGGCAGTGATGCCCATACCATGGAGGCTTGCAGTCCCAACCTGGGGCCCATTATCGCACACGCACGTGCAAAAAAAAAAAAAAAAGTGTGTGTGTGTGTGGGGGGGGGGGGGGGGAGTGAGAGGGAGAAGAAAAACGGGGGGGGGGGGGGTAATGTCAGAACCCATCACACGTGCTGCACAGCCTTCAGGATAGGTCCAAGGTCGTGGCAATCCGGGGGAAATGTTTGTGTGAGTTCAGGCGGCAGCTGTCGCCACAGCATACATGGGTAACTTACTTCCAAAATGTAATTTAATTACAATTACAATCACTTGGCTTCAAAAGTAGTTTAACTACAATTACAATTACTACAACGTGAAAAGTAATTAATTGCAATGACAAATTACTTTTAAAAAGTAATGCAATTACTTTACAATTACTTATTTCTGAGAGCGACCCGACTTGGGCCATATGACTTTAAACGAGTTGCATAGAATGCAACCTATTTGTTCATTCCTTGCCCCAACGTTTGAGGAAGCTTAAGCATTGCTTCAAGGTGTCACGTATTGTACTTTCCTTTATGAATTTTGTTATATTCATAAAAGCAATTGACAGTTTGGGGCAATAAAGTACTACATTCCTATATTTTTAATAAATAATAATAAAATTGTTTGTATGCTGGAGGACGCCAGATCGCTAAAGAAAAAAGGGTTGATGAACTTTTGTTAGCCAGGCAAATAAAAATGTGACAATTATTCATATATGAATATTTTAATAGTGTTAATATAAAACTAAAATCCACACGCGATAATACGACCGCATTCACATACAAACATCATGGTATTGTAAATATTTACATTGAGTTGATATTATAATGGCTCAGAAATATGTAACAACCAAATCGGGACTCCCGAAGCATTGGTGTCAATATTCACAGGTGCGAGGTCAGTCTCCAAAAGGCATATGCAAATAATATCCGAAGCAAAACCAACAGGAAATAAACTTGAAAATAATACAAAGATACAAATATGCGCCAGTACTGGAAGAGGTACGTAAAAAACTGGCAGAAAAGAAAAACAAATAACTTCATAGAGAATTAAAATTCCCAACCTCAGCTGAAAACTGAAGCTAAATTGTTTTTCTTAATATATTTTGGCATGTTTGCGCGATTGTTTTCTGCTCGCACCGCAGACCGTGCTTCACGGCACTGTTGAGGTAGGCTCCAAAGAGGATTGTCTATCAGCCCCCAGTGTAAGCAACAACACAGCAAGCAGTGCGACACTATTTATGTTGTGCGTGTGTGAGAGTGCGTGTCTGTGCGCTAGTGTTTCACCGAGAGCTAGGCCATTTGTGCGAGCGCTGAGGCTTTCAGAGAGGTTCTGTCGGCGCCACAATGTTTTGCAAAAGTAATTGTAATTGTGCCTGAAATTTTGCAATTACTGATGCTAGAAAGTAATTAAATTACAATTACAATTTCTTTTAGCCAAAAGTAATTAATTACAATCTCAAATTACCTAGAAAAGTAATTAAATTACAGTAATTCAATTACTGTCATTGAATTACTACCCATGTATGCGCCACAGTGCTACAGCACGAGGTAACCACGAAGAAGCATGCCTTGCTGTTCGGGTGAGGAGGGGCTGCAGGCGGGGAGCATCCACTAGCTCTTGGTGACCAGGAGCCAGGAGTCGACAAAGCAGACGGGTGGTGGCTGCCTGCACCCTCGATGCAAGGGGATGCCACAAGGCAAACCGCAGCAAGCCTTCTGTTGTAGCCTGGGTATATGAAAGGCGAAAGCCAAAGGCGTGCTGCGGCTGTAATATGTGTAGGCAGCACGCCGCTGCACGCTGGCAAGGCGAGCCCGGAGAGCGGCGGAGTGGGGCAGCCAGATGGCAGAGCAGTACTCTAGGCAGGGTAACACTAGGGCTGTATACAGCAGCCGAAACGCATTTGGTGGCATGCCAATGATGGTACGAGCAACAAATTCAAGCATGCGGCGGGACTTGGCGACTGTTCGGTGAACATGGGTTGCGAACGACAGCCGTGCATCGAGCTCGACACCAAGCACAGTCACAGAGGACACACGCCGAATTTCCCTGTCTCCAAAAGTGAGTGCGGGTGCTCCTGGGGAACGGCACAGTCCAGTAAAAGTCATTGCACAAGACTTGTCAGCGTTGACGGGCAAGTTGTGCTGCTTGGTCCATCGGTGACACATGTCAAGGTCGGCTTGGACGGAGACATAGTCAGCGGGGCTGCGAATGGGCTGAAGTAAGGTAAGGTCATCAGCATACAGAATCGGGAAGCAGCTGAGACTCCGGGTGATACTGTCAATATATATCGTGAAAAGCGTCGGGCCGAGGACGCTTCCTTGGGGTACCCCCGCTAGGACAGCTGTGCTCGTAGAAACTGCGCCACGGTATATAACGCGTTGAGTCCGGTCACTGATGAAAGATGCAAGCCAGGAGAGCACAACACCTGAGATGCCCTTAAGCTCAATGCTACCAAGCAGAGCAGTGTGAGGCAGGCGGTCAAAAGCACGTGACAGGTCAAGCTGTATGAGTTCGCTTGGGATACGCCGATCGAGGTGGGCACTGACTGTATGAACCAGGGCCCCGAGAGCAGTCTCACAACTGCGGTTGTGGCGAAAACCGTGCTGGGCTGGGGACAACAGTCCATGCTCCTCAAGATGGGCATGAATCTTTGCGTTCAGAATGCGCTCAAAGGTGCGGCAGACACTTGAAGTGGAGGCAATGGGCCGATATGATGACAATAGGTCAGCGCGGGCACCATGACCCTTGTGAACCGGTGTGATATAGGCAATCTTCCACGCATCGGGTGTCATGCCGGAGTCCAGAATTTTTTGGGACACAGAACAAAAGAATTGGGCCATGGAGGGAAAAGAAGATTTGAAGATCAAAGGATGGATGCCGTCGGGACCAGGACTTTGGAATGCATTGTCGAGGGAGACAGCCTCTAGGACATCGTCAACGGTTATGTTCACGGTGGGCAACCTGGGTGAAACAGGTACTGTGGGCGATACAATGACGTCTGCGGGTCTGAGGACGGTACAGGATGGGTCAGGAGTAGCTCTCCACACGGAAGAGAAATGGGGGCTAAATGCTTCTGCAAGGAGAGATGGAGAAGAGACCGTGTCACCACTGAGGAGAAACGATGGACACTTGGACTGCTTTCGCTGGGAATTGACGTAAGCCCAGAAAAGCTTCGGCTCCTTAGCTGCTCTGCTGGCGATGTCCTCAACAAAGCACCGGTGAGCTATACGAATCTGCTTCTTGACCTCCCGTTGCAGTTGCTTGGCAGCTAGGATGTCATCCCGGGAGTGGCTCTTCTTAGCACGGCGAAACAGATTGTCCTTGGACTTGCACATGGCAATGATGTCGCGTGTAATCCACGGAGCGTGGTGCTTGTGACGGAAGCGTTTAACTGGAACAGTGTCGGACGCCAGGGAGCACATTAGAGTGGTGAAGAGGTCATATATGTCGCTGATGTTTGGCTCAGATAGCACAATATCCCATGGGGTAATGGCAACAAGTCGCTGTAAATGACCGGAATCTAAATTCCTATAGGAATGAACGAGCCTGGCATGGGGGCCGCGAGTCGGGATGGATGTGGACGTGGTGAGGTGAATGGCACAGTGGTCAGACGAACTTAGGCCAACTGTGATGGCACACTCCCGGACAAGTGTGGGGTCCAATGTGAAGCAAAGGTCGAGGTAGGAAGTACCACCAGCAGGGGAGGTGTAGGTAGGCTCAGTGCACAGTTGAATAAAGCCAGACGATTCCATAGTCTCAAGGAAAGAGTCTGATGCGGGGTCCTGTGGGACTGGGGTGAGGGGGTCACTCCAATCGATCTGGGCGTTGAAGTCTCCAAGAATGTAGACGTTGCGGAAAGTGCTTCGCAAGGACATGACACGTTCAATCGACGAGTGGAGGAGGCTGTAGGATTCAGCACGCCGACCAGGCGGGCAGTAGGCGCAGACCACTAGGTATCTCTGGTGCTTGATGGTGACCTCGATGAAGAGCGATTCCAAGCTTTCCATTTCAAACTCCTGGCGCCGGCGGCACAACAGCGAGCTCGGTACCGCTACGAGCACGCCACCACCACGGGAGGTAGAGCGATCCCTGCGGAACACAGAATACTGGCCAAACGCGTCGAGCTGTCCGTCATGATTTGATGCATCCAGCCAAGTCTCACAGAGAGCGAAGATCGTGTTGGGCATTGATGCCATCGTTGTCTGGAGTTCGGGTATCTCGTTCCGAATGGATCGTGCGTTCGAGAACCAGATCATGGGACTGCTAGGAACCGAGCGCTGGGGCACAGTGGAGTTAGGAGGCGCCAGGGGTGGGGGACTTGCTGGTGGGCCTGCAGGGGTCGGGTCGAACCGCCGCGTAGCGCAAGCAGCCACTGGGTCGAAGGGAGGGGTTGAGCACCGAGGAGCGGGCGTTGGAAACAGGGCATCGTCGAAGTCCGGGAGCTGGCAAGCGGCACAGTACCATTCTTCCGATGTCAACGACAGGCGTCTGTAGGAGCGGAGGGAGAGCGATTCACACTTCCGGTGCAGCCAGGCATTGCACTTGTCACATTGTAAAGCGGCGACACTGTCGTAGACGGCTTGGTCGCAGCGGGGGCAACTGGGACGAGGGCCAGGGTTCAGTGACACGTCACCGGCAAGCAGGAGGAGCAGCAGAGTCTGCGGCTGACGGATCCGGGTAGTGCGGATCAGCGTCCCCTTAGGCTTAGTGCTCAGCCAGTAACCGAGCGAGTCCCGAGTACAGGCGGCGTCGGGGATCCGTGCGACCAACAGAGCACGGGCGCCGGTACAATCCAGGCAATCACTGTCTCCTGATGTGACGGGCGAGAGGCGACGAAGTTGGAGAATGCCCACAGTACAAACAAGAAGGCGGAGGAGCGCAAAAACGCGTGCGTCCGCCATTGTACCATTGTGCGGTATCGGTTAATCGGGAAAATTTTGACGAACCAAAAGAAACTTCAAATTACACGCTTTCACCACGCAGGCGTGGATGAGTACACCTATATGAAGGGCAAAGTTGAGGTCGAATTTTAGCCTAAGGTATACTGTAGGGGAAAGATTTGTAACTCCTAAGAAGGGGGGTGCAGAAGGTTACACATGTCCTGCCCACTTCAACGCCGTTCGCCTGCACGAAGTCGCTCTTGCTGGGGAATATCAACGAACCTCTTTGTCTCGATCAAAAGGTTAAAAGGCGCGAACTGAAACGGGACGAAAAACAACAGACGTACGACACGGACACGAGCTAGCTTCCAACTGATTTAATGTAACACCAAACATCGTCAAACTGTCAATCACCATCACCTATAGACACCCCCAAGCAACAAGGTGTCTCATGCGGCAGAAGTAATAATCTGTTAGTGTGAGTGTCTTTGAACTGTTCTTAACTACAGATAGAGGTTTAATCGCCATTAAAATTGTATATCGCGCCGTATATCGCATATTAAAAAAAATATTAATAATAGTGTTGACCTTTTCTTAAATATCATGCAAGGATATGAAAGAGATAAAAGGGTGGCGATTAATCGGGTTAAAACTTGTAATCGACTCCCAGCACTCGATAGGCGGCATTCGGTTGACCTGGCGGCATATGACTGTTGCACTTTTCACGGCTTTCGAGAGGGCGGTGTTTGTTTTACTAGATCGTTTTTGAACTCCGATAGAGATATCGGAACGATACATTTACGATATCGCAATATTATATATATATATATATATATAACACAACTAGAACGCAAGTAAGCTCAAACAAAGGAACGTAGAAAAGAACTGGATCAAATAAATAAATAAATAAATCAACAGACGCATATTTAAACTGTGCTACATTAAAAAAAAAAAACAGACTGCACTCTGATTGCGATATTGAAATGAGAACTTTTCACACAGAGAAAAATTATAACATTCGCACCGCTGGACTAGCAACATTTAATAATGCCGCTTTTTCCTTTTCTGCTAATCCTTGATTCCGGTTTTTCTTTTTCTTTACACTAACTTAGATTTTTTAATTCTTTACACTTGATTTGGGTTTTCTTTTCCTTTGCACTTAATTCGATATTTCTCTTCCTTTAACGCATTGACCTTTCTGCTGTCGGAATGTTCTCATTCCTTCTCTTCTGTTTTCTTTAAGCGATCTTCTTCTTCTATACCTTTGACTGGAACTCATGTCACTCCGCAGGAAAATCTTCTCTGAGTTGTGTAGTGCAACGGAAGGGGCACTAACACAATCCTTCCCTTTTTCTTCGATGGGCAGTTCCCGGGCGAGTTGATTTTTATGTCGCCCCAGGATGTAGACGTTGCACAACATTGCCTCGCATTGGCATGCGCGACAATGGGCTGCAAGGTGTCCTGCTGCTGTCAAGTTTAGTAGAGCTGTGTCATGTTCCTTGGTTCTATTATTAATACAGCGCCCTGTCTACCCAATATAACACCTTCCAGATGTTAATGGAATGTTATAAATGACTTCTTTTTTGACATTGTGCGTACCTTGTTTTGTGTGCGATGTTACATGTCTTTTGGTGCCTACGTTGGTTTTTGTTTACCCTGCCGCTCATTGAATACCCCTTGTTCGGCGCGGAGCTTATCACTTGGACCCCTTGCCGGCCTGCGATCTTTTTTAGCCGGTGAGTGATGCCATGGAGGTATGGTGCTACCACTATGGGATTTCCGGTCTTTTCCTTTGTTGTTCACTCGATGCCTTCCTGTTCGCGCTTCCACTTCTGGGAGATCTTTTCACATATTGATACCATTAGTGTTTCCGGATACCCAGCCTCAAGTAGCCAAGCTATCTGAGTGTCAAAACTCTTCTGGATCTGGTGTTTACATGACTTCTTTAAGGCAGATGTTAGTGCCGTGGTGGCGACCCTACGTTTCACGTTCTTTGAGTGTCCGAATTCGAATGGAAGAAACCTTTTGCAGGACCGAGCTTGGTATCGCCAGCAGACGTGGCCATCTTTTAAAGTCTAAGGCAAGATCGAGGAATCTGATAGACTTATGTTTACGGGTAGTTCATGAGTGAATCAAGTCCTGAGCAGCTCTGTTCAAAGCACCTCATGACATACTCGCGGCAACCGTTGTCTTGTTCTTCTACCTCCGTGTTAGAAAGTATTAAAAAATCATCAACGTAGCGGAAGATGACTTCAATCCGGGGATCTTTCAAGCTTCGTTGGATAGCAAGTCCGCATGTTGCGAGAAACACATTGCTGAGGTAAGAAGCTACTCGAGACCCGATGCATCACCCCTTTTCTGCACATACTGCTGATCTTGATAGGACACCAACGTCGCCTTCAGGTAAACACTTCGCAATTCCAAAAAGCTCTCGAGGGACATGTCAGCCGCACTTTGGAATGCTATGAGACCTTGCTGTTCAATTGTTTCTCGAAGTATGTTTAGGAGGCCTGCATGGGGGATGGAGTAATACATGTCCTTTATGTCAAGTGAAAATCCAGACGCAATGTTAGAACCATTTTCCTGCAGAAAGAAGATCACACTTTCTGAGTTTGGAATCTTGAAGGGTCTTGTACCTGCACTTGGGACAGTTGTTTGGCCAGAAATGTTGACACTTGTGCTTGCCAAGTATTTCTTTCTGCTACAATTGCCCGGAACGGAATTCCCTCTTTATGTGTCTTGGCAGAGAAAAAGACCGACAATTGGTTATTCTTCGATGCTTTGACTTTTGTGACGAGACTGCCTAGCTGGTTATTTTCTGGTATATTCAGGATGGCTTTTTTTGTTGATGCAGTTCTTTTTTGATTCACTGGAATAAAATTTTCTGCGATGGCTTGAAAAAAAAATAGGGTTGTGGGGATATTTATACAGCGTGTAGTTGGTCAGCCATTTAAAGTTGCGACGAGTCACTCGCTGTAGATGAGCAATTTAGCTAGTGCAGTACAACCGCTAGCCTGGTGTTTTTTGACGTGCACCACGCAGTAGTGATACACGACCGCACGCCGGTACGATGCTCATTCAGATCGAAACGGGCAGGGGTGGAGATTGAACCCCGGATCCCTGGGTTCTGCAGCGCGAGCTTTCGCTCCACGTGCTCCGAGCTGGTGTGCGCTAGACCACTCGGCCACCGATCCGCCCGATGGCTTGATCGGCTTTCTCCGTACATTCCTTTATCGAGGACGCCGAACCCTCCCTCCTTGTCTGATACGCATAGTTTTATATCTTTGGTCCGCAATTCTTGCACTGAATAGCCAAAACTCATTTTCTGACGTTGAGGGTTCCGCTTGCAAGGCAAGCAATGCCTTCATTTATGATCCGCGATGCTTTTTCTTCGGGAGCTTTGGCCGCGAACTTTTCACCCTATCACAATGAAGTACCTATAACTTTTAAGATATTACGAAAACAATTATGCAAAGACGACGCAACGTAGAAAAATTAACAGAGACATACCGGAGCTTCATTTCATAGGACACAAACTCCGATAGCGAAACGAAAACGTTACCATAATAGAATGCTTATAAAATATAACAAAAAGCAATTAGGCCCAAACACATGAAACGTGAATGATTTGTGACTTAACAGAGCCATATTCGAGCTATATGTTCCATAAAAAGCAGACTGCACTCTGAGAGCGATAGCCGAACGAGAATTTGTTTATCTTATCAGAATAAACAACTTATAGCTTCTAAGATATAACAAAAACTATTATGCTCAGACAAAGCGACGTGGAAAGATCAATAGAGATATACCGGAGCTACCTTTACCTTTATCTTTATTCAGGAACCTACTTCGCCATCTGGCATTACAGTACACAAACGAAAAAACATATGATCAAAAAACGTTGCATATTCAGCGTGTGAAAAAATGAAAGACGTTTACAAATCTCTGTATTGAGAAAATAGAGCTCAGCTCTTGAGGAGGAGGAGGGGAGGGTGTGCACCTCCTCCTTTTCCGTACACTCTCCTCCTCCCCTCCTTGTCTCCTCCCCCTCCTCCTACTCCATCCCCTCGTCACTCCTCCCCCTCCAATTCAGTTTCCCCGCTAAATTTAGCGGGGAAAATGACATTACATGACTTGGGGGGCTATGTTCGACAAATGTTTCGTTTCTCCTAAAAAGAAACAGAAGTGACGCAAGGGACGATATCGCGTCTGATTGGCTATAGGCTCAAAACGACGAAAGTTACATCTTTCGTCATTTAAGCCTCTAGCCAATCAGACGCGATATCGTCCCTTGCTTCACTTCCGTTTTTTTTAGGAGAAATGAAACATTTGTCGAGCATAGCCCCCCGGTGTCACGTCACCTATGAACAAATACAGTTTCTCCGCTAGATTTAGCGGGAAAATTGACGTCACGTGACCTCAACACCAATTCAATTCCCCGCTAAATTTAGCGGAGAATTGAATAGGTGTCGAGGTCACCTGACGTCAATTTTCCCGCTAAATGTAGCGCGGTTACACCGACGCCGCTCAACCCGAAAACGGGCGCCTACGAGTTGCGCTCTAAAAAGGCGTTATTTGAAGTTATAGGGAGCGTGTGTGATGGCAGGGAATTCCAGCCACGCGTGGTTTCTACAAAAAAGAGCGTCGCAGCACGTCGCCCCTAAAAGGACTCTCTCATTTTTAAGTCATGGCATCTCTAGGGTATACGTATAAAGGGACTCCCCTTCTACACCAGTTTTTCCGTGATAAATATCGAGAAAGATTTTTCGATGGAAGAGCTTTCTACGATCACTTAATAGGGAGTATTCACTGGCGGCCATATCTGTGTGCGCGACTGCTGAGCGCGTGCTGACGGCGAGCTTCCACAGTTCTTTTGCAACGTGCATTCCGCACCATCAAGATTGCTTGTCTTAGCAGCCTATTAATGTGAGCTCGTTGTGAGCATGCGCTTTAAACATTGACCTCAAATATGGCGTCCAGTGAATACTTCCTATAATGGCCGCTTTAGCTTGTGTTTCCAATCCGCCATACTAAGTCGCCAATCGTAAATTTCTATAACAAACCTTACAGCCATATTTTGAATTTTTTTTTTTTCAAATTTATGAATAAAAAAATGCGGTATAAGGGTTTCAGACAACACAGGCATATTCGAGGATAGAACGAACGTGTGAAAAATAAATTGGTTTCTTTGAGCGGGCACAAGTTTAAAATTTCGGTGGAAAAAGTAAAGGATACGCGAGGCCTTCGGAGAAATGTAGTCAACCTGTGCATTCCACCGAAGATCCGAATTGAAATACGCACCCAGATATTTAAATTCCCTAACAGTTTCTAGGACTCTTTCATTTAGTGAATAACTAAATGCTGGTGGTAATACTTTCCTTGTAAAGGTGACGAGTACAGTTTTTTGAATGTTCAGAGAAGTGTTGGATAAAATACTCGATAAAAGTATTTAAGTTAAGTTACTAAATACCTGCTTCATAAAGTATTTGAAATACTACTCAAGTTACTTTCACTGTAAAGTATCTTGAGTAGAGTACAAATACTTAGAAATGTAATTACATTACTTCTGAAGATACTTCCGCATTGCGTAATTTGTATCGACGTCAGTGACAACGACAATAATACAGCTGCGCAAATCTGGGTTTCCAGAATGGTTTATTATCACGCAACAACACAAAACAAAAAAAAAAGTATCGCAGGGCCATTTTATGCAGTCCGGCAAGATGAGGAGCCGGATATTGTCACGAATGACAAATGGTGAGGCGGCGAATAACCGAAGAAATTAAACGTTTAATGGGGCAAACTTGTGCCCAAAACACTATAGAGAAAGGCTAGCGTCGATGTCGACGAAACAGCAGGATCGAGCGCTGGGGCAAGACTGACTCCGGACCGCCACTTGGAGCACCTTTTGTACCCGCGTGGGTTTCTGGAACATTCGGCGTAGAAAGCTCGGCGCGTAGAACATTCTCCAACTTACGAGAATGTCAAGTTGAAAGAATAAATAAAGGGGAGTCCGCTCCCTGGTATCGAACCCGGAGCCTCCAGGCGTTCGTTGCCCATCGAACGCGGCAATATCACTGAAAGATGTTACAAAACATTTCTGGGACAACAAGAAAGAGGTCGCTTTAGCTATTGGGGAGGAGATCAAACCGTGGCGCCCCAAGCGGTTAACTTTTGAACTACATGGATGGGGAGAACAAATACAATGACTCAGCGCTCGGCTGACTTAACCGAACGCGGCGTCAGCGTTCGGCGGAAGGGCTCTTTTGTTACCACTCCCGCCTGCATGAACAATGCAGCATGCACGGTGCCCCAGCTCAGCACAAAAGCCCAAGTGGGTCAAGCTCGCATCCTCTGACGACCGCTTTCCGGAGAGATCCGGCACTTAACGTCACTTCACTAAATGTTGGTATTTTTACATTACACTGTGCCCCGCGCTCTATTAGAAAAAATGACATGAACATGCCCAGAAGGCCTGTGGGCATGTGCACAGGCCTTGTGATGGGTAAACACCGAGGTGTGGGGGTGACAAACGTGTCAGAGCGCCTCGCCAATAGTGACGTCGCTGAATATCACGTCCTGCGCCGCAACTTAGAATCCCTAATCGTCTATAGTGAACACCTTATATGGGGAGTTCACTATAAACAAATTTGGGATACGGATACGAGTGAATGGATAACAAAGAGAACCCACATAATAGCAACGGAAGTGGTCGCACCTTCTTTAATTAGGTTGCGTTCAGAAGGCACTCAACGTTGGGGGACGCTTTATTGGCATTTTGAGAGGTCATCCAGCTCGTAGTTCGTTTCCTGTCCTGTTTTCTGCTTATCAATGTTCGCTTACAGACAGTGTTCGCGAGAGCAATTAGTGCCGGACTGACGACACAAAGAAAAGAAACAACAAAGAAAAAAACCTCGACGTTTTGCCCTAGCGGGGCCAAATATACAAAAAGCAAAACTAAAATGTCTTTTTTTTTGTGTGTGTGTGTCCACTTCTCATTTTCTTCTGTTTGTTATTTTCTTGACACTCAAGTCTGCATTGTTGTCGTAGGTCGTTTACCGGTCTGCGTTGCGCCTCAGGGTGGCATATTTACTTCCGTAAAACCACCCCTTTTGTTTGAGGATTTTTTGGGGGGAAACTTTATGGAAACAAAAGGCGCCTTTGGGAAGGCGAGGGGAAAACCTTCATTGTACGAACTTTAGGCTGAAATATAAGTCACAATCGGCAAAAAAGCGATGTTTTCACGACCTCAGTTAAAGTCACCACAGCTAATCGGAGCTAGCAACAGGATTTGGTTGCTCGAAAGAATGTTCACGTTTGCTCGTGCCACGCCCACGCCAACTTCATACCGAAAAACTCGGAAAATGCCGGAATGTCAAAAATGTATTTAAGATAATGAGTACAAGATACTCGGCATTGTAATTAAAATAGAGTATCAATTACTCTCGATAAAAATTACTTGCAAGATACCAAGATACTTTCAAAAAGTATTTGAAATACAGTATATTGAGTAGAGTATTTGAGATAGGCACAAGTGTGGCTTCAGAGTCTTTCGCCATGACTATTATTCAATGTTGTCTAAGTCTTTTTGCAAAAGCAGGCTATCATGCGCGTTATTAACCTCTCTATACACTACACACTCATCTGCAAACATTCTAATGGTAGGTAAAATTATTAAAATTAATAACCTCTTTCTAAGGGCCATTTCAACAGAATGACAATTGCATTTTTAAGGAATCAAAGTGAATATATCTATGTACAATTAATCAGATGTGATCTACAAATTTGACGGTGACCCAACGGTTACTGCCAGAAAAAAGGAAGAAACACGATGTCTACGGTGACCAAAGGGTATTGGCTTCCACTGAATTGAAAATTGAGAAGAAAGAAAAGGAAGAAAAAGAAGAAAAAAAGAAGAAGAAAAACAATAATTTAGGAACTACAATTCAAAAATTGAAGCTCTTTCGCCGTCAAAGCAATCGAAGGCGTACTTATGCAGGCTAGGCCCTTGTTCGCGATCATGCACGCCTCGTACACCTCTCTAGTCTTTTTTTCCTTAAAATGTTTAAGCACCTTAGTCTCAGAAAACCTTGGTGTGCACCCGCAATCTCTCACATGCACAGCAAGATGGCCCGCTGGCGTTGAGTTTAGAGAAAGTGCATGTTCCCTGAGTCTTACATTGATGCACCTTCCCGATTGTCCCAGATACACCTTCCCACATGACAACGGTATTTCGTAGATGATGCCGCTGTGACAATCCATGAATTTCCTTGCATGGTTGATTTTACATCGGTCGTGTGTATCCTGCTGCTCGTTGATTTGTGGACATAATCTTTTAAGTTTGTCGGGCGCTGTGAGGAGGATAGGAACCTCAAACTTTGCGGCTACTCTTTTTAGGTTATGGGACAGACGGTGAAGGTAGGGCATTACCACAGGTCGGATCTTATTTCGGTTGGGTCTTCCTCTTTGACGATGTTTTAGCATGCTCTCCACGATGGTGGAAATAACTGAAGTCGGGTACCCTGATGCGCGAAGTCTCTGTAGCTGGATGTTGAAGCTGTCTCCTGCTGTGTGGTCGCAAGACTTCTTCAGAGCCGCCCCCAACGTGCTGGCAACAATTCCTCTCTTCACGAGCTTAGTGTGTGCGGAGGCAAATTGCAGAAGACTTTTCTTTGTTCGTGGGGCGTACATCCAGCAGACACTGTTGTCGTGGAATGTTATTTTTTGATCTAAGTCTAGATGTCTATCCAACTCGCCCAGCAACTCATTTTGGTACAATTCTAATGGTACAATAAATATAAACAGCAATATCATTTATATAAATAAAAAACAAAAGTGGTCCCAGAACAGAGTCTCGCGGCACACCTGAAGTGACGTCAACCATTTAAAAAAATTGAAAGGCGTTTAAAACCACATATTTCTTTCTGAACGACAAATACTTACGAACCCATTTACAAACTTTGTCATTAATTTTATAGGCATGGAGCTTAGGAATAAAAGATCACGAGGAACGACATCAAAAGCCTTACTGAAATCAGGCAATGTACAATCAACACTCCGTCGCTTGTCCATTCCCATAGAAAGATCCTTAAAACATTCAATTAGTTTTGTGCTACAAGAAGAGCCCCGACAGAATCCGTGTTGCGAGGGATGCAAAAAGTTAAACCTAGTAAAATGAGTCATGATGTTACTGTAAAGAATATGTTTCATTATCTTGCAAGAAATGCTTGTCAGCGATGTCGGTCGATAATTTCCAATCAATTTTCTGCACTGGCATTACTCGAGCAAGCTTCTAATCAGAAAATCAGAGGAGATTCGCGTAGCGAGTTTTAGATCAATACCACAAGGTAAAAGGTACAATGAACTAGGACAAGATTTCAGAATATACGCAGGAATAGCATCTGGCCAATCGATTTAGTTGTGTCTAAGGTACTCAATTGATTTAAAATTCAAGACACACCAAAATCAACGTTTTATAAAAAACAAACTCCGATAGCAAGATGAAAACATTACCATAATAAAATGCTAATAAAATATAACAACAAAATACAATTAGACCCGTTAGAATAAAACGTGGAAAAAAACGTGGCTCAACTGAGGCATATTGGAGCTATGTTCCATAAAAGGCAGACTGCACTCTCTAATAGCGATATCGGAATGAGAAATTTTTACCTTATCACAAGGAAGTGTGACAAGGTAAATCTTAAATATATCTTTGATATATCTTAAAAGTATAACTTTTAAGATATGTCAAAACAGTTATGCTAAAGCAAAGCAGCGTGAAAAGAGCAACACAGACATACCGCAGCTACGTTTCATAGAAGACGAACTCTGATAGCGAAGCGAAAACTTTACCAGAATAGAATGCTTCGAAAATATTACAACAAAACATAATTAGGCCCAAAACGATGAAACGTGGAAAATATTGGGCTCAACAGGGGCATATTAGAGCTATATATTCCATAAAAGGCAGACTGCACTCTGATAGCGATAGCAGAACGAGAATCATATCAGTAATATCACCATAAGAGACATATGAAATGCCATAAAAAAGCAGAAGTAGTGTAATACCTTGAGAGGTAGCCCGTATAACATTGAGAGTGAATTAAGTGGAAATAAAGGGTAAACCAATATTTGGCGCGCAACCCCCCCCCCCCCCCCCTTTTTTCGCAAAAAAAAAAAATGTTTAAAAGCAGTTTTCAGAACCGGTAGGCAGTCTCGTAAAGAGTGAGAGATAAATCTTTATAAGGCCCAAAGAATAGGAGCAGAGGTTCAGTAAGTAAAGAAAATTTGTAAAGATCTATCTCTTCAGTAAGTAGATTGCTGCTGTACTTAATTACTGAAGAAGCCTACCACATGGGAGGCGAAACGTTTAATGATATTGTTTTTTATGCTATGGGCAGTCGGTGTCCTTATTTCAATTATGACGTCTCCCGGCGTTTGAAGTATTTTTTTTTCAAAGTTGTTTTTTCACGTTCTATTCACTCGACTCGTCACGCATGCTATCGGAATGTGATGGTGGTTTAAAATCGCCACACAGGAGGACTTCACATTTTCCCGCCCCATTAGTCTCCAACAGTGCTGCACAGTGTGAAATGGCGCGAATGAAGGTTGCCACAAACGCGGCAAATAAAGCAAGATGACGTGGTAAACAAGGTTGCCTGATTTATGCCAAGGTCACTGCTGGAGGCCACCGCTGTTGCCACTGACGTCGCAAGCTATGACGTCATCAGGCAGGCTACAACAAGCGAAACCCGCGATGCACGCAACAAGCAGCCTACTACCTACCAAGATTCACAGGGTCTCTGATGTTATTCCTATGACGACTTGAACGTGAAAGCCCGAGCGCCGATGCATTAAAGACAGACACACGATTTACTTTGTTTCATATGTTCTCTTTTTGCACATGGCTACTTTAATTAGCCAACTTAATTCGCCGAATCATCCTTCTTAATGTGCTGAGTCATCCTTCTTGATGTGCTGAGTCATCCGTCTTAAGGTGCTGAGTCATCACCTTAATTCGCTTAGTGCTCTACTTAATTCGCTTTAATTAGCTTTGTCGTCCTTCTTAATTAGCTTTTATTACTCTTATTGCTCTTTAATTCCTCTTAATTCACTTTAATTCCTCTTAATTTCCTTTGATTCCTCTTAATTCACTGTGATGCATCTTAATTTGCTTTATAATCCTTCTTAATTCCCACTGATTACTTTTCTTTTATAACTCTAACTTCACTAATTCCTCTTAATTCACTTTGATTCCTCTTAATTCTCTTTGTCATCCTTCTTAATTTCATTATCGCTAATTCGCCTGAGTTGTCACGTAAAGGTTTTGGTGCCTTTCGTGTCGCCGACGTGTTTTCGATCAAGGACTTTGAGGCAGACTGAACGATGAGACATATAAGGCTTTCGCCTTAATAAAATACCTCGCAGCACTCACCATTTATTGCCTGTATCTGCACACAGATATCACATCTGGCGACGAGGATGACGAAATAGAAGCAAGTCTCAGGAAAGAAGCCGTGACGCTCCAACGATAGCGTAGTACCGCCGGACAGAGCTGGACGCTCGGCACACGACAAGCACACTTCTTAAGATAGCGTCCTCCAGTCACATCGGTAAACTAGAAGCTTCAGCCTTCCGACGGAACTCTGAGTGACTGGCTCTCGTAAGAAGAGAGGTTTATTAATTCCTTCCTTGTGAACAAAATCAAGGACGAGCTCAAGGTGCGTGCGTTCCTGAGCGTGATAGAGCCTACTGAAGTCTGGCACGACATCACCTATAAACCGTCGGAACTAACGCTCGAGCGACTGACAGAATCGAGGCGCAGCCACCTGACTCCAAGAGCGTCAGTGATATGGGAGCGAGCTAAATTCCACAGACGATCAGTCAGCTGGAACATGAAAGCATCGCACAGTATGCAGCAGAGCTTCCAAACACTCGCTGTGACCTACGAATTCGCACCTTTTTCGACGAATCACCAGAGAAAGGTTTGTGTGCGGTTTATTTCGTACTGATATTGAGCGGTACTTATTTGCTGCAGAAAAAACTTTAATCGTTCAGATAGCCGTTGAACACGCACTCGCCTTGGAAAAAGCTAAGAAAAATGTGAAGGAAGCGCACGCAAAAGGAGCGAGTAATGACTTGCACAAGTTTGGCACAGATGAGTCCGCGAAAAGAAAGTAGTCGTTTGAGTGTTCTAGCTGCGGCTCTGATAAGCACCTCGCCCGGGAGTGTCCGGACCACGTCCTACTTTAGAAAGGGGCGACCAGCTCACCAGCTCCTGAACCAGCGCGCCGCTTTTTGTTCTGCCTGTTTGGTTCTTTTTTTAGTTCGCGTGAATCCCGCTGCGCCGATGGCGCTGCTTAGAATCTCCACTTTCACCGCACGATAGCGTGCATGTGAAGCCGCCTAGTGTAGGGAGGCTCGTTTGTATGCGTAAGCGCATGGCTTTTAGGTTCATAGGCAGCGAAGACATCTCATATTACTCTACGGACATGTCGACATCGATGGTGACAGCAAGGTGGCGCACAACGACGGACTATGGTGAGGGGTGCCGCTGTGCAAGTGGAGCACGGGGACGTCAACGGGAGTCGCCTTTCATGAGTTCCCGGTGACGGAGATCCGTAACGACTGGTTGAAGAAGATATCTTGCCAAGCAGAAAGTGCATCAGCTATGACACGTAACCCGTGTAGCACAGAGAGAAAATAAGTGGAGTCAATCGTGGTTTATACAAATTTTAAAGCTTCGGCTTTTCCACTCAATGTCGCGGGTGTTGATGACCTCTGCTCCTTCCGCGTTTCGAGCGCTGCACATTAGAAAATGCCTCTCCAAACACACCATTCATTATTTCTCTCTCGCTGCGTCCCGGTTTTCACGTTGGCCGTCCTTCGGTGGAAAATAAAAATAAATTCTATCATATTTACGTGGTCGAATTTGCGGATATCAGATGACAGTGAACCTGTTGCCAAGGTGTACATTTTAGGTATGGTCCTGTTCAGTGTTATTTGGTTTATCTAATTTACAAATAAAAGTCATATTAATAAAAAGTTTAGCTCATAGATGTTTAATATCTTCACATAATTAAAATTAGCGCTGAATCGTATTGTTACTCACTCTGTGGTCTAGGGACAATTTATTTCCGTAGTAAGTTACTACTTCCAAACATTTCTAGGCCCAGGAAAACTGCCATGGATTCCTAGACAGGATGATTCGGCATCTCACACGGCATAAATTCGAAGCGAGTGTATCTGTTTTATAGGTGAATTTGTAACCGTGTTACCGCGTTACCTGCAAACAGAATTTATGAGCGCTCGCAATGAACAATACCAGCCGCAATTAACAACGTGACAGTGGAACGCCTCATTTTTCGATTCTGAGTGCGGAAAACGTCAAGAACAGTACGTGATCGTCGATAGGAAAATGTTGGGATTAATTTCAGACTCGTTCGTCCTATCACGGCACCCGCCGCTTTGCTGCGGTTATGCATCGTAGGTGGCGACACTTAGTGCAATTATCCGTCTCTAACCGTGGTCACGTGGTATTTCTGGGGTCGCGCGCAACCGCAGACCGGGGAGCGCTTAGATGGGGCCCTAATCTGGACACGTGGAGAAAAACAAATGCGGTGGCTTAGCTCGGCTATGCCAGGATATACGTAGCGTGAGCTTATGCGCACAAAATGAGAGGCGCTATCAAGCGGCTCCGGTGCAGCGTCAGACTAGGATACTGCGCAATGAAAGGCGCACAGCTGGGCACGCGGTGGCGCCAGTGCGTCTGCCGTGGCTATGACGTCACTCCTTTGGGATGTGCAGACCGGCGAGGCGCCCGCGGTGGTGGCGGCGGCTCCGGCGCGCCAGCTGTGCGCCGTGTGACGTCACTGCTCCTCGCATTTGCGCCTCATTATGAGAGCCACGCGAAACTGCTCAACCTCGGCCAGTGTAGCTCATGCTACAAAAGTCGGCGACAAATCGGGCGGCCGTGATTGGCCAACTCCGCACTTGACCTTGGCGCCGGCCAATCAGAGCCGCCGGATTTCTCGCCGACTTTTTCGCCAAGTGTCCAGATTAGGGCCCCTGGCCACCTCTTTGTAAAGCAGGTCGTGGTCCGGACATTGCAGATAAGTGCGCAAACTGCGACCAAAAAGTGCCACGTTCCGCGTGCATGCGGGAGCAGCAAGAAAAAACCAGTTGACGCGACAAAATGGCCCCGGACTCTAGGGAGTGACGACACCACGCAACGTCAAGATGCTGTCACCGAAAGCTCGGCGTCTAATTTCCGTTGACGTAAATGTTCGAGGTACGCCTTTGAGCATGGAGAACGGCGGGTGCCTCTGTGCACGTGATTTCAAGGCAACAGTTCGAGAAACTTCGATCTGGTATGAAGCTCGAAACAACGAAGCTGCGTCTGAAGACCTACACCGAGGAAGTCGCTCAGCCCTGCGGTGTTGTCCAAGCGTCCGTACAGTACACGGACCCTGTGAACATCTTGCCTCCCTATGCGTCGTCGACCACAGCGGACCAGCACGTCTATGTCGCGAGTGGCCCACCAGTCTTCGCTTTAACTGGGACCACATTTGCACTGGGCCGTGAACAGGCTGTTTGATGGCCGTGAACAGGCTGTTTGACACCAGCCACAAGGAACTCGAGGCACGCTTAAGAGAACTTCAAGCCAAGTACAGCATCATCCTCGACGGCACCCTTGCCAAGATTGAAGTTGAGCAGGCTCCTTTGTACTTGAAAGAGGTGCGTCCAAAGTTCCTTAAAGCAAGAAACGTGCCCAACCTTATGAAAATGGCATATCTGGACTTATATAAAAAATATGGTCATATAAAAAAGTGGGCATATCTGGCCATATCAAGCACATCAGTTTATATAAAGCATATCTAGCCAGATATGCCCAATTTTTTATATATATTCATATCTGGGTCTGCCAAATAGGGGTATATCTGCCTCCCATACCAGGCCAGATGTGTCCCAATCAAATAAGGCAACATTTATATATATATATATATTGTTGTTTTCTACAAATAACTACCAAAGTGACTGTTCATCTGTATAAAAAAATACCGATTGGACATTGAGCATGTACCAACTTTTTTTCAATTTTACGTGAGCTGCGCTTTACGCCACTCCTGATTTCGCTCAACTTAATTCCCAAAGAAAGCAGGATTATCGACATTCGCTTAACGAATGTCGATGAAACGTTAATGTCGACGAAACGTGTGTCCATAAAACGTGTGTTCACGAGAAGGTGGCCGTGGAACGTGTTATCACAAAACGCAGGGAGGATAAAAAAATCAGTATTCTACCAGCAGTTGTGACACGATTTTAGAATTTCGGAGAACTGATTCTCCCGGCTGCCAGGAGATAGACACGGCCTAATTCTAGAGGTAATCTGGAAGAGTACCTTTACGAAAACGATCAATTGTCACGAAGTAGGTTGCAGCGCACTTACGTTGACGAGACGAGACTTGAAAGGTGTAATCCGAGATACGCGTATATGTCGACACGGCCACGGCAGAAACACCACTCAAACACAAAAACGAGAAGGAAGGTGTCCGTGAAAATTCAACACGATGTAGCACAAGCTGTCATTAGTAGAACCGAACACTAAAGACATCACAAAAAAATCTTGGGCTTCTTTGAAGAAATCGTTTGTTGCCGATATACGGGTAGGACTTTTCGAATTTACTGCAGCAGCAGAATCCGCAGCAGCCACGCAGAGCGCAACACACGCCGAAATAGGTCCGGCAGCCACGCTTTCAGCTTAGGGAGAGAGAGAAAAGGAGAGAAGGAAAGGCAAAAACAGGAGTGCATACACAAAAGGCTTATCTTCTAAAGGCATCCCAACCAGGACCTGGTCCTGATCCCAACAATGACCGCAACGAGAGGCTTTGTCACTTGTACCCAGGGTTCATAGTGCAGTGAATGCTATGTGTGGCCTTGGGCTCCAGGCATGTGCCGTGTTCTGCCTTATCACCAGCCTCTAGACTGTAGGCTCGTGACCCTAACCGGAGACACGATTGGCCTAAAACACGCATAGCGTCTACCCTGCTGTCAATACCGAGTGAACAGGACAGCTCAATGAAGTCCAGCTTTTGAACTTCCAAAGAAGCTGTCCAGCTCGAAAGTGTCCCAAAACGATGCGAGTTTGAAGATACTATGTGTTACGCCGGATAACCCACATTATAATTTTAAATGAAAAAATAAGCGCGACTATTTTTTTGCTCACGATGTTCACAAATAAATAGATAAATATATATATATATTTTTACCATTAAATTTAAAATTATGCATGCACTGTTAGGTTCGCGTTTTTAAATTTCAAATTTTTTTACGAAAGAGTTACACATAAAAGACACATCTTCCGACTTTCAACACACGATGAATCGCCGACGCTCGCAAACGGAAGGTTGCGATGCTGCGCGAACGGTTTTTGAAAGATGCTGCGGTACTCCGGGCGCAACGGCTTCGCAGCCGTTCGAAGGGAAAAGGATCCGGGACGACGAAGTAGCGTCTTGCATCTTCAGTAAGCTAACGGTTCATGTTTCCCCGCTAAATTTCGCTGGGAAACATGAACAAAATTAGTTTCACTGCTAGATGTAGCGGGAAACTTGACGTCACGTGACATAAGCACCAATTCAATTTCTCGCTAAATTTAGCGGGGCGGTTACACCGACGGCGACGCCGACACCGCTTAACTCGGAAACGGGCGCCTAAGAGCTGCGATCGAAAATCCATTATCTGATTAACTCGCTTTCCGATCTTATGCACTTCGTCATATTGTCACACGTCAAACATACAACCAAATTTAATTTGTCTTTCAATCTTCAAAATGCGCGATTGATTAATTGGCCTAAATATCTGGAATAACTTCGCTTTAAAGATGTTAACAACAGTTAACCAATTACATGAGACTCATGCAATATAGATCAATCAACTAGTGTCTTGGCGAGTACATATGAGGTTTTGCTTGCACGACCGAAACGGACCCATATATCATTATCAGGGGATATATTTTTACCCATATATGTCGTATATGGCGGTATTTGAGCTTTTATACAGCGATATAGGCTGTATTTGCACGCGTATATGGCAATATATGGCCGTATTTACGCACTAATACGGGCACATATGGCAGTATTTGCCCACTTATATGGCGATATCCGGCCGTATTTGCTTCCATTTATATGTCGGTATATTGCCATATCTGAATCCTTATATTCTCATATATGGCCATATATAAAATATATCAGGGCCATATCTGACATTTTTGTACGGGCTACGTACTACGTTCGGCAGTAGAAGAACTGCAAAGGACAGAACAAATGGGTGTTATTACGCAAGTATCCACCGGTGAATTTACCACTCTAATTGTCCCTGTTGTCGAAAAGGACGGCTACACGTATGTCCTGAGGCTACGAGACAACAATAAAGCAAGTCCTCGCCACGGAACAGTACTTCCTGCTCACTCTTGATGAAATTCTAGCTGCGCTTGCCGGAGGCAAGTATTTTACCAAGCTGGATCTCAGCAGGGCCTACCAGCACGTAGAGACGCCGGAGGAGTCTAAACGTTGATCACGTTGAATACGCACAAATGAATGTGGTGAAGAGGCTTTCCTTCGGAGTAGCTTCTGCACCTGCCTTGTTACAGCGTGTTATGGATCATATTGCCGCGCGGTTGAATAGCCGAAGAGAGTCCTCGACAAAGCTCACCACGCTTTTGGATGGTCCTTGAGCTCTCGACCGTAGTTGCTCTTTGGCGCGTTCCCGTTGTTGCTGGTTTGTGAAGCTTCGACGCAACTCTGTCTTGAGGAGCTCCCAGTTGGTAAGCGGCATTTCATACTTTTCGAACCTGCGTTGCGCGGTTCCCTCGAGGGAACAATAGACGTTCTGAAGACGCTGTTCAGGAGTCCTTTGGTTAAGCAGCGCCAGCCGTTCGTATTGCTGCCACCAGTCTTCGACGTCTTCATAAATATCGCCCTGCAAGGTCGTCGGAGTTTGAGGAGAGGCAAGCAGGTAAACGACGGGGGAGGCAGCGGTGGGAGTCTCAGTCTGCAGGCCCCGGGAGGCCACGGTTGGTTTCGTCGACTTTTTCCTCTGGGGGTCCGGTAGAAGTCCGAATTCCGGGGACAAACCTTGAACACGGCGGCTTTTTTGGGCTTCTGCCTTTTCCACAAACGGTCTTCTTGAGCAGTGGTCTGGGCTTGCTCTGCGATGCCTCGGAGGCGTACGCTTCATGGACTGCGTTACCCCGCACTGCCACCAGAGATGTTACAAAGGACTGGGGCAGAAGCGGTGAAAATCCCGCTTCAAACTGAAATTTAATAAGGCGAACTTGTGTCAAACAAAACAAGGAACGAGCGTCGAGACAGCGGAAAAAGCGGGCGGTGATTTGGCGGCGTAACAGCAAGCGAGAGCAAGACTGACTCGATGCGATCACGTGCAGCTCCTTATTCATGTGAGTCGGCATCTCAAAATTTCGGCCCATAAGGTTCGAGTGTCGAGCGTTCGGGGTGAGAATGAACAGGCCCTTTCGAGAACAAGAAAGTAGGACGAAATTATAAAGGTTACCTCCCAACTAAGAATAAACATAAATATTCTAGAAGTCCGTAACTGAGCGTTGCTTACTCTGCCCCTGCGCGCGGTAATAGGCTTACAGATTTACCTAGAATCGTATGCCACCTAGGCGATATTCTGGTTAGGGGAACTACCGCTGAAGAACACCTCAGAAACCTCAACACGGTGTTCCAAATACATACACGCAAAGATGTTCGTGCCAAGGGCGAAAAATGCGATGTTTTCAAGACATGCCTGCAGTACCTTAGAGATATTATCAGCGACGCAGGAGTGAAGCCAACAAACGAAGAAGTTTGAGCTCTCTTGAATTCTCCGCCCCCTATTAACATAGCACAGCTGCATTCACTGCTTAGCCTTGTAAATTACAATGGAAAGTTCACTCCGCGTCCAGCAACGCTTGCCAAACCTTTCTACAGGCTGTTGCAGAAGCACACCTCCTGGTGCTGGGATAGCCAGTGCCAAGACAGTTTCCGGGCAATCAAGGCAGTCTTCTCGTCTGCAGAGGTGCTGGCACACTACGACCCGGCACTGCCACTGCAGCTCTCCCGCGATGCGTCTGCTTACGGCTTTGGCGCCGCGCTGTCACACGTTTTGGAAGATGATGCGATAAGAGCAATCGCTTATGAGTCTAGAAAATTGTAAAAGGCGGAGAATAACTATAGCCAAATTGAAAAGGAGGCCCTCGCCCCAAATGTTCGGCATAAAGAAATTTATTATCTACATCTGTGGTCGTGAATTCACCTTAATTATGGACCACAAGTCATTACAGACGATTTTTGGGCCGAACAGTGGCATGCCGACTATAGCTGCAGCAAGACTCCACACTGGACTGTGACTGTTGCAGCTTACAACGAAAAACCTGTCTATAGAACGCCAGCAGAAAACGTGGATGTGAACGGTTTCTCGCGAATCCCGTTAGCAGACACAAACGATGGTGATAGTTCAGCCGAGCCGTTTTGCACACTGCGTTTAGCATATCTACCTGTCCCCAGCAAGGACATAGAACGTCATACATAGCGTGATCCAGTTCTCAACCTTCTCATGGACTTCACCAAGAAAGGTTGGACGTCGCATCTCGACTATAAGCGACAGAAACTCTATTTTGACAGACGCAGGGAACTCGCTGTCCACGAGCGGTTCCTGGTGCATGGAATGCGAGTGGCCGTGCATCCGAAGCTACAGTCCGTTTCACCCTACATCCAAGCGCAGTGAATGCTACGAGCCATCGGAGCGAATCGAAGGCCGCGTGAGCGTCACGTGACCTTGGAGAGGGGGCGCAGCGGCGTGCGGAGACATTATCACGTGTTACGATCACAGAGCTAGATTGGCTAGGATGGCTTGTAGTGTTCGCTCCGTCTGGACGTATGGTGAAACGGAGTATAGAAGGACTCGTCTTGGAGGAGCTACATCAGGACACCCAGGAATCGTGCGGAGCAGGGAACTCGCCCGAAGCTACGTAGGGTGGCACTCTATGAAGAAAGAACTGGAAAACGGTGTGAGACAATGCATAGCATGCCAACAAGAGCGTCACATGACACAAAAGGCACCTTTGCACCCTTGGTCATGGCCCACGCGACCGTAGTCAAGGGTACATGTCGACGTTGCGGGTCCATTCCGAAACCGAATGCTACAAGTCGTTGTAGATGTACATTGCAAATGGCCTGAGGTGTACATCATGATGTCTTTGTCTACAAACACAACGCTAGCATGTTTGCGGGATCTCTTCGGTCGGTACGGTGCGCCGGAGATACTTGTAAGTGACCTTGTGTTGCCAAAGGCAGGGTAGCGCTATTTAGACGAGGACAAAAGAAAGAAAGACAAGACAGACCCGAGCTCTCGTGTCTGTCTTGTCTTTGTTTCTTTTGTCCTCGTCTAAATAGCGCTACTATGCCTTTGGCAACCCAAGACCAATACCAACTAGCCCAGCATTCAGCTTGTAAGTGATAACGGGATACAGTACACATCGTCCGAGTTTGAAGCGTTTTTGAACAAGCACGCAGCGCGGAAAAATTCCACTTTTGCCTACCATCCTAGCAGCAGCGGACTTTTTTTATATATAACAATGATTTTTTTTTCATTTGAAAGAAATGGTGGAGCGGTAGGGAAAAAGCTTCAATAGGAAGCTTGACGGTCCCTGAGTCCCATCGACAGTGGTTCAAATCACTTTTGTGCAGGCAGTACATAATACACACAAAAGCACATTATTACATAATTAAAACTACCAATATTTAAGTAAGTATGAAATTCACATTATAGGCTCAAACATTCAAGAAAAAGGAGCGTCACTGTTGAACCGTAAATAACTCAAGGTTTATATTTCTCTCTATACAGCAGTTGAGAACTTGGGAACTAAAATCTAATCATTTGTTGTCCATAATTTGATTGATCTCAATTTAAAACAAGAACCTTCCAATAATCATTGTGGCGGGTTACTTAAATTATAACATTTTGTTCTGATTAAGCTAGTTTTGTTAGAATATGAGTTTCATTTCTTTTTTTCGTTTTTGATAGTGATGCATGGTCTAGAATCCTGTAATTTATGAATTTTTATCATTTGTAAATTATTGAACATTGTCTCAGTGTGACAATCATCAGGGGCATTGCAGATAGCTCTCACGAGGTTTTTTCTGAATAAGGTGAGTTTTGGTTATTCCATGTCAAACGTCCCAGACGTTGCGCTCAACCACCGTCGATTTCTAAAAAAATTCATGGCCTTTTGCCGCATTGTCCGTAGCCATGCCCTGAAATATTTTTGACGAAAAAATGTTTTTGATGGCGTGAGCGTGGTTTTAACTTTTAAAAATAGCCTGAAACTAGGTATCACTCTATAATTTATGAGAAATCAACTTTTTTAGGAAACACCAACCAATATTTTTTTCTTAGATCTACACGGCTTTTGACCTGCAATATGGTTGGGCTTGTGCAGTTTTGTTTAATTGAATTTTTTTTTTTAAAACTGAACGTTTTTGAAAATTTTAAAATTTTTGTTATTTTATTACAAATATCTAATTGCTCCGGGGACTTCATAGAACTTTTTACTGGCTGCCCTTCAGGTATATAATCTATAAAAAAAATTTAAACCGCTCAATTAAATATCTTGCAGTAAAACAAAATCCTGAAGTTGCCAAAAAGTGCGTTTTTACACATAAACAGCCGTTTATTTCACCCCGAGGTGGTCCAAGTAAAAATACAAAATATAGTGGGTTTGGAAGAAAAATCGATTGTCTTTTTATTCTGAAATTTTAATCAAAGTAATTTTTGTATAAAGCGAGAAGAACAATTTTGAAGTTGAACTTTCGCACCACAACCCGGCTTCGCTTCTTAACGCCTCTTCGCCGCACAGCACACCACCGGCGACGCTAGCTGACACGATTAGGTCCAAAACGGAGTTTACTGCCGCTTCCCCATGTCCGTCTTTTCAGCTGCAAGAAAAGAAACGGCGGGCATCGTGTTGAAAATCGGAGGTGCCGCCAGTGCGTAGCCATAGCAGGCCCGTTGTGCCCTTTGTATCCGAGGGCGGCTCCTCACACTCCGAAACGCGATGCCTAATCGACGGGCGGCATCAGCTGACGTGGACTTCTCAATGCGTCAGGCGACGTGGACTTCTCGATAAATATATCTTACTTCTCCATGAGAATGAAGATATATTTACGGAAAGGAGGAATATTTTGCCTTAAAACCACACGGTATTTGGATTGCTACGTAATAAGCATCATGAATATTGGCTTGAAGCAATATAAAAAATAAGGAATATGCAAGAATTTCGGCATTTGTGATAGTTTTGTTACAAACTATCTCGTTGCTGCAGGTGACTGTAAAACTTCTTATTGACAGCCCTGTATGTATAGTGCAAAAAAAAAAAAAGGTTCCAGGCCGTACAACTAAATATCAACCATGTTGATTTAACCTGAGACTGGGGTAGAGAAGAAACATCGAAACGTAGAAGGGACAGAAAAATAGACAGGACGACGTCTCAAACTCAGCTAACTCGTTTATTTAGTCCACCTCCTTATATAGCCTCAATCTCAAGGTCACCTCCACCAACACACACAAAAAGAGGATAAAGTCTATACAGTTCAAGCGCCACAATCTCCATCACACAATGCAAGAACGTTGACACCCTTCACAGGTCAACGCCAGCTCGCCTGCACCCTTACGATTTTAATTAAATATCATGCAGAAAAACAATTAAATTTTTTGCAAAATTGCGTTTTGCCGTTTCAAGAGTCGTTAATTCTGCCTTCAGGTGGCCCAATGAAAATTACGAAACATGGTGACTTTTACAGAATCGTCTATTGCCTTTTGTTCTTGAAAGTTTAAATAAAATAATTTTGTTCTAAAGAGGAAAAAAATGAAAGTCGCTTACAACCCCCTGTAACACCGAATTAGACGGAAATAAACAGCGCGCAAAAAATACACAAGGACGAAAGGAAGGTGCAGGCGAATTAGAGCGCAGCTCTTGAGGAGGAGGACGGAAGGGTACTGAGGGGAGGGTATGCCGCTCCTCCCTCCTCCTCACCTCCTTATCCTGCGTGCTACTCCTCCGTCCGAGCGTCGTCGGCGTCGTCGTCGGCGTAACCGTGAGGTCACGTGACTCCCGTGAGGTCACGTGACCCCCGTGAGGTCACGTGACGTCATCGAGATGACGTCATCGGTGACTTCACCAGTGATGACGTCATCAGTGGCGTCATCGTGGTGATGACGATGACGACGATGACGATAACGTCACTGATGACGTCATCGTTGACGATGACGTCATCGTGATGACGACGATGACTTCATCGTGATGACATCATCGGTGACGTCATCGTGATGAGGATGATGACGTCATCGGTAACGTCACCAGTGACGTAACGCGTCCCATAATGCACCGCGCGGTTACGCCGACGCCGCTCAAGCCGGAAACGGGCGCCTAAGAGCTGCGCTCTAAAACGTTTTGAAGTTGAGCTCTCGCACCGCAACCTGGCGTCGTTTCTTGCGCCTCTTCTCTGCACAGCACGCTGCCGTCGAGCCTGGCAAAGCGTGCGACGGCGTCACGGTTTGCGCACGCAGGTAGACAACAGGACTTCGAGTGGTCGGGTACATCTTGGTGGGAAAAAGCTTTTTTTCACTCTTGTTGCTTTATGGATTTTCCTATCTCGACTGTTTTGCGCGGCGGTGTCCTCCTGTGGTCTTCCACTGTCTTTATATCAGCAGTTGCTTAGCGCTGCCGGGTCAGAGCATCCACTAGTAAGCTTGCTGTTTCTTACGTACACATCGCAATCACTCTCTATTGTCAACGTCAGGACACTATTTAAACACCAACACAAAAGTCCAGTGAACGGGCAATCTCATACGACGAGGCGATGTGGTGTTAACGAATGCGCGCAGTTGGAGGCTCACGCCTCGTTTGTGTTTAAATCGGCTTTGAAACGGCAAATTCTTGCGTCGCTGAATAGTTCCGCTTTTAACCACAGTATGCTTGACGGCTAGATTTCGCGGCCATATTGACGCATTTCCCTTTTAGGAGAAGTCCACGTCAGCTGATGCCGCCCGTCGATTAGGCATCGCGTTTCGGAGTGTGAGGAGCCGCCCTCGGATACAAAGGGCACAACGGGCCTGCTATGGCTACGCACTGGCGGCACCTCCGATTATCAACACGATGCCCGCCGTTTCTTCTCTTGCAGCTGAAAAGACGGAGAAGGGGAAGCGGCAGTAAACTCCGTTCTTTCTTTGGACCTAATCGTGTCAGCTATCGTCACCGGTGGCGTGCTGTGCGGGGAAGAGGCGTTAAGAAGCGACGCCGGGTTCTGGTGCGAGAGTTCAACTTCAAAACTTGTTTTCTCGCTTTAAACAAAAATTCCTCTGATTAAACTTTCAGAATCAAAAGAAAATCTATTGTTCTTTCAAACCCACTATATTTTGTATTTTTACTTGAACCACCTCAGGGTGAAATAAACGGATGTTTATGCGTCAAAACGCACTTTTTGGCAACTTCAGGATTTTGTTTTACTGCGAGATATTTATTTGAGTGGTTTAAAAAATTTTTTTTAGATTATATACCTGAAGGGCAGCCGGTAAAAAGTTCTATTAGGTCTCCGGAGCAATTAGATATTTTTAATAAAATAACAAAAATAGTAAAGGTTTCAAAAAGTTCTAGTTTTTTTTTAATATTTTTATTAAACAAAACTGCACATGTCCAAGCACATTGCAAGTCGAAAGCCGTGCAGATTTAAGAAAAAAAAATATTGTTGGGTGTTTCATGAAAAAGCTGATTTTTCATAAATTATAGAGTGATACCTAGTTCCACGCTATTTCTAAAAGTTAAAACCGCGCTCACGCCATCAAAAAAAAAATATTTTCGTCAAAAATATTTTAGGGCATGGCTACAGACAATGCGGCAAAAAACCATTAATTTTTTTTTAGAAATCGAAGGTGGTCGAGCGCAACGCCTGGGACGTTAGACATGGAATGACCATTTTATCAAGGTTGGTTTCCGTAGTTGTACCCCAGACAAGACTGCAATAACTTAAGTGGGAAGAAATAACACCATAAATAATTATTTGAATAGAAATTGGAAGAGCTTAGCTCTGGAGGTACGTCAAACCGACAACACGTGACAATTTTAAAATAAAATGATTAATATGACTATCCCATGACATATTAGCTGAAAGAAACTACACCGAGCGTTTTAAAATTATTTATAAGTATCTATAGAACTTGAATAAGATTTGTATGGTCATATAAAGTTAATTTTTAGGACGAAAAATAATTGCCTTTGTTTTATATGTGTTAATGCTTAGCCAGTAATCCCGTGTCTATGTTCCTAACCTTGATTTAGTAAAATTTACAGCATCTACAAGTTCAGCGCTGTTCGAGGAAGAGAGAAATATGCTGGTGGCGTCGGCACATATTACAAATTTAGCAATATGATCTATATCCACAATATCGTTGAAATATGTAGGTTATAGGTTGCTGAAAGATTTGCGCAGACACTAAAGAATGCGCCCCAAAAAAGCCAGTGGACCGTCTAGCAAAGACGGTATAAAACTTCTTCATGGTGTACCGCAGCACATCTTTTCCAACGACGCACCTGCAACACACTTCATGCGACGACACTTCATGCGAAAACACGCTTGGACGACACACTTGCGTTCAAATTGGTGCGTACCGAACTCGCTTACGCAATAAAGCCATCACTTGAGCTCACTGTACCAGCACGTCAGTTTTCACAATTGCGACGAAGCTCGCTTGGTCTTTAGAATATATCGTTTAATGTCCGGCACCGTTGAAACGTAGTGACATTTCTTTTTACTTTTTCTATATCGATCTTCTTTCTTTATTTTCTCTACTGCTTTCACGCGACTCCGTCACATGCCGCCGCCTCAAAAAGGCGTCGACGCGACGTAGACAAAGAGACTTCAAGTACACACAAAACGCAATATTCCCACGTGGTAATTGCAAGTTTTTTACACGTATAAAACATTGTTTTATTGAACAGTTTTACGAAACTTAGAACTCCGCAAGAGGCTTTAGATGGGTTTCAGTTTTTCTACGTGCACGACGTCCCTCCCTGAACCATCACCGAACTCTACTTCCTAGTTCACCGGCGATAGCTTGGCCACAACTCGACGAGGCCCGGTGTTCATTGTCAGTTTTTTAAGCCCCACTGGCGGAGACCTCAACAGCACCAACTGGTCTAGTTCTAAGGTTATGTCAGTTCGGTGTTTGTCAAATAGTCTTTTTTTGCTCCTCCTGAGTGAACTTGATGTGTCCTGCAGCCAATCTACGCGTTTCGTTCAAGCGCTCGCGCACGATCACCACGTATTCGGAGCTCGCTTACAGTTCTTGTAGCTCTTTTCTGTTCTAAACCACATCCAAGGGGAAAACAGGGTTACGTCTATACAGAAATAAAAAGGCGAAGTACGAACTGTATCTTGATATCCAGTGTTATAGCAGAACACTACCTAGGGCAGAATATCAGCCCCCTTCTCTCCAGATGAGGTGGGGATTCGCATCACCTGTTTCAGCGTTTTGTTGGCTCGTTCGACGAGGCCGTTGGCAGCTGGTGATAAGCTGTAGTCGTTGCTTGATGTATACCACGAAACTTGAGGCAATCGGAAGTCGATCTGGCAGTCATTTGTGTGCCCTGTCCGTAATGAGTACTATAGGGAATCCGTGCTTGAGGATAATTCTCCTCTCGATGAACTTCTGCACCGTGGAAGCAGCAATGTTGCCAACCGCTTTCGTCCTCAACAAACTTGGTTAGGTGGTCTATGGCAACTATGACAAACTTGTATCTTCGTGAAACCTGGAAGGGCCCAATTATGTTGAGTCCAACTGTGTGGAATGGCACATCGACTTCAATTGGCTGCAGCAGTGCGTAATGGCACGTCGTAGTCATCTTCACCCGCTGATAAAGGACACAGCTTTTCACGAACTGTTGGACATATAGATAGAGTCGAGGCCAGAAATATTGACTGTGGATTTCCTCGTATGTGCGTCGGATTCCCATGTGTGCTCTGAATCGACTTCCATGAAATTCGTGAAGTACTTCCACTTGCTTTGTCGCTGGCAAGCGTAACAAAAAGGTTCATGTATTAGCCCTGCATCCATTTTGTACAATACATCATGAAAAAGAACAGATTGTTTACTTACTTTCTTCTGCTGCTTCTTTGTACCAGCATTCTTCTGTGGTACTTTTATGACTTTCCCACAGAAGGGGTCCTCCTTCTGCTTGGGGCTTAAATCGGGCTCTGGGACTTCAAAGACATCACAGGTGCGGGTCTACCCAGTCTCCCCCAAGCAGTTGGTACTTGAAGGTTCCCCTAAGCAGAAGCGGCTTGGAAATCAGGATAGAAAGTCGGGGGCAGTGTGACATGCGTCAGACTTGCACAGAACTTCAAAGTCAAATACCTGCAGCAGGAGAGACCCCCTGAGTGGGCGTCGGTTTCTTTCACTTTAAAGAAGAACCCAGCAGAGCGCATGGTGATCTTTAGCAACATGGAACTTTCTGCCCATTAGGTAGGGACGTAGTTTTTCCAGGGACCACTTAATTTCAAGAGCCTCAAGTTTCGTGGATGCGTAGTTCTCTTCAGCTCTGCGAAGAGAACGGCTGACGTATACAACAGACCTATAATCTTCATTTTCATCTTCCTGCAGAGGGATGGCGCCGAGGCCGGTTCTAGAAGCATCAGTATGGACCAGGAGGTCGTATTTAAGGTCTTCGGAGAAGTGCTTCAAGACAGGAGGCTCATTTAAAACAGATTTCATTTCATGGAAGGCATGTTTTCGTAGAGCACCCCTTGTGAAGGATTCATCTTTTTTTAGCAGCTTTCTTAAAGGTGCTGCGATAGCACTATGGTTCCAAATGATCTTTCGGAAATAGGACGTCAGCCCCAAAAACGATTGAACATCAGCCGCAGCTCTAGGAAAGGGGAAATCGCGTTACAGCATCAATTTTCTTTGGATCAGGTGCAATACCTTTTTGGGATACAATTTGTCCAAGGTAAGTCACTCTAATGCAAAAAAGGCACTTCTGTAGTTTGAACTTGAGATTCGATGTCTCAAAACGTGCGAAAATATCTCCCAGTTGTCGAAGGCGTTCTTGAAACGTTGTGCTGCAAACAATATAGTCGTTCATGTAGACCAGTGAGTTGCGATATTTTTGATCACCGGTAATAGCATCTTCAGTTTGCTGACAAGTTGGCGGTGCTCCTTTCGACCTGAGCGTCTCTCAGAAATTCATACAACCCCCCTGCGTAACAAAAATCGTCCTAGCAGTGTTATCAGGTATCATCTCTATTTGGTAGAATCCTAAAAGGAGGTCCATCGTTGAGAAATACTTGCTCTCACTTAATTCCGCCAGAGCATCATCGATTCTTGGTAATAGGTATATGACGTTTTCAGTTACAGGATTTAGCTTCCAGTAGTTCACACACATTCTTGTCGGTTTGTCCTTTTTAACCTGGAACTAGTGGTGATGCTCAGGAGCTTTTGGATGGCGGCATAATTGTTGCGTCCATAAGGTATTTTAACATTACTTTGACGAAATTCCTTTCAGCCGGTGAAATTTGCCTAGGGTACTGTGCAATTGGTTTTACATCACCAGTGGAAATGAAATGCTTCCCTATTTTACAAGACCCCAGGTTTGCAGTGTCGGCTGCAAAACTAGGACATTTGATCAAATGTTGTGCTACTGCCTCCAGCTCTTCGAGGTTCAGTGAAGCTCCCACGTTAAAACTGAACTAATCAATTATTATCTGCTTCGTTTCGTTGCGGACTCTCGGCACATCTTCCCCGTTCTGAAGATCCTAAAAGCTCGAACACTGCAGGACTGACTCCCATTCGATAGGAGACAAGCCAATCGCTTCAACAGCTTCTATTTTGTAAACTCACAAGAAATGGCGGCACGCGGTGTAGGTGACGGCGTAGTGTCGTAGAATTGTTGTAGGAAGGCAGCGTCGGTCAGTTGGTGAGACGGTTGGTGGTCATGGGCTAGACCGCAGCGCGGACGATTATTATTTCTGGTCTCCTCTCTTGCAACCAAGTCGGCCTCGGACAGGTCGGCGCCTTAATCGTTTGGGAGGCAGTGCCATCTCTCGGGACCTCAGCGCTCCAACCGCCGTCGTCTTCGCTGCTCCGATCTTCGTACCTGCTCCTGAATACCTCGGCGCAACGGCCCCGCTGATGCGCACTCCTTTTTGCCATGCCTTCCTTTCTTCTCACTCCTTTTTTAGATGCGGAGCATCTCTTGCTCGGGTCTATGTCCCGCGGCGTCGGCGTCGTAGTCCGCACTCACAATACGCATGCACAACTCTCCTCCTCTAGTCTCTTCTCCTTCAAGTGTGAGCGGTAGCGCGCTGCGGCTGCGCGCGTTCCCCATCACGTGACCGGGGCGGGGAATGAGGCGAAACCGTGTTTCCCCGGAGGAGGGAAAGGAGGAAAGTTTTCGGCGCGCGGGTCGCAGCGCCAGGCCAGGCCTTTCTAGTGGGGTGAGCTTTCCCCGAAACTCCGCGGCTGTCGTCTGCTAGCATTTCCCGACCGCTCGCGTCCGTTGCAGCCTAGATCTCGCCGGCCAGCCCGGTCTCGACGAGGAAACCTGCAAGCGCTGTTAGGGCATTTTGCGCCGCCTTACCGTGCGGTCTGATAAGACTTTCAAAGTTACTCGTGCTACATCAGTTCACCGCTGTTGACTCCACTTCACTCCGTTCTTCCGATGAAGTGTGATGGAAGCAACAGTCCCGTCAGTTAGTGGGTTGGCGCAAGCAAGCGTCAGCACCACCCCGATGCTCCGCATCACCCCATGGTTCCCCTCGGGAAGATGGTGTAATTTTTTTTGTCCTCCGGGAGCGACCATGACAATGTTTAATATTGAACCCCAGTGTGGATTCAAGAAGAAAAAAAGAACAGCTGTGGTTGCCTGGAGATTTCGCTCACAAAGTTCTTTATCAAGTTAATAAGTTCTTGATGCAGTACTTGATCATGTTATTAACAAGTTATTTATCGAGATAAGCTTAGTGTTTTTAATTAAAGGCATTTGATACAATCATTACTCAAAATCAGGGTGGAGAAGAAACGAGACGGTCTAAATCTACGACATTTCTACCTTTAATTTTTAATTTGTTTTTATTTGTACTCTGCAGCGCCAGGACCATTACACCAGAGAAGTGGGTTACAGATCAAATTTATACCTTGGAAACTCACACAAACAGCACAAACCAGCAACCAACAATGTAAATAAACATAATTCAAAACAACACTCAATAATGAAATGTAAAAATTTCAATAACGCCAAAAATACTAACAATGAAATTCACATCGCATTGATCAGGTTAGTAAAAGATTCACTGTCAGCTAGTACAATATCAGGAGGTAGCTCATTCCATTCCGATAGAGTTATCGGCGTTCTGACGTCACCACAACCCCTGCAAACGAAGCAGACGAACTTGCGCTCCGCATGGCAAAGACACGATGTAAGCGCCGTTGCCTGGATACGCCAGAGATTACGTCTTCTAGCTGCTATTCTAATATTTTCGTCCGAGTTCCGTAAGGACGGACTGGTGTCTGAACACCCGAGGCATTTCAATGCGGGGCTGCTTGCATAGCCGTATTTTCCGCACCCGTTGTAGACTGCAAAAGCAGGTTGAAAAAGCTTAACCTTGTGCATAGTCCGCATCTGGTGCATAGTGGTGACTTCGCACGCACAGCACACCTTGACAGATACAGCTGTATTAGCTCAGAGAAGCTTCTTTCATAGATTACGCTTAACATACTTTGTCATTCACAACATCCGTCATGTTTCGTGATAATCACAATCTTGAAAACAAAAAAAAAAAATCTGTATATAGTCCACAGCGTGTAAAATTTCCACTTGAAGACATAATCCGCGAGACATAGTCCGGAGGGCACTTTCAATGTCGTTTTCAGCACCATAGCGCGTCCACAACAAGGGGCTCTACGAAGCGGGAGCGTTCGCGACGCTTCCACTGTTTAGAGTAAGTCGTCTTCGCTATCTTAAATTCAACTCGTCGCGCCGTAAAAAAAAAAAAAAAAAAAAAAAAAAAGAAGTTAAAAATTTGACGCAGATCGGCATCGTGAAGGAAGCACTAGCCGTGAGTGTTTTTAAAGCGGTTCCGGCCCAACGGTCGCTCCAGGAGGAAGCAGAACGGCATTCTTCCGGAAACGTATTCGTGGCGCGGATTAGGCGACAAACTGCAGCGGGCGACAAGAAACTGGTCGGCCATTCGCCGTATTCGAGAAATCGGCGCGGGCAGAGTCAACACCGGTTAATGTGACATCCGTTATTCAGACACCCCCGCTTCCTCATCCAGGTATTCCCGTCTCCTTACGGGAGATGTTCAAATAAGTTTCACGCTTTATTATATATATTCGCTAAATTGCTTTTAAGTGACCCCTACAACCGGTGGGGAAAAATTTTTTTGCATTCGTGTCGCAATCTGAAAGTATTTATTTGTGATTACTGAAATGTTTACTTGACTGGTTAAGACGAGCGTGTTGTGACATAACCTCCTATATACTGACAAAGCCTAGCAGATCGCCACGAGAAGCGGTCGTCGAAATGGAAATGGTGGAGCGGCAGACAATGGATGAGAGGAGAGCCCCGTGACTGGCGCCCCGCTGCGGCGTGACGCCGAAACACACCTCTCCCGAGCGAACGAGTGTGTTTTGGGTCCTCACCACTGCAAAAGCTGTGCGCTGACGTCCAGGTTCCCAAGAAAGGGCTCTTTGATGCTTTGTCCTAACAGATCCTCAAATCTGCGACCGGGCACTCTGTGGCTCCGTCGTCGAAATGCCAGGCTTTGTGAGTATAGAGGAGGCTATGATTGTGATTTTGAATACTTAAAACTTGCAGGACGCTTAAGCTCCGCCTTTAAGAGTCGAACGCAATAGCGAAACATAGAAACATATAAACTCCCGCTCGTTTTCAAGCCGTGCCGAACTGCGTAGCCTAGTCAGTAGCGTGACTGGCTCGCAAATAGGTCGTAGGTTCAAATCCCGCCTAAATTTCTTCAATTTTTGTTTGTTTGTTCGAATTTGTTTATATGTTTAAATTTCCCTCGCGAGGTCATGTGGCTGTGACGTCATGACCCTATCGACAAATCAGGATTTTTTGCGTCACGCCACCGACGCCGTCTTTATTGCGACACCAGCTCCTTAACGCTTTCGCGTTAAACTAGAAGGAATAAAAAACACGGAGGACTTTCACAGAAAACTACACTCTTTCATTTAGGACGACGAATGTTAATTTACGGGAACGAAAAGTTCACGCGTCGATCGGAACTGGGGAGCGCTGAAGGAAAGGGAAGTTACGAATGGGAGCGCTGATAAGGATTGAGTCACCGTACCGTGACTGCCCATGTTTATGATGTTTTCGGTTCTGGCCTGATAAATTCCATTTCTCGTCTCGTGGGGCTAACGATGACGATGAGACGTTCTTTTCTGCTTTTTCGATGAACAATGTTTCGATGATTTCACGTCCGAATCGCTGATAATCTGTTCCCGGGACCTTGGTGCTGTCAATGTTTTGTGCGCAGCCGTACCCGGAAATAAAGATTCGTTGCTGTTAAATGAAAGTGTGTCGATGTTTGTAAAAGTCCTTCCTGTATGTTTGTTTTTTGTTGAATTCTTTTAACAAATGAGATTTCTGCGTAGAACTTGGTTGAGAGTGGCTGTGTGGGTATATCTAGGAACCTTGAGAAATAAACCAGTTAGCTGAATTTGAGAAGTTCCCTTCTACGTCTGTTCCTTCGACTAAAAGTTTTTCGTTTTCTGCACCAAAGTATCAGGTGTTAAACTACCTGATAAGCTACCACCAGCTCGCCTGCACACTCCCAGTGTTTTCAGTAACTTCTGGGTGGCTGGCTAGCAGGCGCTCATGCGTATGGGCCCCCGTCTACCTGTCTAACCTTGCGAGCCGCACGGAACAACACTACTTTCACTAATAACATCTTTTATTATTATCCTTATTATTATTTTCTCAACAGACCTCCATCTGAAAGCACTGTCAGCTTTATTCGGGAGCTCCGTACGGCGTGGTGGATTACCTCAACTGGCTCGCGAAAATTGCTGTTTACTGCCTGATTGACTTCCCAGGCAGCAAAGTCCATTGGGCAATTATCGGGAATATCTTGGGAAAAGGTGGCCATTATTGGCCCATTGGGTCATCTCTTTAATCAATAATGGAAATGTCTGAGAAAAATAGGTTCATGATTGGCGCCCTTTATCCTCTCTATCACCAATATCGGGAATCCATTAGAATCCCATTGGATTCACATAGTGTTAAGAAGTTCACTAACGATTGTATAAGCAATGTACAAAATATGCTGTGCTGATTGTTGTTGATGTGCTATTGTATCCTCTGACTTTTCTTTAATGTTTATTGTTTTTGTTTTCGCCTTCTGAGCAGTGTAAACGGGTGATAGGGCCACGTGAGGCAGAATTAATCTGCCTTTTGCATTGTTACCACCTACTGTCTCAATAAAACCAATTCAATTCAATTCAATAAATTGGATACCACTGCACATGGGCTTCCAATGGGATTCTAATGTTGTCAAATATGAAGTAGTCAACGGAACCCTATTAGATAAAATGGATACCACTTTCAATATAGTTGCAACGGGCTTTCAATGTTGTCAAATATTTGGCAGTCATTCGCACCCCATAGGATAAATTGAATACCACTTCCAATGAAGTGCCAATGGGCTTCGAATGTTGTCTAATATTGTGCAGTCAATGGCACCCCATTGAATAAATTGGATATGATTTCAAAAACGTTGGGGCTCCAATTCACGCTGTGAAGGTGGTTGGAGCGAAGCTGTGGTATCACCCGCAACGATTCCCCACTTTAAATCCTTTTTGTGGCAAACGCCACCAAGGTGATGGCGCAGTCTTTGACGTCCCAGAGAACTTCCGGCTTATATAAAGAACGAACAAAGGCCACTTCAACACCGCTGCTTGAAATGCATAGTTGAAACGTCTAACCATCATTCCTAAAGGTGACCACCAAAAGAACGAAGGAGAACAAGATCTGTTAAAATGTTTTGAGTACTCTTGTACACCAACGTGACTCCTCTAAGATGTAATATCGTACAGCCAAAGGCCATTGTTAAATCTCAAGCTTTGTTGTCCATGTAGCATTTATGCTTTCGAGCGCGGGTGACATAACCAAGCGCAACAGGCTTGCAAAGACGGTGCGACCGGAAGTCGCTTGGGAGCCAAGCCGCAGTTCATGATTGTAAACAGTAAAAGGGTCTATACCAAATGATTGACGAAAGTAAATGCACTGTACCAAAACTTTTTATATATGAAAGGCTAGTGACGTCACTCCCCACGTCGCAAGCTGCCGACGCCTGAGGCAGCTTGCGCAACAATAATCGTTACAGGGAAACGAATGCGGTGAGCGCTACCTGCTTTGAATTGTCATCAGGAGCGCCCAATTATACATTATCTGGTTCGGATGCTTGTTTTGGACTGCTTCTCTAGTGAAACGAATGCTGTGTTGTATGTTATATGCTTTATATGCACTTTTCGCATTGATCGCTGAAGTTTTTTTTCCCGTGAGGACGACGACACGAAAAAAATTCCAGAAATCCAACCTGTATATCATGACGAAAATAATTCCTGGAGAAGGGGAACAAGAGAGACAAAGGACAAACAAAAATCTCCAAACACAGCTAGGTGACTGGTGCGCGACCGAAAAAATCCGCCTGGTCCGGGTATCGAACCCAGGACCTCTCCATTACAGGTGGAGCGCTCTACCAACTGAGCTAACCTGGCGTAAGACGTCAGTAGAGCAAACGGGTTTTATCAGCTGCCAACAGTCTAACACCAACAAGGGCGAAGCTTGCATTTTAAGGTTGTGATTATAATGCAATTAAATGTGAAGGTGCAAGCGAGCTGGAAAAGAATAATGGAAATAATCCCTCGAGAAGGATAACAGGAGGGACAAAGGACAAACACAAATCTCCAAACACAGCTAAGTGACTGGTGCGTGACCGAAAAATTGTGTTCGTCCTTTGTCCCTCTTGTTCTCCTGCTCCAGGGATTCTTTTCGTCATTCTCGTCCAGCTCACTTGCACCTTTGCATTTAATTGCATTATAATCATAACCTTAAATTGCAAGCTTCACCCTTGTTGGTGTTAGACTGGTAGCAGCTGATAAAACCCGTTTGCTCTACCGACGTCTAACCCCTGGTTAGCTCAGTTGTTAGAGCGCTCCACTTGGAGCGCTCTACCAACTGAGCTAACCAGGGGACAGACGTCAGTAGAGCAAACAGGTTTTATCAACTGCGACCAGTCTAACACCCCTCCACTGGAAGTGGAGAGGTCCCTAGTTCCATACCCGGACTAGGCGTATTTTTTCGGTCGCGCACCAGTCACCTAGCTGTGTTTGGAAATTTGTGTTTGTCTTTTGTTCCCCTTCTCCAGGGATTCTTTTCGTCATTCTTCTCCAGCTCGCTTGCACCTTTGCAATTTAATTGCATTATAATCAAAAACTTTAAATCATATGCAGATTCGCTGTAAAAAAAAAATAAATTAGAACAGCCAATATCGTTGTGGGAAGTGGAAAAGGCCATAGACAACTCGTAACCAGGAAAGTGACCCGGTCCTGAAGGTTTGCGAGCAGAATTCTATAGAGCGTTTGAGACTAACTAGCCCTGTTTTTACACTTTTTTTTTTTGCCGAAGTTTATCGTGTAAATGCCTTTCCTTCGTCGTGTTTTTGCACACACACGATTTTCATTTCCAAAAGGGACGACCGCTTCAAGCTCCGTTTTGTTTGTTCTTACCGTCCTTTCACATTAACTAATGCAGATTACAAAATTTTGATTAAACTGCTAGCGGAAAGACTGCAAAGTGTCGCAAGCCATATTGTCGGACCACACCGGACTTGTGGTATAAAAGGCAAAAGCATTTCAACAAACGTGCATGCCGCCCCAAGTATCCTGAAACGTTGTGACACTATGGAAAGAAGAGTCGCCATGTTACAGGTCGACCTGGAAAAAGCCTTCGACCGCGTTTCGCATGAAATTCTTTTTGCTATTTTAGAGCATGTAAATGTAGGCTCAGTTTTGTGCCACGGTATACGTACGGCGTACCGAAATTGCGCCCCCCGTCTCGTGATGAGCAAACGTGTCAATGAGCGAAATAAGTCTTTTCTCCTTTCGTGACACAAGGATGTCTTCTTTCGCCCTTGCTTTTTTGTAGTTTTCTCGAACCCCTTCTTTTTAAAGATTATTCGTAGTAGTTATAATAAAGTGTTCAAGTTACAAACTGTCAAAGTTCGTATTTTGACGTACGCGGATGATGGGGTGATTTTTTGAATTGAGAAAAAGAGCGTAAAAAAGCCGTAGAGTTAAAAGAAACATTTTGCCAACATACACGCAGTTTTGTTAACTTTCGTCACAACGAAGCCGACATGCAACAAGTGCCACGGAGAAACTCACCTGTAATTCCGAATTCCTCTCCTATCATTTCCCAGCTGTTGTTCTTAGCGTCCTTATCTAGCTAGTCTGGCTGCGCCTTGTCATATAAAAACGAAACCAGTCGCACAGTTTTGAGGAACCACTCCGTTGAGAAAGGCGTTGGAGGGAATAGGGATAGCAGACGAAACGAAACAACGCTAGGCTCCTTTGCAACGTGTAAGACGCGCGGAGAACCGGCTTGTGCGTTGCCATGGCATCGCAAAGTCACTATCTACGCCACCTCCTATTGGCCCCTTTTTTCTGCGGTGAGAAACGGCGAGCTCTCAAATGCGCACGGGCAGGTTGCCTTGACGGCGCCCAGCGGCGCGCCGCCGAGGGCGAAAACTGGTTTTGGCCGTCAGCCTGCGGCGGCCAGCGGCGAGCAGCAAGCCTCCGCGACGGTAGTGTGGTCGGGCCTTAACTGGCCGAGACGCCTCGACTCCCCTCTTTTCTCTCTTGGCGCCGCGCGGCAGACGGGAAGACCGGAAGTCCCGACCTCCCTATTTGCGCGCCAAGAGGAGAGATAAGACGGGTTTTCCATAGCAACGACGACAGCCGACGAGCTCGAAATCTCTGGAAAGTGTCGCCCGTAAAGCTGGATCGCTTTAATACCGCTTCAAAATGTCAGTGCTTGTTTGGATATCCTCCCAAGTTTGGACACTTGGGTGTCCCGGGTAAACCGTTGATGTAATTTTGGTAGTGCTTTGTGGAAAGTATGCCTGTCTGTGATCTCCTGATGGTGACTGATTGTTGTCTCGTAGAAGTTTTTTGGTAGGATTTGGTTAAAGTGGTACACTCATCTCGGAGTTCTCGGAGGAGTGCGATACTTTCCGTGTGTGGGTCTTTCCTACGTTGTTGGGGGTCGTATATGGTTGGCCAAGGGATCGAAGGGCCCGGTTGATTACTTTCTCGGTCGAGGTCTTTTGCTTTGGCAGTGCTGTCAGTGCTCTGGTAAACAGGAACCCATTTGAGGGTTATGTGTAGTGTGGGGTTGGAGTCCAAGTGCTCTTGGAGGATGGTTTTTATGTGCTCCGGTAACATATTCTTGGTGAACTTTCGGAAGGCACCCTGGCTGTCAGTAAGGATATGAATACGGATGGTGCGTTTAATGTGGATGATTGCTTGGATCTCAAGGGCGGTCATCGACGGGACACTGCGATGTTTGTCTACCAGCTGGAAGTCTGGTCCTACCAATGCTGCTTGTCCTTTTCTGGTGTGTTTGTTGAAGCTGGCCTCAGTGAACTATACCGATTCCGTTGTCGGTATATCCTTGCGATATATACTTCTGTGTGTCGCGCTCTTGTTTTCCATCGCTCCTGATTGATTTCTGGGCACGTGTATGAGTTGAACTGTCACTGTGGGGATGGTGTCCCACAGTGGCATACCAACTTGTTTTTGAGGGGGAGGAGGCAAACCAGACCCCCCCCCCTCCCCCCCCCCCCCCCCAGGGCCGGGGGGCGGTGCCCTTGGTATCCCTTGGGCGCCGCCGGCCAGTGTTTGGCCTGCCCAGCGGCGGCTGTTTCAGAGGAGGCAAAACACATGCCTTGCCCCCCACTCTGCCAACTGGGGGGGGGGGGGGGGCAAGTGCCCCCCTTGCCCCCCCCGGTTGGTACGCCCATGGTGTCCCATGGTAGCGCTGTTTCAAGCATGAGGGCTGGTTGCATATTTCATAGTTTAGGGATTCTAGGGTCTTCCTCTACTCATCGGAGGTTTGTAACCGTTGTTGTTGGCGAGTCGATGCACGGCGATTCTGTATTCTAGTTGCTTGAATATACCCGTTTGTTCAATCTTCGCAATAGAGGTAAAGTGGGGGACCCTTTTTCGTTAGTTAATGAAATCGAGTCTTCAATTTGTCTTATTTTTTTAGGTCTTATAGAGAGTTGTGTACATGACTAATGATGTCATGAGTGCCCCAATAATCTTCCTAATTTCGAGCTCTTTCATACCCTGTCTCTTTCTTGTGATTCAACTAATCTTGTGAGTTATTTGGTTGGTATGTTTTGTGCATCTGTCCATCCATTGGTCTGCTTTCCCAACGTCGTGGAGTGCCAAGCCCAGAATATTTATAACGTTTCTGGATGATGAGGTGGTCGTCAAGCTGGAGTTGTATTTGGTCCCTGATCTGTGTAGGATCTTTTTGTCTTCCGTTGAAGACTGTCACGTACTCCTTCTTGGTCAGTGAGCATTGCAGTCCTATGTTCATATAGCATAGTCTTGAATTGTATTGATGCCCTGCTGAGGTGTTGACTCCTGGTGTCCGGGAGAGCCCGAATCTCAGGAGAGAAGGGCAAAAGACAGACAAACTCTGCCTGACGAGGTCTAGATACCATAGTAAATACTATTAAAGAACGAAAATAAAAGCATCGGCAGAAAACAACAGCAGAATGTTATAAATCTTATTACATCCACAATAACAAAAAAAAAAGCACTCGTCCTATTTTATGCTGTGGTTATATCGAAGAAAAGCAGTCATAGAAGCGAAGGACTGCGCTGTGGCCGCCAGTGACTACCCCCTGTTGGAAACAGTTCACAAATAAAACCACGTGTCCAGATGTGTGACGACAACCACTTCAAGTCAACAATCGGCACACGCCCTACAGCCCCCGAAGGGAAAACAAGCCGGTTACGTACATGTTCATTTAAACAAAAACAAAAAAAGAAAAACTAAAACACAGAATTGAAAGTCAACGACGTATACGAGCGCGTGTTGGGGGGAGGGGGGGGGGGGGGGGTGTCCTGTGTCGACAACAACAATGAACGAATCATTTCGGATACAATAGAGGCCCGTTCCGTACGTGGTGTACGCAGCCACGAGACGCAACCTTCCCTACTCCGTCGGATATTGTTTGTTTACATTGGACACGGTATCAGAAACGGCGCAGCTTTTCGACCACTCCTGCAAGAAAAAACACCGAGGACAACGCAAAAATAAACGAGTGGAGAGGCCTGACTATTCTACCCTTCAAAAACACGGCGCTTGTCTTTCGAGAAACAATGCGAGCTGCTCCCACGCGCTGCAAAGAAAATAAAGGCGGACTCTGGAAGGACTAAGAAGAAAACAACAATAGCAAGAAGAAAAAGAAAGAAGCCAAGAAAAAACAGGGGGAGTGACTTCGCAGCGTCGTGTTTTTACGGTCGCTTGAAAATGAGGCTCGTGAACTCGGAAAACAACAGCTGCGTGGCGGCCTTGAAAGCGGAATAGAAAAAAAGGGGTAAAAAAGTACAATGAAAAACAAAAGCAAACCCAATTGAGAACCTTTTTTTTTGGCACAATTAAACGTGGACAATTTTCTCAAATCGGGAACAGGTGAGATGTTTGCATGTTCTGAGAATCTTGAGAGCGTTTCGCGGTGTCTACTTTTCAGTTTATTTCCAGCTCTCGTGTATGGAATCGCGAGCACGCACCACCGCCATAATTTGCTCGCAGTTTTTTTTTTTTTTTTTTTTTTTACGTTGCGGTGAAGTTGCGCGTTAAAGTGAAGCAAGGAAGAAAACGCGGGAGAAACATACGAAGCAAATTGCGCGGGAATTATAATACAAGAGGCTAATTAACCGCCCATGCGTGTGGAGAAGTAAGAAAATGCGTAGCAGAGACTCATTCAGTGAGCACCGACATGTCCAAGTTACAGGATTTGTTTAAGTATACATTCGTGCCTGTTAATGTATATCACAATACACTTTTTTTATAATTTCTCGTTTCTAGCTAATCTCAATGTAATTTCTCGTTTCTAGCTAATCCATGCGTGCGGAGAAGTAAGAAAATGCGTAGCAGAGACTCATTCAGTGAGCACCGACATGTCCAAGTTACAGGATTTGTTTAAGTATACATTCGTGCCTGTTAATGTATATCACAATACACTTTTTTTATAATTTCTCGTTTCTAGCTAATCTCAATGTAATTTCTCGTTTCTAGCTAATCCATGCGTGCGGAGAAGTAAGAAAATGCGTAGCAGAGACTCATTCAGTGAGCACCGACATGTCCAAGTTACAGGATTTGTTTAAGTATACATTCGTGCCTGTTAATGTATATCACAATACACTTTTTTTATAATTTCTCGTTTCTAGCTAATCTCAATGTAATTTCTCGTTTCTAGCTAATCCATGCGTGCGGAGAAGTAAGAAAATGCGTAGCAGAGACTCATTCAGTGAGCACCGACATGTCCAAGTTACAGGATTTGTTTAAGTATACATTCGTGCCTGTTAATGTATATCACAATACACTTTTTTTATAATTTCTCGTTTCTAGCTAATCTCAATGTAATTTCTCGTTTCTAGCTAATCCATGCGTGCGGAGAAGTAAGAAAATGCGTAGCAGAGACTCATTCAGTGAGCACCGACATGTCCAAGTTACAGGATTTGTTTAAGTATACATTCGTGCCTGTTAATGTATATCACAATACACTTTTTTTATAATTTCTCGTTTCTAGCTAATCTCAATGTAATTTCTCGTTTCTAGCTAATCCATGCGTGCGGAGAAGTAAGAAAATGCGTAGCAGAGACTCATTCAGTGAGCACCGACATGTCCAAGTTACAGGATTTGTTTAAGTATACATTCGTGCCTGTTAATGTATATCACAATACACTTTTTTTATAATTTCTCGTTTCTAGCTAATCTCAATGTAATTTCTCGTTTCTAGCTAATCCATGCGTGCGGAGAAGTAAGAAAATGCGTAGCAGAGACTCATTCAGTGAGCACCGACATGTCCAAGTTACAGGATTTGTTTAAGTATACATTCGTGCCTGTTAATGTATATCACAATACACTTTTTTATAATTTCTCGTTTCTAGCTAATCTCAATGTAATTTCTCGTTTCTAGCTAATCCATGCGTGCGGAGAAGTAAGAAAATGCGTAGCAGAGACTCATTCAGTGAGCACCGACATGTCCAAGTTACAGGATTTGTTTAAGTATACATTCGTGCCTGTTAATGTATATCACAATACACTTTTTTATAATTTCTCGTTTCTAGCTAATCTCAATGTAATTTCTCGTTTCTAGCTAATCCATGCGTGCGGAGAAGTAAGAAAATGCGTAGCAGAGACTCATTCAGTGAGCACCGACATGTCCAAGTTACAGGATTTGTTTAAGTATACATTCGTGCCTGTTAATGTATATCACAATACACTTTTTTTATAATTTCTCGTTTCTAGCTAATCTCAATGTAATTTCTCGTTTCTAGCTAATCCATGCGTGCGGAGAAGTAAGAAAATGCGTAGCAGAGACTCATTCAGTGAGCACCGACATGTCCAAGTTACAGGATTTGTTTAAGTATACATTCGTGCCTGTTAATGTATATCACAATACACTTTTTTTATAATTTCTCGTTTCTAGCTAGTCCATGCGTGCGGAGAAGTAAGAAAATGCGTAGCAGAGACTCATTCAGTGAGCACCGACATGTCCAAGTTACAGGATTTGTTTAAGTATACATTCGTGCCTGTTAATGTATATCACAATACACTTTTTTTATAATTTCTCGTTTCTAGCTAATCTCAATGTAATTTCTCGTTTCTAGCTAATCCATGCGTGCGGAGAAGTAAGAAAATGCGTAGCAGAGACTCATTCAGTGAGCACCGACATGTCCAAGTTACAGGATTTGTTTAAGTATACATTCGTGCCTGTTAATGTATATCACAATACACTTTTTTTATAATTTCTCGTTTCTAGCTAATCTCAATGTAATTTCTCGTTTCTAGCTAATCCATGCGTGCGGAGAAGTAAGAAAATGCGTAGCAGAGACTCATTCAGTGAGCACCGACATGTCCAAGTTACAGGATTTGTTTAAGTATACATTCGTGCCTGTTAATGTATATCACAATACACTTTTTTTATAATTTCTCGTTTCTAGCTAATCTCAATGTAATTTCTCGTTTCTAGCTAATCCATGCGTGCGGAGAAGTAAGAAAATGCGTAGCAGAGACTCATTCAGTGAGCACCGACATGTCCAAGTTACAGGATTTGTTTAAGTATACATTCGTGCCTGTTAATGTATATCACAATACACTTTTTTATAATTTCTCGTTTCTAGCTAATCTCAATGTAATTTCTCGTTTCTAGCTAATCCATGCGTGCGGAGAAGTAAGAAAATGCGTAGCAGAGACTCATTCAGTGAGCACCGACATGTCCAAGTTACAGGATTTGTTTAAGTATACATTCGTGCCTGTTAATGTATATCACAATACACTTTTTTTATAATTTCTCGTTTCTAGCTAATCTCAATGTAATTTCTCGTTTCTAGCTAATCCATGCGTGCGGAGAAGTAAGAAAATGCGTAGCAGAGACTCATTCAGTGAGCACCGACATGTCCAAGTTACAGGATTTGTTTAAGTATACATTCGTGCCTGTTAATGTATATCACAATACACTTTTTTTATAATTTCTCGTTTCTAGCTAATCTCAATGTAATTTCTCGTTTCTAGCTAATCCATGCGTGCGGAGAAGTAAGAAAATGCGTAGCAGAGACTCATTCAGTGAGCACCGACATGTCCAAGTTACAGGATTTGTTTAAGTATACATTCGTGCCTGTTAATGTATATCACAATACACTTTTTTTATAATTTCTCGTTTCTAGCTAATCTCAATGTAATTTCTCGTTTCTAGCTAATCCATGCGTGCGGAGAAGTAAGAAAATGCGTAGCAGAGACTCATTCAGTGAGCACCGACATGTCCAAGTTACAGGATTTGTTTAAGTATACATTCGTGCCTGTTAATGTATATCACAATACACTTTTTTTATAATTTCTCGTTTCTAGCTAATCTCAATGTAATTTCTCGTTTCTAGCTAATCCATGCGTGCGGAGAAGTAAGAAAATGCGTAGCAGAGACTCATTCAGTGAGCACCGACATGTCCAAGTTACAGGATTTGTTTAAGTATACATTCGTGCCTGTTAATGTATATCACAATACACTTTTTTTATAATTTCTCGTTTCTAGCTAATCTCAATGTAATTTCTCGTTTCTAGCTAATCCATGCGTGCGGAGAAGTAAGAAAATGCGTAGCAGAGACTCATTCAGTGAGCACCGACATGTCCAAGTTACAGGATTTGTTTAAGTATACATTCGTGCCTGTTAATGTATATCACAATACACTTTTTTTATAATTTCTCGTTTCTAGCTAATCTCAATGTAATTTCTCGTTTCTAGCTAATCCATGCGTGCGGAGAAGTAAGAAAATGCGTAGCAGAGACTCATTCAGTGAGCACCGACATGTCCAAGTTACAGGATTTGTTTAAGTATACATTCGTGCCTGTTAATGTATATCACAATACACTTTTTTTATAATTTCTCGTTTCTAGCTAATCTCAATGTATTGTAAAAAAAAGTGTATCGTTTGTACAATTTGTAGCTTTCAAAGTACCACGAATGTTCTAAAAATGTCACGGAGATTGGGGATTTTAAACATCGTGCTCGATTATCACTTCACTGAGAGTAGTTTCACGCAGGCTATTTGATGAGCTTGATATGTATAGGCAACTAAGATTGTAGATTGTCGTAATCAAAGAGGCAGCGCGACACCTCTCGTACAAACACGCGATCGCCAGTCGTTACCCTTTTTTCCCCTCGCAGGTGAAAATGTGGCTAATATCCAGAAATGTGCTCGTAATGGGACTCAGCGTATCCGTGGCCGAATTCGTTGCTCCACCCAAACTTGAAGGCGTAAAACGCCGTTCAAACGCTTGCAACCAAGTAGGACCGAGGGAGAGGCAAGACCCGTTTTCGAGCCTCTTGCGACGGCAAAGGAATCAGACGTACACGGGTAATGTTACGCGCTGATGCCGTACTGATCCATTGTACCCATTGTACCCGACGTTTCGGTACCGGAAAATTCGGTACCGTATGTTTCTTTGCGGACAGTTTTGTACGCGGACGTTTCGGTACGCGGTCTTTTTGGTACGCGGTCGTTTCGGTACCAGCCATGTGCGGCTCTGGCACTCTGGGGCGGCGCTGACGTTGACCCGCTGACATTCTTTTTTTTTTCTTTTTTTTTCATGAAATTGTATTTTTAGTGACCTCTTCGGAGTAATTTTTTTATTCACTTCCCCCCTAAGGGTAGCAGGTTTTTGTACTAAATGTCGGAGGCTTAACTTTGTTCAAAGGAAAGAACAATTCTGGTCATTTGTTTACTAATGTTAAAACTGGTTTCTGCGGCAGTGTGAGGGATTAAAGGGTGAGGCTACGAAAAAGTTTTATGTGCAAAAGCGAATAAATATAACTAGAGTTTCGCGTTTTCGGTATTTATTTTTCTTCAAATTAGGGGGTTCTTTATGGGTGTTTATTTTTTTTTCTATCGAAACGGTGTTTATCAGGCTTCCATTGTCAAGCGACTGTATAGTTACTGGAGAAAATATTATGATTTCATAAGTTATAAATCATAATGTTTTCTCCAGTTTTACCGGTAAAGATAAGAGAAGGGAACGGGACAAAGAATTTGGCATCGATAGAAAGGAACAAGCCCAAGGACAGTTCAGTGCAACTGTATCTGTGCAACTCTATCAACAAAAAAAAAGGAAGGTAAAAAATTTTTGGGAAGCTGGCATTTTTGTTTTTCTTTTCTTCAAGGTAGCTCAACTTCGGGGTTATTCGGTTTTCACCGAATCAGAGAGACCCGCTTCGGTGGTTTCTTTTCAGTGTGTATCGGCATATACCGAAAACACCGAACCTTCTATAGAACTTATCCGTACGCGTTTTGACACTTGTCTAAGTTGTCTTCTGTGTAGGATTATGCGTTTTTTTTTTTTTTCTTCAAGGTAGCTCAACTTCGGGGTTATTCGGTTTTCACCGGTTCAGAGAGACCCGCTTCGGTGGTTTCTTTTCAGTGTGTATCGGCATATACCGAAAACAGCGAACCTTCTATAGAACTTATCCGTACGCGTTTTGACACTTGTCTAAGTTGTCTTCTGTGTAGGATTATGCGTTTTTTTTTTTTCTTTTCTTCAAGGTAGCTCAACTTCGGGGTTATTCGGTTTTCACCGGTTCAGAGAGACCCGCTTCGGTGGTTTCTTTTCAGTGTGTATCGGCATATACCGAAAACACCGAACCTTCTATAGAACTTATCCGTACGCGTTTTGACACTTGTCTAAGTTGTCTTCTGTGTAGGATTATGCGTTTTTTTTCTTTTCTTCAAGGTAGCTCAACTTCGGGGTTATTCGGTTTTCACCGGTTCAGAGAGACCCGCTTCGGTGGTTTCTTTTCAGTGTGTATCGGCATATACCGAAAACACCGAAACTTCTATAGAACTTATCCGTACGCGTTTTGACACTTGTCTAAGTTGTCTTCTGTGTAGGATTATGCGTTTTTTTTTTTTTTCTTCAAGGTAGCTCAACTTCGGGGTTATTCGGTTTTCACCGGTTCAGAGAGACCCGCTTCGGTGGTTTCTTTTCAGTGTGTATCGGCATATACCGAAAACACCGAACCTTCTATAGAACTTATCCGTACGCGTTTTGACACTTGTCTAAGTTGTCTTCTGTGTAGGATTATGCGTTTTTTTTTTTTCTTTTCTTCAAGGTAGCTCAACTTCGGGGTTATTCGGTTTTCACCGGTTCAGAGAGACCCGCTTCGGTGGTTTCTTTTCAGTGTGTATCGGCATATACCGAAAACACCGAACCTTCTATAGAACTTATCCGTACGCGTTTTGACACTTGTCTAAGTTGTCTTCTGTGTAGGATTATGCGTTTTTTTTTTTTCTTTTCTTCAAGGTAGCTCAACTTCGGGGTTATTCGGTTTTCACCGGTTCAGAGAGACCCGCTTCGGTGGTTTCTTTTCAGTGTGTATCGGCATATACCGAAAACACCGAACCTTCTATAGAACTTATCCGTACGCGTTTTGACACTTGTCTAAGTTGTCTTCTGTGTAGGATTATGCGTTTTTTTTTTCTTTTCTTCAAGGTAGCTCAACTTCGGGGTTATTCGGTTTTCACCGGTTCAGAGAGACCCGCTTCGGTGGTTTCTTTTCAGTGTGTATCGGCATATACCGAAAACACCGAACCTTCTATAGAACTTATCCGTACGCGTTTTGACACTTGTCTAGGTTGTCTTCTGTGTAGGATTATGTTTTTTTTTTCTTCTTTTCTTCAAGGTAGCTCAACTTCGGGGTTATTCGGTATTCACCGGTTCAGAGAGACCCGCTTCGGTGGTTTCTTTTCAGTGTGTATCGGCATATACCGAAAACACCGAACCTTCTATAGAACTTATCCGTACGCGTTTTGACACTTGTCTAAGTTGTCTTCTGTGTAGGATTATGCGTTTTTTTTTTTTTCTTTTCTTCAAGGTAGCTCAACTTCGGGGTTATTCGGTTTTCACCGGTTCAGAGAGACCCGCTTCGGTGGTTTCTTTTCAGTGTGTATCGGCATATACCGAAAACACCGAACCTTCTATAGAACTTATCCGTACGCGTTTTGACACTTGTCTAAGTTGTCTTCTGTGTAGGATTATGCGTTTTTTTTTTTCTTTTCTTCAAGGTAGCTCAACTTCGGGGTTATTCGGTTTTCACCGGTTCAGAGAGACCCGCTTCGGTGGTTTCTTTTCAGTGTGTATCGGCATAATAATAATAATAATAAATCTTTATTTGCACGTGCCCACAAACAACTTTACAGTCTGATCCTGTGGTGCACAAAAAGGAAACTTACACAACACACTATATCAAACATTAAATACATTAAGTACATATCACAATAAAAATATACATAAATATAGATTACAAATATACGAAAGTGGAAATAACAAATGCTTGCGATATTTATGTGAAAGACATCCAGTTGCGAACCATCAAGATAAAATCATTAAGGGAAACGAAAATGTCGAGGTGATGTTCCTTATTGAAGGCCAATTGAATTCTTGACAAAGGGGATATAGAAGACATGCACGAGGGATAAAACGTTGACACAGTTCGACTCATCCTTTGCGGAACATGAAAGTCTATGGATTGCAGCAGAACCATTGAATTGACATGACCATGAACAACTTTATGAAGAAAAACAAAATCCCTGAACTGCCTCCTCATGGCAAAACACCGAAAACACCGAACCTTCTATAGAACTTATCCGTACGCGTTTTGACACTTGTCTAAGTTGTCTTCTGTGTAGGATTATGCGTTTTTTTTTTCTTTTCTTCAAGGTAGCTCAACTTCGGGGTTATTCGGTTTTCACCGGTTCAGAGAGACCCGCTTCGGTGGTTTCTTTTCAGTGTGTATCGGCATATACCGAAAACACCGAACCTTCTATAGAACTTATCCGTACGCGTTTGGACACTTGTCTAAGTTGTCTTCTGTGTAGGATTATGCGTTTTTTTTTTTCTTTTCTTCAAGGTAGCTCAACTTCGGGGTTATTCGGTTTTCACCGGTTCAGAGAGACCCGCTTCGGTGGTTTCTTTTCAGTGTGTATCGGCATATACCGAAAACACCGAACCTTCTATAGAACTTATCCGTACGCGTTTTGACACTTGTCTAAGTTGTCTTCTGTGCTGATACGTCGTAGCTCCTTATGCGTCGAGTGCTTGGCGATGGCGTCCTTTGTGCCTAGCGAACAAGGACTCACCGTATGTTATTTAACAGCGACAAGCAGCGAGAAAACGACGACAGGTATGTACGGAATTATATTTTGTTAAATTTAAGTTCCAGACCCTGCATTTTTCTTTATCCCTTTCCACATTTCTTCTTTACACTATTATATATATATATATATATATATATATATATATATATATATATATATATATATATATATATATATATATATATACACTCGACGGCTATGCGTCATAGAGCGTTCTGGTATTTCACTTTTACGCTGATTAGTTATTGGTATTATTGAAGAGGCTTCTCGTGTCTCTCTAGCCAAAGCAATAAAGTTGCCTCATTAATTTGTTACAAATACTCGAAAGAATAAGACGGTCAATGTAATGTTTTATTCTTTCCAGTATTTGTATCAATTTAATAAAACGCTCATTTTCAATTATTCATTTGTTGTTCGAATCTTTTTGGCAGTTGCATTTGTGAACTGAAAAGCAATTTAAACCTAGAGGGCTCGTATTTTTAAATTGGTAGACGGAAACGTTTATTCCGACGAATATTCGAGTTTATCTTGATTTCGAAAATATAACTCTCGCGAATTAAGAACTCGTTCGTTTTATAAAAATAAATTATATGCGCATCGAAACTTTCGAAACCTTTGGTTAGAGTAAACGTAATATGGTGTCCTATATCTTGACTCGTTTTTTTATTTATTTATTTAAAAAATACTGTCAATCCCCCGAGAAATTTTAACAGGGCTGAACACACACACGCAAAGGAAGTACATGCATCTCGCGTACGACGTCATAGTAGATCATCCGAATAAATATGCTTATCTGTAGAACTGATTATACAGGATAAGTAAAACCTCCTAAAAAATAACACTTATTACACAGATACACAAGGGTCACAACATTCGCGTAACGAAGACACCCTAAATTATTAATCGCAATGTAAGAGAGTATGTAGTTGATTTAGGAATGAAAGTGATGGTGTTGTTGTTAGTATGATCGCGTTGGTTCCATTCTCTGATGGCTAAGGGGAAAAAAAGAGCACAGGAAACTGTCATATTTGAAGGAGTACTCAAAGAATGTTTTGCTATTTATCTCTAGTGAGCCTAATATCAGAAAATGACACATACCAAGACCTATCAATTTTAATATAATCTTGAACTAGGAGGCAGAGGAACTTAAACCGAAGTTGTTTAGCTCTGTTAGCTAGGGTTAAGAGACCAGCTTTTTTTTTAAAGTTCGGTAGGAGAGTCCGTGCGCCCGTATCTACTATAGATAAGTTTCATGGCTTTACGCTGTACATTTTCAAGTTTAGTTATGAGTGTTTTAGTGTGAGGGAACCAGACTATGTTAGCATATTCTAGTGTAGGCCTAACTAGGCTTGTGCTAGCTGAACATTTTGTGGCTGTGTTTGCTAGTTTTTTAAAGCTTCTGGTGTTGCATAGTTATCCAACCTTACGTCTGAGGTGATCATTTAAGCCTAAATATTTACATTGACTGACCCGTGAAAGTGTTACATCATCGAAGCCGTAAGAAAATTCAGAGGTGTTTTTTTTTTTTCTTGTTATAGACACGCAAAAAGCAGTCAGTGCACCAGTCATTAATTAATCGGAGTGAAGTATTAAGGGGTAAATAATCCTCATATTGATTTATTTCTCGATAGACGATGCAGTAATCTGCGAAGAGTCTAATGTTCGTAATAATATTATTAGTTATGTCGTCTATAAAAAGGAGGAAGGGGTCTGGGGCAAGAGCAGAGTCTTGCCGGACCCCGGAAATGACCCTGACAGTCTCGGATGTCTCCTGCTCACATTGTACAAACTGGGAACGGTTTGACAGGTAATCTTTCATCCAATTTACTATAGGCCCCTCGACGATAGCCTGTTTTAGTTCTCGCTTAATAATTACTTTACTATACGAGACGCAGTTAAAAGGCTTAGAGAGATGAAGTAGTAGTAGGTTCACTCGCTTGCGATTGTTAATACTGAAATACAAGCAATGAAATGTTTCAACTAGTAGGGGTACCGTAGAGAGGCCGCTTCTGAAAGCATGTTTCAGAGGGTATAAGATGCGCCGCTCCTCAAGAAATTAAGTTACGTGTTTTAGTATAATGTGTTCAAGTAGTTTGTAGCAGGCGAGATGGGCCTGAAATTGGAAGGATTATTGATGTCACCCGACTTACGAATGGGAATAACTTTGAATTTTATCTATTCGATAGGCACCTTGCAAGTGATAACGAATTTATTAAAGCACACACACACACACACACACACACACACACACACACACATATATATATATATATATATATATATATATATATATATATATATATATATATGTATATATATATATATATATTTAGTCATCCATTCATCATATCTTTCTAGAAACTCATTGAGAATATTGGCTGGACCACTTCCTTTCTTCGTATCAAGTTTGAGTAAAGGGTTGAGAATTCCTGGTTGTAAGCAATCGCTGTAAGGAACGTTGATGACCTTTAAAACATTAGATAAACCATGCCATCTGTTCTTGCCTGGAATGCTGCTTTTGGTTCTTAAAGGAAAACTGAGGCGGTTCTTTATTTGAGGAAACACACCTCTTTCGTGATCACGGGAAAAGTGGTAATTTTCAAAGGATCCGTGCAAAACTTTTCATTTTTCTAACTTGCATGTGGGGCAATACGACAAATAAAAATGTGGCCAATTAGTTGCTCTTTTAACAGAAATAGAGGTTGGTATGATGTGTACAAAATATTTTAAAATGTTATTTTTTGAAAATGCAATGTACGTGCGGAGGGCGTATAAACACCGAAACGTGTACAGCTATGTCAAAATAAACGACAAATAGAAAAAAATTCCGAATACAAAAAACGAGCCCCGCACCCACGGCTATTACTTGTGAAAGTTAGTCTACTGCAACTAACGTTGTCTATTTTTGGTTCGTCGGAGAGTTAACGTCCGTAACACGTTTGCTTTTCAAGGGCGAATGCTTATATTGATGAAGCACAGATAGTGCACCTCACATCCACAGCAGAATGCTTTCTTTGTGTTCTACCTTGGTTTTGTCATAGCCTCGATTGCAGTTCCCTCATATTTAGAATTTTTGTGCGCCTTGTTGGAAACATAAAACGGGCACGCCGGCTCAGGACAGCCTCGGAAATTATAGTGATGCTTACCGACAACCATCTGTTAAGCGGCGCCTATAACATCGTTTAAAGTGTCCCAGAGCTCTTGAGGTCCAACAAATATGCCACAACACCGTTGAATTATGTAAATAATGCCATCATTGTTACGAAGACTGGTGCAAGCGGTTAGCCATGTTAGACAACTGCAGCCACCTTTCCCAGGACTGTATCTGACATCTTACCACCTTGTGATGAAGCTTAAATCTACCTTGGAACCGAAACTAGCGTTCTTTTTCTATCCACGAGGTTGGGAAATATAATTCTCCGCTCTAAATAACATTTCTTGACGGCCCTTGGAAACCATCAATCACCGGTGACCGAGAGCCTATGGGTGCGGTCAGGAAAGAGTTAAATCACCTTCATTTGACCTCCAGGATCTCGAAAATCGAGATTTTGTTTTTCATTTTGGTGCATGGAAGCTGCAGAAAATCATTTTCAGCGTACCACTGAAACCACTTCCCGGAGCGTGACGTCATAAAAGGAGTTTTCGGAATCTCGGATCTTGCTCATCTTCAGCGCCTTTCAAAGCTATGCACGCGCGCTGTTGCTACCTTTAAAAAGGTCAGTCGTCACGACTATACTTCGTCTCACCGTAGCAACTGCGAAGGCTGTGCAAGCGCGAGGCCTTGTCTACCTTGACTGGAGAACTCGCTGCACGAGTGCTCGTGCAGCCGCCGAGGCTTCATCCAAAGCGAATAGCTCGCGCTTTTAGCATGCGCGGCTAACAATAGTCCATGATAAGGTGTTGTACCGCAGTGAAGGCTAAAAGCGCGAGCTCATAGCGTTGGCAGCTGCCCTTGGTGCACGAGAGCTTGTGCCGCCGAGGTGTGACATAGAGCAAGGAGCTCGCGCTTGTAGCCTTTCCTACGGTACAACACAAGGCGAAACAGAGTATAGACGATTGCAAGCTGGGCGACTGGCCGCCGCCATGTCTCTGCTCGAGCAGGCACGCCCGTGCAATTACGAGCTTGCCAAAGCTACGTTCACCCGCGCGTTGCACGCGCTTGCACGCATGGCGCCACATCACAGTCCAGCGTGCGATCTTCACAGCCCAGCACGTGCGTGTTCGTCGCTTCGGAAAGCGAGGAAAGCACGCGCCATACGCACGAACACTCAAGATGGCACCGGCCACACGCTCTTTTTTGGAAAGGTCTATAGTGCCAGTGCGGGGGACCTTTGCCAAGAAGGGGCTTCTGGCCGGTTCCATTTCCAGTGTTCGTGCGTGTGGCGCGTGATTTGCTCACTTTCCGAAGCGACGAACATGCGCGTGCTGGGCTGAGGAGATCGCACGCTGGGCTGAGTATTTGTAAACATTGGAATGGCGTACACCTGACAAAGCTTGCCATTGCACGCGCTGCAAGCACGAGCGGCACGCGCTTGGCGGCCGAAAGATCCTCTTGTCACATAACGACTAGTCGGAGCTTTTTCGTGTTTCCTCGCGTTTAGTTACATCTTCGGGGAAAACGAACGTGAGATTCAGATTCACGGGATAAAAATATGCAAGAATCAACCTCTATGACATTTCTTTTTAAATTAAATGTTTCAGCTTCCTTTTAAAGCTAAATGTTTACTGCTAACATATTTTTACCACGTGAACTTATTGCCTGAGCACAAAAACTTCCAACTGACTTAAATGTTTTCATCCTAATTTAAGATTCGCTAAAAATCAAACGACTGATTCAGAACTGTTATTTGACGTACTTGGCGTTTCCATCGATGTAAAAATGTTATCTTAAACATTGTACAAATCTTACAACACTGTTTTTAAACTTCCTCACCCGTATTCACCAGGCGCGAGTAGCGCCTGTTTAACCACTGACTAGTGACGTCATCGACTAAAATGATCACGTGGCGAGCGATAGTCGCCGCTAAGTGAGCGCTTGGTATTCACCAGTCGTGTTTAGGGCCTAGTCGCCCCGCGCGACTAAGAAGTCGACTAACAAATCTTAGTCATGGGGTAGGGCTAGTTTAACCGGTGTTTAGCGGGCGACTAGCGGCTCAGCGCCATGGCCGACTCGTATCACCGCTGACCGCCAGCGCTAAAAAAGCACTTACTGTCTCGGTACGCTGGGGGACACATCTAGAAAGAATTGGAGGCGCAAATAATGCGTAAATAGCCATGTTCAGCGGTCAGAGATACCGCTAAAGAGATCTCAGCAGGGCGCTGGACGACGAGAAAAAAACGCATTTACGGGCGCTTCCATATTTGATTATGTCGCTGGCAATGCGGCTTCCGTGTTTCTCCCTGGCGTTGTTTTTAAATTTTCCTTTGTAAACCTCTGTCTCGGACAAAATGTCTCTTATTGTAACTTTTTCTTCCTGATAAACATTTAAATATTCGTTTTTATACGATAAAATACCCATTTACGCAGTGGCGTTTAAGTATGCATATGCGTGACCTATCTTTTTACGTCACTTCCGCGTTTTAGTTCTGACTAGATAGTCACCCGCTCGCTTCGCGCTCGTGAATACCGCAGAACATAATCGCTCGTTAGTCGCGGATTTCCCGTTTAGCTCGCGACTAGTTAGTCGTGCTACTAACCTTAAAACGGCGCTAGTTAGTCGCGCCTAGTGAATACGGGTGCCTGGGTATAAAACCCATTTTGTAAACCGGCCAACCAGGCCTGGCGAGGGTGTTTCTATGTTGATAAAAATAAAACAATTATATGAGTTGCGAAATTGTAACCGGTTTTACTGTTGATCGAGAGCTGATTACGAAGTGCTTTCAATTATAGAAAATCAAAGTGGTGTATCAGTGTTCTATCACCCGCCAAATGGAAATATTTCAAACTTCCGTGAACGTTTTGTTGTTTTTTGTTTGTGTTTATTGAGAAAAACGTGTTTAACGTGATCTGGGAAAGAGATTTTAATGTGTGTATGTTAATCAACAGCAAAACAAAGACACATATCAGCGCACTTCTTAAATAAATGTATGTCGTATGAATGTAATCAATCAACCAACACGAATTACTACCACACCCGAAACAGTGATTTACTTATTCCTAACAAACTTTGATCAACACAAGATACGATCAAGGGTGATAGCTCGTGATATCAATGATGCTCTAGCAATTTTTATTTTATCGACAAAAATATCAGTACACATAAAAAAGAAAAGGAAATCACTCCGGTTCTAAGTGTTACTATTGACCGTCGATAAAGTTTCAAAGAAAGCTTCAGCAATAGTAGCTGGGCTGATGTCTTAAATTAAACTCACGCAAATGAGGCTTATGAGTGATTTATAAATAAGTTCCAAACATATAAAAATATTTTCCTTGAAATATAGTGAGGTGCTTCAGAAGAGCTCCGAAACTGTGGATAATGTCAGAATTAATTGCACAAAACAAGCTCTATAATCATGAATATTTTAACCCAATCTGGGGCATGCAGAAAAGGGAAATTGTTTTACAGTTGAAGAGAAAGTAACAGGGACAGTACAGAGTTTCTAACTCAGCTAATACTTTTATCCGGTCAACCTCTTTATACACAGAACTACAACCGCCACAAAACCACCGAACATTCTGTTTTTTAGGTGGCGCGCACAACCCTCACCCGCATCACAAAGCAAACTAAGTGATGTCACCCACAAAGCACGACCACCTTCCGGTTTAGACAAAAGCTTTCCAGACAGCTAGAGGTCACAAAAATTATACAGTGTTTTTGAACTATGACATCCACACACAGTGATGCCTTCTGGCACTTCTATCTCAAAAGACCACACTGAAAAAATTACCGTGACATATAGACAAGGTTTGCATTCTTGACGAATCATCTACACAGTGAACTTTTTAATAGAGTCGACTAAACAGAACTTTTTAGAGCGCAGCTCTTAGGCGCCCGTTTCCGGCTTGAGCGGCGTCGGCGTCGGCGTCGCCGTCAGCGTCGTCGTCGCCGTCGGTGTAACCGCGCGGTGCATTATGGGACGCGTGACGTCACTAATGACGTCATCAGTGACGTCACTGATAACGTCATCGGCACCCGCATCGTCATCGTCACTGATGACGTCATCGGCATCGGCATCGGCACGTGACCCCCCCCCCCCCCCCCCCCCCCGAGGTCACTTGACCCACCCCCAGTACCCTTGCCCGCGAGCGCAGCTGACCACGCAGGCAGCGCGCTCGTAGTTATCGCGCGTGCCTTCCACGCAGAAAGCCAGGGTTCGATTCCTGGCCCGGTGACGCATTTTTGTTGACTCTAACGCAATGTTCTGGTAAATTCGAGAACTGTGTTGCTGATTCGAGGTTAGAATGTTCTACACGCCTAACCTTCTACGCCGATTGTTCCAGAAGCCCACGCGTGTACAAAAGGGGCTCCGCGTGGCAAGCCGGAGTCAGTTTCGTCCCAGCGTTCGACTCTGCTGCCACGCTGACTTCGACCCCCGCGACGCTCTGCTGTTATCTTCTGTTTCCTTTTATTTTTGGGCACAAGTTCGCCCCCATTAGACGTTTCAGTTTTCCCCAGTTATTCTTTGTTTCACCTCGACATTCGTGACACCCTTCCCTCCTCCTCCTCAAGAGCTGCGCTCTGATTCGGCGTTACAGGGAGTTGTAAACGGCTTTCACTTTTTCTTTCTAAAAAAAGAAGAGTCATTGATCAGGGAGGCACAAAGCTCCATGTTTGACCCTAACCTCGCCAATTTCTAGTACACAGGAAAGACCAATAAGGGGGCGAACAAAACAGATGCAAAAATGAACAACCAAAACAAAGCGCGACTGGAGCTGCAAAAACTTTCTTTGAAGTACTGCCAAGCTCCAAAGTGACCTGTCTGATACAGTTGCCTATTGCTCTTATCCGGATTGTGTCTCTTACAACTCCCTTCATGTTATCTACCACTTGGCGCACTATTTCTGTTCCTGATCATTTTACACTACAATTATGGCAGGTCGTCCACGTGTCTAGCTAATTCCGAATTCGCAGCATTATTCTTTTGCTTTTTTTTTTTTTTTGCATCAACTCGAACCTGTCTGAAACGGCGTGAGTCTACTTAAAATATGAACTGAAAACGGTATCCACTCCGAACCGTTTTGCGATTGCTTTCAGATCATACGATATTTTAGGGTAATACGGGATTACAGCAAAATTGTTCTTTGATTTCTGTTCTCCTTCACTTCTGTCTGCGATTTGTAGATATAATTGTCTTTTGATGAACTGATCTTCATAACCGGACTTGTTCAATCTTTTCCATTGCCTTTACAACCGATTGAGTCATACAACGAATACAAGACTTTTCTAGTGCATTCCTGGTTAATGATATAACTACTGCCACCTTCACAGTTTTTGAGTGGCAACTTAATTTTGATAGCACTGGTTTTGAACTTTCTTTGCCATACTCCCGGCACAAATCTTCTTCAGTAGGAATTAACAAATCTAAACGCTGAAGGACTTCCGTCTTGGATCTCTCCATCGTGAACTGAAGCTCAGGTGCTGCTGGTCTAATCCATGTTTCTCGGCTGTTTCCTAGACCTTAGAGAATATAGTAAATCACTATGTCCTCAACGTAACTTTTAACAATACATGTATCTGACGACTCTCGCAACCTATCAGACAAAACACAATCCAAGAAGTTCAGGTAAATTTCAGCTGACACCGGTGCAACAGACGACCCTCTGCACACTCCCGTTTTTTGTATATAAGTACTTTTTCCTTCGTATTCTACCTCGTCGACTGGAGGTAATACGCAAAAATAGCAAGAAACTATCTATCGAAATGCCTGACTGTGTTTGAAGTAGGGTGCCAGCCAGAACAAGCGGCCACGTGATCTGGAGCCGATTATATGCCGCCAATGTTGATCATAGCCACGCGCTGGGGTTGGCAAAGCACAGGACACGCGCTGAGTTCCAGACATTGTTATGGCTCGGCTATTGTCGTCGTTGCAGCGATTGGACACGGGCCACTACTCGAATGCTTCTCGAGCTATCAATTATCACGAGCCTAAATCGAGTGCCCACGCAATGCTCGGGTCCAATCTATGAACCGCATTCAAATATCGTCATACGGGTGTACTGCGATCCCCGCGTTACGTCATCGAATTTTGCAAGGGAGAGATTGAATGAAAATGATCGCTTTTGTCCTTGAAATTACACCGCAACAAAGGAGTTTCTTGGCCAGTGGCATTGCATGCGAGTATCCTTGAGTCCCACTAGTGCCAGTAAGCTCGTGTAAAGTGAAAAACATTCCAATTGAATATCGTTGCACAGCTCCTTTAATGTCCTTCTGTATAGGGTGATGCCATCCTTTGTAGTACCCGATGGCGACAGCACGCGCTCACGGGTAAAATAGAAATCGACGAAAACAAAATGGCGCCATAGCACAGTCAGCGCCACAAACGCGTGCAGGGACACGCTCTTTCACGTGCTTCTGAACAAAAAAAAAAATAGAAGTGTGGGACAAAATGGTGAGATGTCTCCACCCTAAGCAAAGCGCACATGAAGGCACCCTAGTTTGAAGTTTTGCCAACTCCAGAACCTCTTTCGCTCTCTTCAATAGACGACTTTTTTTCCAGTGAGTAAAAGAGATATTCGATGTCCGTCGAAAACAATTGTACACTTCCTGCCATGGAGGTCGTGAAGGCCCGACGAGCAGACCTCTGCGAGGCTCTCCTCCTCTCACGTCTTCGAGCGAGGAAAGCGAAGGATACAAAGAGGGGAATCAAAAAGTCGGGCATGAGTCCGCGCGCGCCATTCGGATGGTGGGTGGATCAGTGTGCGAGCACGTCAATGGAGATATGCCAGCAAAAAGGGTTCCCCCAAATGGACACGTCAGAACTTGTGCGATTAGCCAAGGAACCTTCCCGGACTAAAGTCCAGTACAAACAAAACGAGAACCAAGTTTGTGCCTCGTACTGCGCGATACGTCTTCGATCGGTGCTTCTTTCATCAGCGTAATTTTTAATCAACGTGAATTGACGTCTTTTTTTTTAAATAACTGCTGCCCCTTTTGGAAGCCTAGATCGGATTATATTATTATTTATAAAATCTATATATATATAAATATAAATAATTTAATATATATATATAAATAATTTATTATAAATAAAATATTATTTATATTATTTATAAAATCAGCAGCCCCTAAACTTCAGTTCACGCTGGAAAGACCAAAGGATAGAGTCCTCCAGTTCTTAGATTTGTTCATTCATACTGAAGAAAGATTGTGCTGGGAGTATGGCAAGGAAACCTGCGCTATCAAAATTAAATTGCCGCTCAAAAACTGCGAAGGCGGTGGTAGTTAAGTCATTAACCATAATTCACTAGACAAATCTTGTATTCATTTTATGACTCAGTCGTTTGAAAGACAGTTGAAGAGATTGAACTAAGTTCGTAGTTTCTAAACTGCATTTGTTTCTTTTCTCATGCAAAATAGCGTACAAAAACTACTTTCATAAATAACTGAAATGGTTCGCGCCACTCATATTTTGTATTTCGACTAAAAAAAAGAAAGCCGTTTACAACTCCCTGTAACGCCGAAGTAGAGCGCAGCTCTTGAGGAGGAGGAGGGGAGGCTATGCCCCCTACTCATCCGTACCCTCCCCTCTTCCTCTCCTACTCGCCTCCCATTCAGGGGATAATTTCCCCGCTAAATTTAGCGGGGAAATTATCCCGCTAAATTTGGCGGGGAAAATATTCCGCTAAATTTAGCGGGGCATTTTTTTCCGCTGAATAGAGCGGGGAAATTTTTTCCGCTAGATTTAGCGGGGAAATTTTTCAGCTAAATTTATCGGGGATAATTTTCCGCTAAATTTAGCGGGGAAATTTACCCATAATGCAACGAGCGGGGACGTCATCTATGACGTCACTGGTGACCCTCGTGACGTCACACGTGACGTGTGACGTAATCATGAAAAACGTCCCACAATGCACCGCGCGGTTACGCCGACGGCGGCGCCGACGGCGACGCCGCTCAAGCCGGAAACGGGCGCCTAAGAGCTGAGCTCTAAAAAAAGCTCTTAGCGGCTCTGACCAGTCGTAAGGCTGGAGCTGGCCGGGACCGACGACATGCCGCGCGCGGTCGGCATCACGGGGCGTCTCCGTAAGAGGAGGAGGTTCCCGCGTTGTAAAGTTAAAATATGACTGCACATGATATTTAGCGACTCTCCCCGTGCCCGCTGGCTTGCCCGAACCCCAAGAGACGTGGAAACAGCGAAAAAAGGTAAATCGGATTGTAGGGCCCCTTTAAGGCTGATTCACACACTCCCGATAAATCCGACCGAGGGCGAGGGTTGGCAAACGCTGTGTCGGTTCCAACAAAACGGGGTAAAAACCGGTTTTGTTGGAGCCGACGTAGCTGTTGTCATAGCAACCCTCGTATTCGGTCGGACTTAAGTGTGGGAATCGCCTAAGGTTGGTTCACACTTGCGTGAACCAAGTGCGACTACAACGGCTTGAGGCCAGACTTGTACGTAGTTCAACTACTCTACTCAAGTTACTGTAGTTTAACTACTTTTCTGAGAAGTTTGGTAACTTTCAATTGCATTTTTATTTCGGTAATTAGTAGTTTACTTTAATTACTTTTTTTTTTAGTAACTCCTACTCAAGTTACAAATTACTTTCGAATTTTAGTGGTTGTTTTGCTATCAACAAACATTCCTGCACAAAGGAGATAGGATGTTGGAAGATCAGCTGATATCTGCAAAGAGGGGGAAGCATGTGGCTTAGGAAGGGGGGTGGGGAGAAAATGATTTGGAGAGTCCGAAACGCCCCAAAATTTTACAGGACCCTCCCTCCCTGCAACAACAGTGCTACGAGGCGCGGGGAGCGAACAGACACGACGCAAGAGAGGCCGAGTAACTGCGGGATTAGCGCCGAAGACTGGCGTTTCTCTGTGTCCCGAAGCTCAAGGAGACTTGACCCATTTGAAGAAAGGGCTGGTCACCGCTTCTCCCCAACGTAGAAACTCCCGCCCACTACAGGAGGTGCACACACTGCATCCTCACTCAAAGGAGGCAACAAAATGCAGCACCTGCTCTGAAACTCATCTGGTGCTCCCGTAGTTTATGCTGTACTCGAAGAATCGCGTGCTAAAGGGCAACGCAAATATTAACTTTTTGCGTTGCTTTTCCTCCCAAAACGCAGAATATGCAGATCTTCAAAGATTCAAAGATCGTTCGAGAAACCTGTAGTAATTCCCCCAACGTTTTTATACAAACAAATAAGTGTTCGGAAGTACTCTATGTACATGGCACTTAAAGTATTACTGTTTTGAAAAATTTACTTTTCTTGAAGTAAATTTTTTCAACATGTACTCGTATTTTCCGAGGAAAGTAAAACTCCCGACTTCAATGTTCATTTCCCGAATTCGAACACGAAAAATGGCGGTATCGTCGTGTGAAAACGCGCTCTTTCGAGACGTCATCTGGTCATTTCTCTGAGTGAAGTAATGGCGGCTGTAGACCGATAGAAATAAGTGCCTTTAAGTTGATTGTGTCAAATAGCTCGTCAGCGAGAGTAAAACAACTACTCTGCGGCGACTTGACCTTAAGCAATATTTCGTGCCATTTCCGTAAAAAACTGATGTACCCCCATTACCCCTGGAGCAATGCATACCAGTTGAAAAGGGCATCGTGAAAGATTGCGTTAAAAGTGCTCGTACTTTACCTCGAAATACATCGTAATTATATACGTTACTTCAAGTACTTTTCACGTGGTGTACATTGGCCCAATTTTTTAATAATATCAAACGGGCGTCGACCGCCGGGACGGCCAGCGCCGCGCCGCGGAGGCGTGCGGCGATACGGGAGATATTACGCGCGTGCGCACAGAGCCCTTTCTGGTGGGAGCGTCGTCTGCTAGGCCATTCCGTTGATCTCACACAGCCCCTGTTCCGCAGCCAAGGAGGGCAGGGCGCTTGCAATGTCCAAGTGCATCGCCGATACGCCCCTCCTCTTGGAATGCGTTCACAATCCTATTGACGGTAGCCTGTGTAACCCCGACTGTTGTTGCTATATCCCTTTGCGTCATGGCGCCCATCGGGATTCTCACAGTGCGTTCCCGTGTTTGCATGGGCACTCGAGGAGGCATCAAAATGTGCGCGCGCCCACTGGTCAAAGAAAAGTGCGACTTCCCGGCTACATAAGCTAGATGACAATCCTATTGACGGTAGCCTGTGTAACCCCGACTGTTGTTGCTATATCCCTTTGCGTCATGGCGCCCATCGGGATTCTCACAGTGCGTTCCCGTGTTTGCATGGGCACTCGAGGAGGCATAAAAATGTGCGCGCGCCCACTGGTCAAAGAAAAGTGCGACTTCCCGGCTACATAAGCTAGATGACAATCCTATTGACGGTAGCCTGTGTAACCCCGACTGTTGTTGCTATATCCCTTTGCGTCATGGCGCCCATCGGGATTCTCACAGTGCGTTCCCGTGTTTGCATGGGCACTCGAGGAGGCATAAAAATGTGCGCGCGCCCACTGGTCAAAGAAAAGTGCGACTTCCCGGCTACATAAGCTAGATGACAATCCTATTGACGGTAGCCTGTGTAACCCCGACTGTTGTTGCTATATCCCTTTGCGTCATGGCGCCCATCGGGATTCTCACAGTGCGTTCCCGTGTTTGCATGGGCACTCGAGGAGGCATAAAAATGTGCGCGCGCCCACTGGTCAAAGAAAAGTGCGACTTCCCGGCTACATAAGCTAGATGACAATCCTATTGACGGTAGCCTGTGTAACCCCGACTGTTGTTGCTATATCCCTTTGCGTCATGGCGCCCATCGGGATTCTCACAGTGCGTTCCCGTGTTTGCATGGGCACTCGAGGAGGCATAAAAATGTGCGCGCGCCCACTGGTCAAAGAAAAGTGCGACTTCCCGGCTACATAAGCTAGATGACAATCCTATTGACGGTAGCCTGTGTAACCCCGACTGTTGTTGCTATATCCCTTTGCGTCATGGCGCCCATCGGGATTCTCACAGTGCGTTCCCGTGTTTGCATGGGCACTCGAGGAGGCATAAAAATGTGCGCGCGCCCACTGGTCAAAGAAAAGTGCGACTTCCCGGCTACATAAGCTAGATGACAATCCTATTGACGGTAGCCTGTGTAACCCCGACTGTTGTTGCTATATCCCTTTGCGTCATGGCGCCCATCGGGATTCTCACAGTGCGTTCCCGTGTTTGCATGGGCACTCGAGGAGGCATAAAAATGTGCGCGCGCCCACTGGTCAAAGAAAAGTGCGACTTCCCGGCTACATAAGCTAGATGACAATCCTATTGACGGTAGCCTGTGTAACCCCGACTGTTGTTGCTATATCCCTTTGCGTCATGGCGCCCATCGGGATTCTCACAGTGCGTTCCCGTGTTTGCATGGGCACTCGAGGAGGCATAAAAATGTGCGCGCGCCCACTGGTCAAAGAAAAGTGCGACTTCCCGGCTACATAAGCTAGATGACAATCCTATTGACGGTAGCCTGTGTAACCCCGACTGTTGTTGCTATATCCCTTTGCGTCATGGCGCCCATCGGGATTCTCACAGTGCGTTCCCGTGTTTGCATGGGCACTCGAGGAGGCATAAAATGTGCGCGCGCCCACTGGTCAAAGAAAAGTGCGACTTCCCGGCTACATAAGCTAGATGACAATCCTATTGACGGTAGCCTGTGTAACCCCGACTGTTGTTGCTATATCCCTTTGCGTCATGGCGCCCATCGGGATTCTCACAGTGCGTTCCCGTGTTTGCATGGGCACTCGAGGAGGCATAAAAATGTGCGCGCGCCCACTGGTCAAAGAAAAGTGCGACTTCCCGGCTACATAAGCTAGATGACAATCCTATTGACGGTAGCCTGTGTAACCCCGACTGTTGTTGCTATATCCCTTTGCGTCATGGCGCCCATCGGGATTCTCACAGTGCGTTCCCGTGTTTGCATGGGCACTCGAGGAGGCATAAAAATGTGCGCGCGCCCACTGGTCAAAGAAAAGTGCGACTTCCCGGCTACATAAGCTAGATGACAATCCTATTGACGGTAGCCTGTGTAACCCCGACTGTTGTTGCTATATCCCTTTGCGTCATGGCGCCCATCGGGATTCTCACAGTGCGTTCCCGTGTTTGCATGGGCACTCGAGGAGGCATAAAAATGTGCGCGCGCCCACTGGTCAAAGAAAAGTGCGACTTCCCGGCTACATAAGCTAGATGACAATCCTATTGACGGTAGCCTGTGTAACCCCGACTGTTGTTGCTATATCCCTTTGCGTCATGCCGCCCATCGGGATTCTCACAGTGCGTTCCCGTGTTTGCATGGGCACTCGAGGAGGCATCAAAATGTGCGCGCGCCCACTGGTCAAAGAAAAGTGCGACTTCCCGGCTACATAAGCTAGATGACAATCCTATTGACGGTAGCCTGTGTAACCCCGACTGTTGTTGCTATATCCCTTTGCGTCATGGCGCCCATCGGGATTCTCACAGTGCGTTCCCGTGTTTGCATGGGCACTCGAGGAGGCATAAAAATGTGCGCGCGCCCACTGGTCAAAGAAAAGTGCGACTTCCCGGCTACATAAGCTAGATGACGACAGCAATAACGCAGTTAATAATACAAAACACAAAGCCAGGCACGTAGCCAGGGGGGGAGGGGGGGCCCATGGGGCCCGGCCCCCACCCCCAAAATCTTCCACCTTGCTGGGACCTCCTCTCCCCCCTCCCCCTCATTGGCGCCCCCCCCCCCCCCCCCCCCCCCGAAACAAAATTCGAAGAAGCAGAACCAGCTATCAAAGCATTTCTGGGAAAAAAACAAGCCGATTTATATCTGGCTTGCACAATGTCGCTAACGGATCAAAACCTCTGTACTTTCTTTTACCATAAAAAAACATCTAAAAGTAACTTTAAAAGTAACTTCAAAAATAATTCGCTACTTTTTACGGTAATTAGTAATTTTCTCAATTACTTTTTTTTTAGCAATTTCTTCTCTACACAAATTACTTTTGACGTCGATACCCAGTAACTTAACTTAATTACTTTTTTTTTGGTAACTTGTACGTGTCTGCTTGAGACGTACGGGTTGCCATGACACCATCTGCGTCCGCTCCAACGGAGGGGGTAAAAACCCGCTTTGTTGGAGCCGACGCTGCCGTTGCCATAGCAACCCGTGCTCGAGGCAAGTTCGTGAATTGCCCTATACGTCGAGCCCGCGCCGCAGCTTTGGGCTTTTCGGGGACCAAAGAGGCTTCAGCATGCAGACGCTGCCGGGCGGTTGCAATGAAATAAAAGACGGACGAAGCTTGTTTTTCAGCGCCCCAAATACATCGCCGATTGCATTTCTTAAGGCCCGTTCAGACACTTGCGTTTGAGGGCGTTTGACTGCGGTGCGTCGAGAACCGAAAGTGAGTCACCGGCACATCTGTGCTTCGTATGAAGCGTGGAATCCAATTCAAGGAATCATATTGGCACGCGATATAAGCAGCAGGTATGTACTGGTTTCTCACAGCCGCAACGCAGTCAAACGCAGTCAACCACAACTGTCTGAACCAGGCTTTAGGTTCTCTTGTCGACGGAGTCATCTGCTTGTATTTTTGCCATACCAACACCAAAGGCGGCGCAATGAAGAATCGCTTGTGTGAACGAATAAGAAAAAAATTCAGATTTCAAAATTGCAGAAGTTTTAGCATCAAAATATCACCTTACATGTGATGTTTTGCTGCTTTGTGCATATTAAGGCGTCTTCAGCGATGATCATCGGGATCGCCAACTGGGACCGCCGATATGTCCGCTTTGGTTGTGTCCTACCGTTCCGAAGAGGCCAAATACGTGCGACCTTTCGCTCTAGATTATTATATTAACTCTACGATTTTTACAGAAAAGCTTCGCATCCCAACTAAAGGTTTGTGGGCTGCACTTCGTGTCAGATGAAGAACCTCTTTGCGATTGACTAGGATAAGAAAATATGCTGAAATGTGGTTATTCAAAAAGTGCTCTATGACTCTACGGCACTACTGCTGCCGCCATAAGACGTCGAATGCCTCCGACATAGCTCCCACGCACTGATAGCAGACGACAGTGTTGGTTTCGATTTTGAGTTTAAGCGGAAGGGACGTCAGGTGCAAGAAGCCTATCGGCTGGTATCCAGGAGAACCAGGCGCGGGCTTTCAAAAACACGGAGAGGGGGGGGGGACACGAACATGGCGTCTGGGTCCAAACAAACCGTTGCTAGGGACGTTGCTATGGACTAATGCATGCAGACTGCACATGAGGCTAGAATTGTGCTTACAAGTAAGTAAATAATTTTTTGCAAGCAACCTAACGTTTTGATATCTAATCATGAAGATGTTCTTGTCATCTCAGTGTCGTATTGCAATGATGAAAGCCCTTTCTGAAGTATTCCACTCCGCTTTGCTTTGGTAGCAGACGACACGATAGATTTGCTGGCCTCTGTTGCAGCGGTCGTTTTCACTGAATCGAGTCGGTAAACGAGCAACAAAAGCAAGTGCATCGCCATGGCCGTAGAGGCCTCCGCAATGTGCGTTTTTTTTTCTGTGAAAAACCCAGCTAAGTTCAGAGGGGTGAAAATGCCGTAAAATCAAACCACGTCATGCAGATCAGTTACGACGACGACCTGAAGTGCATTACCGGCGTAGTGCAGGCCAGCGTGAGAAACAAATCGTACGCCGTCGAGGTAAGTCGTTTATTATTATTATTGTGGTTGTCAGGCTATCAAAGAATTGCATGTCTATCGCAATTTCTCAGTATTTTGCTTTTTTTTCTTTTTGTATACATCAAATTTCGTGGATGTGCTCTTTCGATGAAGATCTCCATCGAACCCACGATGAGAGTACAATCTGTAATAAACTCACCTTATGTTTTTGATCCAGTTCTTCCGTGTTTTGGAGTTTTGCGGAAATCTGAAGAAACTGGAAAGAATCTTTCTCCACGCGATGGTTACAACCAGGAATGAAGCACCCTCCCATAGCGCGAGTCCGCAAACAAAATTTGGGATCTCTACCGATCGCCTGAAGTGGTTTTCTCACGGGTGCAATGCGATCTTTTAGTAGACGATCATCTCGATCGACGCCCGGACTTTTGATAAACCATATTTTGCATCGCACCCCACTATGAATTCTTATAAGTGTGTGAAACTCATTATATTTCAAACAAATGCAATATCAGAATATCGTCTTTATTCACACGATTCAAACGACGGCGCCGGCTTGGCCGGCCGGCGTGGGGCAGACGGCATACTACTTGCATTCGTCGTCTGCTGCAGACATCTTGAGGACCGGAAGTTGCAGTCGTAAATATTTCCGAAACAAGCGATTGCCGGCACACTTCTGTCGAAACATATATGACATTCAAGCTTTCTATATCTGTGATTTTTAGAAGTTTAAATCCTAGTACCGATTTTTTAACGGTCGGGTTTTCGTGGCGAAACCTAGGCACATGTATTTGTCCATAACAACGACCCTAGCAACGGTTTGTTTGGACCCATGACGTCACATATTTACGGAGTCAATTACCTTCCTAAAATTTTACCAATGAAAATAGTTGATTGCGCGGACATCCGAACGTTACTATTATTTCTCATTTTCGGCGCGTTGTGCATTCTATTTTGACAAAAAGTCGAATATTTGGGTGTAGAAGGCGTAATACAGCAAATATGGTTTAAAAACGCCGTCCGACCCTGGTGTCTGCTCCGAGGCACAGAAAGAAGGGCATTTCACGATCTTTGAGATTTTTAATAGGAAAACCGGCCGCCCATCAGCATAATTTCACGTTTTCTTAGGATGCTTAGAGCCCGTCGATCGAGTCATCACAATAAATAGACGATCTGAGAATCCACTTGCGTTCCCAAGTAGACAAATGTCACAGACATGAATTCCGGCGGTGATTTTGAGACGGAAACAGCTTGCTTCCTGGTCTGGTGTACTCAGGGCCGGCCTTAAACCATCAAGCGTCCTGGGCAAACTCCGGCCGTGGCGCCGGAGTCTACTAGGTACAACACCACGTTGCTAGTAAACATATGAGTAGCCAAAGCGAGCGATTTGTCACCCGAGAACTGCACCCCAAAAAGGGCGGCAATCGAGCATGCGGCGTCGTGTCGGGCGCTCTGTTAAAATAAATTTAAAAAAAAGCTAAAGAAGTTGGATAAAACCTCAACTCCCTCCCCCAACCCCCACACACAAACACATAAATTGATGGCGCCTGGTGCGACGGCCAAGGTCGACCACCACTAAGGTTCAGATGTAAAACAAACATTCGTTCAAGTTCAAAACATGTTATGGCGATGCACAAGAAAGGTATCCCAATATAAATACAGCGTAATGCTCTTTTCTATGTTTCCTTCACAGAGATCACGTTGCATGCTGTCGCCGGTTTCATAAATTGGGCTGTACTGTCTTCAAACCTCGTGGACTTTGTCTTTTATTGAAGCGGAGAAAACGCAATCACGACAATCTTCATGTTACTGATGAAATGGAAGATTTATTTAGTAGGTTTTCGCTCAGTGATATCGAAGCTGTTATAAGAAATGTGGAATTTTAATTGGTAGTTTTTGTTGTATACAGTGTCAGAAGGAGTAAGGTCTTTTTCTGTCCGCACTGGAATGTGCCACCGGAAAGGCGCGTAGCTGTTGGCAGGCGTAATCAATTACTAATCAAAAGGGTAATAAGTAAAATAAAACGCCTTACGGGTGTTCCGATTTCCAAAGCATGTCCGAGAGAGTTTAGATCTCTCCGTTTGTTCGGTCTCTGAAATAATGACTCGACGCTCGCTTTTTTCCTACTGAACCTTTCCTTTTCCCTCTTCTAAACTACCGTAAAGACGTTCGCTGACATCAGACCTTAAGGTCACTCGACAAAGGCAAGCTCAAACACCGCGCCGTCACACCTGGTAGCCTCTGGCGTGGCTGGTAGGCCCACCAAATAGACCCGAGGAAATAATCAACTCGCTAATCGCCGGCCATCTACGCATTCTCACACCAAGTAGCGTGACTGCAGTCTGGTATGTTTAAGGATAAGACCGGACACAAGTTCCGAGGTTACTCTACGCACGAGAGCCCTCGGTATTCAGGTCGGAAAGCGGCGATTAGATCTCGACAGATTCGTAAATGAAACTGGTTCAACCCACGCCTGCTCCGCAGCTTCGTTTGATCAGACATCTTATATGAGCTCGTTTTATACCACAGCGACAAACACCGCACACGGTTTCCGTAGACCCACTACATGATACAAAAGACTCTGTGGACACAGTGAGAAAATTGGACACGTCTCAAGATACGTTCGAAGGCTTCCTACATAACATGACTGCAGACAGTACGACCAACTGCCATACAGCCGCCGCACACTTTATGATATGCGTGTATTGCCAATGTGACCGCGGTTTATTAGAAAAAAAGGCTGCTTTCCAGCGCCCAGCCGACGGAGTCACCGATCTGTATGGACGGGATATTCCGCAGATACTGCGCATGCTCAAGTTGCCTCGCCCAGTAGACAAAGATGGAAGCGCCGAGAGTCTATATTTCCGATATCGTATCTTTGTCATTCTCCGTCAAATTCGCGCCTAGAAAAGCGGCCAAATGATAACGAAAAAAACCCGCTCGTGATCGTGCTGAGTAATGACGAGACAGTTCGCCCGGTCCCAACTTTGATTCTTTTGTCGGAGGAAAATGAGATCTGGCTCCTTATCTCGTCGATAAAATCGTGCGGACGGAGCGGGTTGCTCTTTGAAAAACCTCCACACGGCGAATGACGCGGGAGAAAGGAAGGATTATCCCGGAGGTATTTAGACGTCTTTCTACGCGAAGTGATTGCATTTTGGGTCAGTCTTACGCGGCACAAATTTTATTTTTTCAGACTCTACCGCGTACTTTTCGAGCGCCAATTCTCTCGCCGGAATAACTCTCCTAAAAGTTGTTTTGAATGGATTCGTGCCCCGGTGCATGCACTGACCTTGGACTGGTTTGGACTAACCGAAGCCCGCAACGTGGCCGCGGCATGGCGCCACAGCCGCCCCGGCTGTGAAAACTGGCAAGGGAACACTGGCTCGTGTAAGCGCCGCCAGTGGCAGGCAGGCCGGATCGGGACGGAAGCTCCTGCCGCCAGCTTTGGAGACCCTGGGACGCGCACGGGCTGCGGTTCCCTAGATCGGCCACGCCGTGCACAGACGAAGCCACGTCGCGCAACGGCGTCACTATGCGGAGAGAAGTCGTCTGCTTCTGGCGCACGAGTGACGTCAGAAGGACGCCGAGCTCTTATTGGTTGATTGAAAAACATAGTGGGTAGACCTAAATGCTCGATGCCTTGAGATCTACCCACAATTTTTTTTTTTCCATCAGTCAATCGGCGTCGTGTCACCGCCACTCCCCAGAAAGAAGCAGACGACTTGCCTCTCCGCATAGATTTCATCTTCATTCTCCATGTACATAACATTCACGTTTCACAGGCCGCTCATGGGCATGATCTATCCGTCTCGGGATGAAACGCACGTTCGCGATAACTAAATACGCCCAAGCAAATGGCTCTGTCGTTTTTGGCCCGCACGTCCTTCGTGGTCACGCTAAGTGAACTGATCCGCTTGCACCAGGAACAAGAGGGCTTTCTCGAATGTTCATCCCGCGGAAAAGTGCCGAGAGGCTGCATTCACACCATGCTTTTGTTATATATATAACCGCCGCGGGAAAAGCCGACGCATTCCTTCGATCATCAGCGCTGTAGTGGCAACGGCGATTTCGGACCATTTCTTTTTATTCGGATTTTGTTACGAGCTTAACCTTTCGCGTTTATTAATGGAGTTCTTTGTCACGTACAAACTGCAGGAAGTGGTTCCACCCACGAGTTCGGAGAAAGCTGACGAATCCTCCTCTAAGGGTGTAACACTCGTCAGCGTCCTTCTTAGGGTGCTTCCACGAAAGCAAAGTTCCGGATGGCATGCCGAATGCGGTTGGTCGGAGCCGTGGAACGGAGCGTTTCCTTCTTAGGCGGAGACTCTTCTGTATTGCTCGAGTTGCGGCAGACTGTCTTCGGACGAATATTCAGCTTACCTCTCCAAGATTCTAATCAACAAAACGTTGTAAAAATATAATATGAAAGCCGAATAACGGCAGACATGCTTACATTTGACCAAATCTCATAGACGACAATAATGCAATATTAATACCGATTAGAGCCCGAGAACGTGTTTTGTTTCGACGTGATAAATATTTTGTTTTACCTCGGGTCCTATGGACAACCTTTGCAACACCTTGCCTTTCTTACGCTACATAAAAACTAACCGTAACATTCCCCAATATTCTAATACCGTCCAATTCTAAACACTGCCAATCGAAAATTATTCTATTTACCGGATATGGAAAAACCCAAGCACTTTGTTCCGAACCACTTGGTTTCGTAAACACGTAGACGAGGTAGAAAGTGCAAGTTCCGCCGTCTTCCTTTCCACGACTTTCCCTCCAAGAGAAGAAAAGAAAGGGATAACACGGCGGCGGTCACACTCTAGTTGGACTAGCGGCCAAAGTCGTGAGGCCAAAGTCTGTCGGCAGGGGTGAACAGACGAACGGGGACCAAGTTTCGTTGCCCCTGAAGCTCGGGAGCCCGTGTGACACGCGCGCGAAACTGGGATTCGTCTCGCGAAAACTCCGCGCGGTAGTCCTGCCCGACCTTCCTGCTCACGAGCCGTTCGTGTGCACGTCGCGACACAATGGTGCGCAGGGAGGTGCTGTTGACCTCCTCTGCACTCTGGACCCTGCAGAGATCAAAGGCCGTTAGAAGGTCTTTCTTGGAAGATAGCAACGCACTTATTACACGTGCGCAAACTGCACTAACGCTTAACCACACTTACCACGCTCTGAGACAGGTATTTCAGAAGTAGTGAAGAGTGCGCTTGCGCAGCTTTAATGGGAGCTCAAGATGCGCACGTGCGTCCATAGCTTTCACTGCACAGCCGCGACTGTATAGTTGCGGGCAACAGAACGTTCTCCGCAACTACAGTCTGCTGACTGTGGCTTAGCGTAACTATGGTGTCGAGAACGCGTCTGCGACTGGTGTGTTTATCGGGTCCAAAAAAAGTGGTCCCTCGATTTCCGCCTGATGACGTCATGCAAGTGTCATGCTGTCGCCAGTCGCCATCCTGGCGGCGTCCTGAGAGCTGGGAATGGCAGACGCCTGTTCTGCTGCAGGTAGCTCTCCAGTGGGGCAGTTCACGGAAACTTTGGGACGCAGTGACGACAGCGACACTCGCGTTCGGTTGTGCAGCTTCTCGTTAGCATTTCTACGACCAAGCGCCAGGATCGCGACATGCAACAGCATGACCCTTCGGCTTCTGTGACGTCATTTGTTACCATTTTGGGGCCACTTTTAACGCTAAAGAGACCAGTCGAAGACGCGCTCCAGGCACCATAGCGGAACTGCGGTTAAGGGGGCCCGTGTACGGAGGGATCGCTGTCTTGGCTTGGTCCTGGGGTTCATTTGCACCTGACAGGATTACGAAAGAAGCCAAGTATAGACGCTCTAAAGCAGCTGTGCATGGGCGCCGCCATTTCCGACCTTTTGTTCTCCCTTCTTCTGTTTACTTCACTTCGTCATTACCATAACAAGCCTGATTATTGCCCTTTTATATTCCACCCTGTCCTCCCCAGCATTGGTCTCTGCGGAGGCTCGTCACCGTCCACATCAGTGGCTCGGTATCTCGGTGAGACGAGAAAAGGTCAGCAATGGCAATGCTATATATATACAGGGTGTCACAAAAGAAAATTTACATGGTCTTTTTTACCGCAAAAATAAACTAGGCATCGCCGAACGCTCATTCTCCGACCAAAGGTAGCGCTAGAGGTCACAACCAGATAGAGTTCCTGTATAGGCTCCATAGGGGAGCCAGAGTTGCGCGTTCATGCATGGCATGTGGATTCAGCTCCTCACGTGACTGAATTCGGCGAATAGCAGCGCCGCGCGTTCGAGGCGCGCGGCGCGCTCAAAAGCCGGGGAACGTACGCCGGGGCGCGTGCAACGTCTACTTTGCTGCACGACACTTGATACGGCTCCTCACGTGATCGGATCTCGGCGAATAGCGGTGAGGGCGGCACGCGGCACGTGGAATCAAACGCGCAACTCTGGCTCCCGTAGGGAGCCTATACAGGAACTCTACAACCAGATGCCAAAGTTTCAGCCCGATCCGATACCTTAATCATAGGTTATAAGTGACTTTCTGAACATTTCAATGGGAAAATGGCGGCCGACGGAGTTTTCGAACACATGGGGCTCTATGGCACCAGAAACCGAAAACAGGCAAAAATGGGCTCCATTTTCCCATTGAAATTTTCAGAAAATCACTTATAACTTTTGATTAAGTTATCGGAACAGGCTGAAACTTTGGCATCTTGTTGTGACCTAGCGCTACCTTTAGGCGGAGAATGAGCGTTCGGCGATGCCTAGTTTATTTTCGCGGTAAAAAAGACCGTGTAAATTTTCTTTTGTGACACCCTGTACTATATAATCTTTATGGTCTTTTGTGGAGTTAATTCACCAGCTTGCCTAGTGAATTAAAGCATGCAATGAGTTTACTGTAATTCATATGAAATATCTGAATAGTAGTTTGAACATACTTTTAGTCACTTTGACCTAGGCCTTTCCGAAAAACTAAGGTTACTCGTTCCTTGCAAACTCAAGGAACGCATTACAGACTCCCATTGGGGACTTTTAGCAAACCGTTATCGTGTTCTGTGTCCCGCCCAGTCGGAGCCTTTGAAGCATGCTTTCAAGCGCGTGCCCTGCGGTCCACCCGGGCGAGCGATTAAAAACATGCTTCAAATGCTCCGGTAGTGCGGTACGCGGAACATGGACTAACCGCGAAGGCTGTGCTAGCGCGAGCGGTCAGCCTTGACTGCCTTGACTAGAGCACTTGCTGCACGAGCGCTCGTGCAGCCGCCGCGGCTTCATTCAAAGCAACTAGCTCGCGCTTTTAGCACGCGCGGCTAACAATAGTCCATACTAAGGTGAGACGAAGTATAGCTAAAAGTCCCTATTTACCTCAGAACAAAAGAAACGCATTACCGTTAAGAAGGCATTTATTTATTTATTAACTAGGCTCAATGCAGTTAAAAGTATTACGTACGACTATATTCCGTTTCACGATAACTTGGCAAACTGCCGAGGCTGCGGCCCCCACGACCCAATAAGGGCGATGGAGCAAGGCACGTGATAACACTCCATGCTCGAGGCTACCGAAGCCTCGTTACCTCCACAGCAACAGAGCCCTCCGCGACAAAAAGTAGTGCTAGGCTTCTTTTTCTTTTAACGGTGACTGAACTCGCGCTATTCCATCAACGAGAATATAGGAAGAATAAAGATTAAATAATCGCGAGTGTAGGAGTTATTTAATCCAGAAAAGTGACACCACATCCGTATCCGCTCAAATTTCTTCGCCTTTTAGCGCCGTGGCCCTGTGCCTTTGCCGGCCATCGCAGCCGTGGAATCGGCCGTTTCCGCTCAAAACATAGCAAACTGCGCCCTGGCATTAGCACTCGTCACAGATTCGCTGCTGAGTGGAGCGTATGATTGTCTCATAAACTGTTCCCGAAGTGCTCGCTGTTCTATCGGACGGAAATGTTGCTGCGGTGGACGTTCATCCGAAGTTGGTTTGTTTCGGAGCAGGCGACGCAGACGACATCCGGTTCCTCCGGGCCTCGATCGCGCCTCGCATTTGGCGTAGTGACACAAATGCTCCCGTGACGTCTGGTCATGCGCATCGCTTCGAGGCTCTTATTATGTCGCTGGGCCCTACCCTCCACAGTTCGCAAAGTTATCGTGAAACGGACTATATAATTCGCGTCTGAAAACTGGAAAGAAGACATTATCCATTAGAACTATGTTCTTAAAACTTGCTTTTGATGTGAGAGGTACAACGCCATAACCTTGTCATGTAGCCTTCTCAAGCTAAAAGAGATCACAGAAAGATGCCCGAACTTCAAAGTCAGCGCGCCAGTTGGCCCAATGGATATCACTCAAGAATCTAGCTAGCGGAAGCCGACCATAGCAGACGTGCCCACACACGCATATAACCCCAACACAACAAAAGTGACAAAGAATGACCATACAAACTCTGCAAACATTTCAGCAATCAGAATAAAGCGAAACTCGAAACAGGTGAGGCATTTTGGGGGCTTCATTGCAAACTAAAGCAAAATTGGCTGCGGAAACCACTATTGTTGGTTGTCTATGAATTGCGATAGCATTCGTCATGAGACTCGCAAGGCAGCTCACTGTGAATACGACGACGCAAATTTCGAGTAAACACTTTATTATATTAACTGTTTACGGCGCAATCATTGATGTCAGTGCGACTGCAGCGCGCCACTTCGAAATTGAGTGATTGCTTCGTCTCTCTGTAATCATTTAATCTTCTGTCTCTGTGTAATCGTGCAATGTTCAACTTGTTTCCCCACCATCATTGCAGCTTCGTGTGTGTGTCTTGTCCTGTCTGTGTGCAATCGTTTAATGTTCAAGTTGTTTCACCACCATTTTTGACCATGTACCAACCAGCTCAACTCAAACCGATAATTGCTTCGTAGCTTGGGCGCAAATGCGAATGTGTGCAAACTGCCGCTCCGTGTATGCGCAGCGCGGGTTCATCTGCTTGCTAGGACGACGTCGAGGACGACGTCAAAGACGACGTCTAGGGCGGCCTCTAGGACGACCTCTAGGGCAATCTCAAGGATGACCTCTAGGACTACATCAAGGCCGACGTCTAGAGCGACCTCTAGGACGACCTCTTGGGCGATCTCAAGGATGACCTCTAGGACGGCCTCAAGGGCAACGTCTAGGATGACGTTCTAGAGGATGAAGTCACACGCGATGTCTAGAACCACCTCTAGAACAACCCCTAGGGAGATATCAAAGACGACCTCTAGGACGACCTTAAGAACGACGTCTAGGACGACGTCTAATGCGACATCCTACAGGACGTCGCACTCGACCCCTAGAGGACGACGTCAAAGACGACGTTTAGGACCACCTCTCGGACGACCTCAATGACGGCCTTTAGGACGACGTCGAGGATGACGTCCGCATACGGACGGCACATTCAAGGCCAGATAGCGTATCGCGAAAACCGGGTGAAGTAGCTAAAGAAGTTTCGCAGAACATATCGTGGATAACGTTCGCGTTGAGATGAGTCGCGCAGTTTACAGTCCCAAGGAAGAATACAGCGCAACAGTGCAAATGTTTTGCAGTTCTCTTCTGTTTTAGAGCGCAGCTCTTAGGCGCCCGTTTCCCACTTGAGCGGCGTCGGCGTCGCCGTCGCCGTCGCCGTCGCCGCCGGCGTAACCGCGCGGTGCATGATGGGTAAATTTAGCGGAAAATTGTTCCCGCTAAATTTAGCGGAAAGAAATCCCCGCTAAATGTATCGGAACAATTTTCCCGCTAAATTTAGCGGAAAATTTTCCCAGCCAAATTTAGCGAAAAAATGTCCCCGCTAAATTTAGCGGAAAAAATTCCCCACTAGATCTAGCGGAAAAATTTCCCCGCCAAATTTAGCGGAAAAGTTTTCCCTAAATGGGAGGCGAGCAGGAGAGGAGGAGGGGCATAGCCTCCTCTCCGTACCTTCCCCTCCTCCTCCTCAAGAACTGCGCTCTAACTCGGCGTTACAGGGAGTTGTAAACGGCTTTCATTTTTTTAGTTCCGGACCAAGGACGTCTCAGGCCGGTACAACGCACGATCATGCATACGAGTTCTTATCCCTTCCCTCGCTTAGCAATGCCGACGTTTTGGTGGCAGATTCGGGCGCTATCGCCCAAAAAACCTTCTGGAACTGACGGTATTCCATATTTTAAACTTAAAGGGTGCGGCGATATTTTGGCTCCGGTTTTAACCTTTATCTTTAATCGGTGTTTGAAAGACAGGCTTTTTCCAACTTCTTGGAAGCTCTCTATAGTTGTGCCAATTTTCAAGAGTGGTTCACCTTTGTCAGTCGCTAATGATCGTCCAATCTCATTGACTTGTTCTTTTCCTAAGGTATTTGAAAAAGCCATGCACTGCCGTCATATTCCGTTTTTTTTTTTTTTTCAGTCACATAAGCGTAAATCAACATGGCTTTATGCCAAACCGCTCTGCAGAAACGAATATGGCCACATTTATGGAATTCCTCGGTTCCAAACTGGGGTCAAAACAACCGGTTGATAACATTTATTTTAACTAAAAAAAAAAGGACAGCTTTTGACCTGGTAAGCCACTCATTGCTGTTTGAGAAACTTGCAGCCTATGATCTCTCCTCATCACTTTGCGATCGGTACTATGTAACTTACGGTGCTACAAAGTCATCTGCGTACTGTTCGACATTGGGCGTTCCGCAGGATTCAAACTTATCATCTTTGCTGTTTATCATATTCGTGAGTGACATTAGCTCATGCATTAGTAACTCGGATTTGTTTTACGATTCGACGATGATATTAAGCTTTTTCGAATTCTTCCTGATATTTCTGATTGCGAAAATCTGCAGCAGAACGTTACAACACTGAGAGGCTGGTGCAAAGTCAATATTCTCGCTCTCAAACCGATTAAAACGAAACTAATCTATTTTTCAAGAAACCATTCCCGTATCACTTTTCAATATATCTTTATAACTGCCTGTTTGAGCGAGTTTTAGTGGTGCGCGACCTGGGCGTACTTTTACATAGTGAATTAAAGTTTTCTAAGCATGTGGAATTTGCAACCAATGCATGCTACCGCACTCTGGGAGCAATCACGAGAATGACGCGCCACTTTAAGACCTAATCCTGCTTTTTACATCGTTATCAGTCGCTTATCTTGTCGAAATTAGGCTTCGCGAGCGTTATATGGAAAAGTTTAAACAAGACAGATGCAACGGAACTCGAAAATATACAGAAAAGGTTTGTTGGACTGCTCTATGATGGCTACTTTAACAGGCGGATTTATTTCAACCGTGGCGTTTGCTAAATCTTCTAAACCTGCATTACCTCTCCGAAGGAGGCTGACACGATATGTTTTGTTTTGATACAACTATCTATGCGGCTTTATTGATAGCTCTGAGCTATCCTCTCTTGTTTTTATTGCCTTGCCAAACAGGGCGATTCGTTCTCATCGCGTTTTTGGATGCCCTCAGCCAAGAAGCCTACGGCCCTTAGAACGTGCTCAGTACGCTTTAACACGTCAAATAAAGTGAACATGCCAGAGGTAGATATATTTTTTGCCTGGAAATATTAGCATGCGAGCACTGCTCAAGGTGTATCGATCGTATTTTTCCTTCGTTTACGGCTACCAAACAATACAGGTATGGGGACAACCTAGGTTTCTGCGATGTAAGTGTTGTACTACCGGACGTCACATTTTGCTAATAATACGTGTATTTTTTTTTTTCCGGGCATGTTTTGTTTTTGCATTTTGTATTTTGTGCTGCTTGAACTCTTGGATGTATGCACTGGTGCACCCTCCTGTAGGCCCGTGGTCTGTTGAGGGGCACCGCAAAAGTACCTAATAAATAAAATAAATAAATACTCCGTTCACCCTTAGACTATAGCTCCGCCTTCAGCGCGAGCTTTCTGCCATAGCCTCTTCTATACTCACAAAGCCTGGCAGTTCGACAACGGAGCCATAGAGTGCCCGGTAGCAGATTTGCAGCGCGAGGATCTGGTAGCAGAGAGCATTTCTCGGGGAACCTGGACGTGAGCGCACAGCTTTTGCCGCGGCGAGGACCCGAAACATGGTTTTCAAACCCGACGAGAAAAGAAGCGGTAGCGCGAGGAACGCGAAGAGCACGAGCGGACATTCCATTGCTCGGGAGAAATGTTGTTTCCGCGTCTCGCCGCAGCGGGGCGCGCGTCACCTGGCTCATGCGTTGTCTGCGTATACCTTGCAATTTGGTGGCCGCGTCTCGTGGCGATCTACCAGGCTTTGTCCGTATAGAGGAGGCTATGTTTCTGTCCTTGCTAAGAGAAGTGTGAACGCGTAGGCAAGCATAACCAAAACACCGCGGAAGCCAGCGAGCTCGCGCTCAAGCCGGACCTTCCAGTCTCAGCTGAAGTGTGAACGGAGTAGCTATTTGCAACTTTCCGCCGATAGGGGGCGCCTGTGCTATCAAAATGGCTGTACTCGGATGATCGTCGTAGAACAGCCAGTAAAACGCGGTCTGTGACGCGAGGAAGTAATTCTAGTTTGCTCTCGAGCAGTATTAGAGGCCTAACTTTATTTTTCACCCCAGAAACATGTAGGCAAGCACCTTTATTGTGAAGCCGATCATCCAGGAGCTAGGGAGCGCGATTCTCGCACCGCGGTACCACCATCGCTGAAAGTTGCGAATAGCGTGAAGGAGCGATTGTCGGCTTTTGGCTTTTTTCTCTTACGATCGACAGGCTGCAACCACAGCTATAGTTGTGGTTATAGACTGTCGATATGGCGGGAAGCGCTCATTAGGCGCACTGACCCAAGCGCTAAAGTTTGGCACCCAACGATGTACCTTCGAAGTTAACTGCGAAAACGTGCGGATGTCGTGTTCGCGCTATATAGTTGTGTCCAGCTGTGTGCGTGCTAGCTCGAGCTCTCTTCTGTACGTCAAACAGCGCTCTGCAACGCTTACCTGACTGTTTCACGACGGTAACAATTGAAAAAGGTTCGTTTCTCTAGGCACTTACAATTTCGAAATAACATCTTTGACAAAACGAAAGCGGTCGTCTAAATATGTACGAAAGTATTCTATAAACCACCCTATTTCTAGACAATTGCCAGCATGGTGGCGTTTCAACTGGTGCCCCGTGCGCGCAAGAACGTGCGCGTGAACGTAGTTTTGGCAAGCTTGTAATCGCACGGGCGTGCCTGCTCAAGCAGAAGCATATGGGTGGGGCCGGTCGCCCAGCTGGCAATCGTCTACTGAGCAAGCATATTAGCCCCGAGAGCGAACACAAGCGTCGCTGTGGTCGGCCTTCCACGATTGGCCGAACGCTGACTATGACGTCAGAAAAGGATTTATCATCGACGGAAATGAGAGGAATGAAAGAACTTTAATTTTGACGGTGTTGGCAGTGTTCCTTTAAGAGCGCAATGATTTCAAGCTTCCACCATGCTATTTACAAACACCATCGAACTTGTTGTTTGCAAGGTAATGACGTCACAAGGGAGAACCATAGGAGGGCGCCACCAAAACATCTCGCCGCTAATACCGTCTCCGAGCACTGCGTCGAACGCGACAGAGGTTCAGAGAACCGCCACCGTGCGTTACCATCATTATCACCCTCATCGGCATCATCATTCTTTTACTGGTATTTAACTATTTTTCTCCGCGTAGTTATATACCAGTGAGAGAGAGAGAGAAAAACTTTATAGAAAATGCCTGCAGAATCGGTTAGGCTCCCTCCACGCAGGAGGACGAGCCTTCACCGCGACGCGGCCACTACGTCAGTCTCGTGCGTTGTGCTCCTCGAGGTCTTGCTTCCTCGCTACTTCCGCGAGAGGGCCGCCGCCCCCTTCCTAGGGGTGCTACCCCCCTTCTCCTCGGTTTCGCTCGGTCGCTGCCTCTCTAGAGCTGCCGAGACCTACTGGACGGCCTTGAATTGTGTCTCTTGATCGTAGCTCCTCGTTGCAGCCTCTAGCTGCGGCGGGATCGTCGTCTTCTCGCTGGCTTCTCGCGGATTTACGCTACAGTCCCAAAGGATGTGAACCGCGGTAGCTCTCTCCTTCGCGCACAGTCTACACACGTCACTCGTGTACATACTCGGACACACGTGCTTAGCTAGCACCGGGGTGAGCAGGAACCCAGTCTGTAATTGTCTGTATAACACTGCCTCCATCCGGGTAAGCCCTGGGTGAGGTGGCGGCATAGTCTGTCTGTTCAGTTTGTACCACTTCACTATTTCGTTGAAGGAGGTCATCTTGTCCTTGGCACTGTACCACGACCAACACTCCGAGTCAGCCGTGTTTGCAGCTGCGCGGTTGGTTAGTCCTCGCGCGGCCGGGTTGGCCGTCTCGTTGTGGTTCGCGTTCCCGCGTTCCGACACGTCACTGCCCATGTGGGCCGGAAACCACTTGATCACCAGAGCTTTTTTTGCGTCCGATGTCTTCGGCCTTGCGCAGTATGCGCGCGGCCTCACTACATACCCTACCCTTGGCGTAGTTCTTCACTGCCGTTCTAGAGTCGCACAACACTGTAGTGCATCCGGGGTCGGAGACGGCCAAGGCGATGGACACCTCTTCCGCCCGGTGCGCTTCTCGAGTCCGGACGCTCGCCGCGGTCTTCGTTGCACCCGTCGATGCCCCGACGACCACCGCCGCGTATGCGTCGCAGCTCCCTCGATAATCCGCCGCGTCCACGTAGACGGCGCCTTCTTCTGGCCCTGGCCCTGGCCCTCGCCAACCTTCGCTCCTTGTTGTGCTCGGGGTTCACGTTCCTCGGGATCGGGCAGACCCTGAGCTTTCTGTTGATGCTATCCGGTTTAGGTACGTTGGTCTGGGGCTTGCCTTCCCTTGGCTCGAGGCCAAGGTCCCGCAGTATCTGTCTTCCGGTTCTCGTTTCAGTGAGACGCTCGAGTTGCGCCGTTCTCTGTGCCAGGCACGTAGCCAGGATTTTGTTTCGGGGGGGGCCCGCCCATGACAAAATGCTGTATGAGGGGGAGGGGGAGAGGAGGTTCCAGCAAAATGGAAGATTTCGGGGGGGGGGGGGGGTCCGGGCCCCATGGGCCCCCCCCCCCCCCCCCTGGATACGTGCCTGCTCTGTGCCTCGGCTATTTCGTCCAGCGTGTTGTGGACTCCCAGCGCCATGAAGTTTTCGGTGCTAGTGCTCCCGAGGAGACCGAGGGCCGCCTTATACGTCTTGCGTATGGTGGCGTCTATCTTGTTACGTTCACTTGGCCTCCAGTTGTGGAAGGCGGCCACGTACGTTATGTGGCTAACTGCGAACGATTGAACGAGCCTAGTCAGGCTCTCCTCCTTCATCCCCGCTCTTCTGTTGGACACCCTCTGGATGAGTCTCATCGCCGCGGCCGCTTTGCCCGCGAGCTTGTTCACCGTTTCACCGTTGACTCGGTTTCGCTCGATGAGCAGCCCGAGCACTCGAATCTTCTCGACCTCCGGTATTTCTTGTCGTCCTGCCGTCTTGACCGTGATCTTGGGACGCTCGTACTTGACTTCCATATTCCTTCTTTTCCTGCCCGCTCCTTTCGGTGGATTCAGCAGCAGCTCTGACTTGGCCGGAGAGCAGACGAGTCCAGACTCGTCCAGCTGCTCCTCGATGGCGTTGACCGCTTCTTGCAGAGTTGTCTCGATGTGCCCGTCGCTTCCTCCCGGTACCCATAGCGTAACGTCGTCGGCGTAGATGGTGTACCGGACTCCCGCTACTCTTTCTAGCCGGTTGGCCACCCCGATCATCACGAGGTTGAAAAGTAACGGGGAGATCATTGAGCCCTGTGGGGTTCCGACGCTGCCCAGCTTCTTCTCTTCGAGCTGCAGGTCTCCCGCGCAGATTTTGGTGGTCCGTTCCGTCAGGAAGTTTTTGATGTACTTGTATGTCCTCCTGCCCATGTTTAGCCTGGACACTTGAGCCAGGATAGCCGAGTGCCTCACTTTATCGAAGGCGCTCTGCAAGTCCAGCCCGAGTATGGCTCTGTTGTCTTTGGTGCCCGTCATATCGTCGATGGTCTCGTTCTTCAGTAAGATCATGGCGTCTTGCGTCCCGAGCTTGTTTCGAAACCCGATGATGGAATTTGGATAGAGCTCCGATTCTTCCAGGTAGCGCTGCCACCTGTTCATAAGAACGTGCTCGAGGGCCTTTCCTACGCACGAGGTGAGCGAGATCGGCCTGAGGTTCTCTATGTTGGGCGGCCTGCCAGGCTTGGGGATGAGAATCGTCTTGGCTGCTTTCGATTGCTTGTGCAGCCTTCCTTCCTGCCAGCACTTGTTGTAGAAGTTCGTGAGAGTTTCGATGGCCGCTTCGTTGAGGTTCTTGAGCGCTCTGTTAGTCACTCGGTCGGGACCCGCGGCGGACCTGCCATTGAGATCCTGCAGGGCAACTCTGACTTCCCACGTCTCGATGTCTCGATCTAGCGTCTCGTTCTCGTTGCCTTGGTAATCCGAGTGTCTCTCCGTGGGGGTGGTCGGTAGGTACTTGGCATCCAAGCGCCGCTTGACCTCGTCCTCCCCGTGTTCGCAGATTGCCCTGTGTAGGATCCTGGCCAGGTTGTTGTGTTGGTGGCCCTTGGTCTTGGTGTCGTCGAGGAGGTGCCGCAGCATGTTCCACGTCTTGCCCTTGTGTATCTGTCCGTCGGCTTCGTTGCAGGCCTCCTTCCATTGTACGGTGCATAGCACCTTGCAGTGGGCCTCGATCTGCCTGTTGAGCTCGTCGATCTTCTTCCTTAGACGTCGGTTGGTTCGTTGCTTCTACCACCTCGCCTTTATGAACTGCTTGGCTTCTATCAGGTGGGCCAGCCGACTGTCCATCTTGTCTATCTGTTCGTCCGACTCCAGCTCTTTGGTGACTCCTGCCGTCGCCTCAACGACGTTAGCCGTCCATTCCTCAATGTCCGAAATGTCCTGTTGCACCGCGGGTAGTGCCGTTCAAAAGGCATCCCAGTCCGTAATGCGATGCTCCCTTATGCCGGTGTTGCCTTGTCCTTTGAGCGGTACGACGACCTCCACGATGTAGTGATCGCTACCCAGCTCTTGGACCGTGTTTCTCCATTGCGCTTCTCTCGATCCCCCGTCAGTTTTGACGAAGGTAAGATCCGGAGTGGTGTCTCTCGTAACCGATGTGCCGATCCTGGTGGGAAAGGCCGGATCCGTGACTAGGTTCAGTCCCACGTCGGTGGCATCTTGCATCAAACTCTCTCCCCTTGACCGTCGTTCTTTGGTAGCCCCAGCCTTGGTTCGGAGCGTTAAAGTCTCCACACACTACGAGCGTATTGCTCCCCGCGACTCTACTCGCCTTGTGGAATAGTGCCTTGAACTTCTGTTGTCCGTGAGACGGATTGCTGTAGACGTTCACCAGGAAAGTGCTCTCCTTCCTCTTCCGGCCCGTGATTACTTCCACCGTGCAGTGTTCGATGGCGCTTCTGCCGATCAGTTCGTGTTCCATTAAGGTGATCCCTTTCCTGACGAAGGTGCAGACCCCTCTGCCCTTGCCCTTGGACGTGTCCCTTGCGCTTGGCGGGCTGTCGTGCGACCGGTAGCCCGGGAGTCTCGGCGTCTCTTCGCTGAGTGTTTCTTGAATCATTATGACGTCTGGTTTCCTCGTTAGTTGCTGCAAGTGTTGCTGCAGCACCGCTCTCTTGCCGGTAAAGCCATTGCAGTTCCAGTGCCAGACCAAGAGGTCTCTCACTGGCAATGTGGTTGCTGCTGTACGTGCTGTCCCGTCCATGATTGCTGCAGTTTGGCGATGATCTGTGCTTCCATATTTTGCATTTGTGCCTGTATGTGCGCCTGCAGCTGTGCTTGCATCTGCGCTATCATGTTCTGGATCGTGCTCTTTACGTTTGTTGTCATCTGCTGAACCGTTTGCTCGAGCGCGGTGAGGCGTTCGTTGGTTACCTTGCTGGTCGCCTCAAGATGGTCGAATCTGTCGTCCTGTTTTTCGATTCTCTCCGTTATCTTTCGTTCCTTGGCGCCCTCTGTGGCTCTCCTCTTGGGAGCCGGTCCCGCCGCTTTCGTGGTTCTCGGGTCCACCTCGACCTCTGGTTCGTCCTCGGTCATCTCTTCTTGTTTCCTCTCTTGTGCGGGCTTCGGCAGCTGCTGCTGCTGTTGCTGCTGTTTTGAAATTAATGTCGTTAGCTTCTCGTTGATTTCCTGGATGGTTGCGTCCTGTTCGGCGATTCTCCGCTTTAGCTTCTCGTTCTCGTCTCCCAGGGCTTTCACCACACCGTTCATTTCTTGGATCTTCTTCGTGGAGTTTTGCGCCGGTGGTTGTCTCTTTTCTGCCATGTTTACCTTGACTGCGTCAGCCCAGGTGGCTCTCTCCCTCGACTGCGACGGTCTGCGGCGGCTGGCGCTCCTGCCTCTCTTGCTGTGGTCCCTTTTGCGGCCGCTGTCGCGCTGCCTTGATTCCCCGCGGGGTCTCTCGACAGACGGCGCTCGCAGCGGCGGAAAGCTTTCCGGATCCGGTTGTTGCTGCATGGCTTCCATCTTGCGTTCCCATTCCCGTTTCTTGACCACGTACGGCATCTTGTACTTGTTTTTGCATTCCCTCTCGCCCGTTGGGTGCTGTCCCCCGCAGAGCCTGCACTTGGGCTTGCATTCGCGTTCGTGATCCTCGCTGGGGTGCGCGATTCCGCAGCCGAAGCACACTCTGGTGTTGGGATTCGGGCATACGTCTCTTCTATGGCCAACTTTGCCGCATTGCTTGCAGACGTCAAAGTGCTTGCGGTAAAGCCCGCACCTGACTAATATCGAGCCATACTTGACGTAGTTCGGTACTTTCTGTCCTGCGAACAGTACTATCACCGTGGTTGTATTGCCGATTCTGTGCGCCTCCACCGCTAGGGGGTTGTACGGGTTCACGACGTTTTCGGCTATCTCCTCCGGGGTGTCATCTACGGCTATGCCTCGGATGACTCCCTTGACCGTGTCGTCCGGCGCCGTTCGGTAGGCGCTGACTTCGTATGTCCTGCCTCCTATGTTAAGGGCTTTGACCTTAGAGTACAGCGTGGCGCGCCTCTCGTCCGGGGTGCTGACCACGATGCTGTTTTGCTGCGCGTTCGTGCAGATGGTGTCTGCTTTGGCTTCTTCCTTCGTTACTCGAGCCGCCGTCATGACGACCGACATGATAATCGAAACCTCCGTTCTCCCTACGTTGAGACCACCACGTGGTCTCATGACTATCTTCGTGTCTTCTTTCGGCATGTCTATCGGCATCCTCGCCGCTTTCGTGACCGAAGCTGCAACTCTCTTAGCAAAGCTGGCCCTGGGGGGCTATGTTGCGCTTTTTGGACTCCCAGGAGACTAGGGAGAGGGAAGTGACGTCAACAACGCAGCAAATGCAGATTGGATGTTGATTTTGTTTTCTTCTGTCAACATCCAATCTGCGTTTCTCTAGTCGTTGACGTCACTTCCCTCTTCCAAGTCTCCTGGGAGTCCAAAAAGCGCAACATAGCACCCCTGGTCTTGGGTCTAGACTGGCGACTAATGGCGGCGGACTCACCGTTTTCCTTGCGGGCCATAATCTGCTTGATGCGCTTGCCGGAGGCCGACCGGCCTTCGGCTTCTTCCGGTGTAATGTCTTCTCCGTTAACTTCGATGTACGTGCGCCCGCCGAAACTTCCGATGCTCAGCGTTGACGCCATGTTGTCTCCCATCTACGCGGCAACTTCCATTTCGGACGCCATCTTGGTCGTATTTGTCGCCGGGTTAGGCCTAACGGCCGCGCCCGTCGCTACCAGTGGCCGTACTTGTGGTAGGCCTACGTTAGGCTTAGCGAAAAGTCCGCAACGCACCAGAGAAAAGTCCTCGTAAATCGAGAAAATCACCTACCGCTTGGTCCAAACTGGTACCGGTCGATGCCCCGCACCTTCGCGCACACTTTGGTACCACTTATACCGCGGTAACTGTAAATTAACACGGCGTTAATTGGCATAAGAGCGGGATTCGATGAGAAGCCCGTCCACTTATTCGCACTTCGTCGTCGTCCCTTCTATATACCAGTCAAGTACGATTAGGACACGCGTGTCTTATACCCGTGCCCCACGGGCAACTCGAATGCCGTTTACAACGAATGACATTCGTCTGATCAACGAATCGGCTCGCGTGCGGTCTGTCGCGCGTGGAACGCCCCAGGCTCGGAGTGTCGCGCGCTGATTGGCCGATCGTTCAAATGTCATTCGTTGGAAATGGCATTCGAGTTGCCCGTGGGGCACGGGTATTAATCGTCTCCTCGAACTCAAGACGAAGTCTTGAGTTCGAGGAGCTTCTTTTGAACTTCCCGCAGTTTTGGCTCGTTTTAAAACGAACAGTGGCCATTCTAGGGCTCACAAGTTGCGCAGGCGCGTATTACCACCACCGAACACGGCTGAGTTCGACAGATCATCGTTCCTACCGGCACGTATACTGAAAATCGGCGCCCGAAGACCTGGGTCTGCGGTTAGGCCTCGAGTGGCCACACCTGTCCCCGGCGGAGAAAAGCAACCCGCGGCGGCAACGGATGAGGCTCTGTAAACGCATACAGCAGACGGGAGAGCGCCGTCCTCGACGCCGCTCCACTCGCTGAGCCCTTTTGATGACACATCCAGCTCACGATTGAATTCAGTCATGGCTTCCCTTGCCCAGCAACCAGCTACATCACCTGACGCCCTCATAGAACAGGCCCAAGACATGGATTCTCAGGAGTCTCTACCTGGAGGAGCGAGCCAGCATTCTTCCTGCCCAACCTGGACGGCGGACGACACGCTAGAGATTCCACCACCCAAAAAGGTGAAGGCCGCCCCGGTCCCCTCCATTAGTCCTTACCCTACCCTTTCTCCTGATCGATCATTCCGCGTACACATTAGACCAACCGTGAGGTTCGATGTCACCGCCGTTCCCACAAAATGCATACAACATCTTATAGACCAGTGCCTTGGCGCTCGAGGCTATCAAGGGTTCGTGGTCCACAAGGCCTCGAACACCATAACTGTGCACCTTGCCTCCATAGAAGACGCCGATAAGATCTGCGCAATTAGCCGAATCCCTATTAACGCCGACAACCAATTGTCAGTCCAAGCATACTTCGCATCTGGGCCCAACGTGCAACGATGCGTTGTATACGGCCTAGACCCCACCGACTCTTGTGCTACGATCATACAGGACTTGAAATCCCAGACCCACACCGTGCTCGCAGTTCGCCGCATGGGCGCTAGCACGACTTACCTTGTCACGGTACAAGGGCCTCAGACCCTACCAGAAAAGTTTTATTATAACGGATGTATTGTACGCCCGAAGCTCTACCGGCCCCATGCTGTGTACTGTTATCGGTGCTATCAACTGGGGCACCTGCAAAAGTATTGTCCAAAAGCAACCGTTGACCCTGAAAGGACAACACCAGAGGACCAGCCACGCTACCGATGCGGCCTCTGCAAGACTAATGAACACGAAATAACATCTTCGAAATGTCCGACCAAGCAGAGGGCCTCAGCCCGTGCACGAGGCCGCCTCAAAGCCGTCTCCGCGCCACTTATTGTCTACAACAGCTTCCAGGCATTAGAGTCCGCGGAAAACACGCAGCCAGAGGAGGCAGAGGAGACCGCAATAAAAGGGCTCCTCGTCGTATGCCGCCGCCTTGAAGAGACCTGGGAAGAAAGGTCGTCAATCGGCCGACCCCAGCTCCGGGAATCCCCCAGAGCCAACCGGAATTCCCGTGACACAGGACGACCTGGACACAGAGATAGCGCAGCTGTCACGGCAGATCGAACTTCTACGCCAGAGGAAGGCGCGCGTCGCGGCTCGTCGTAAAGAACGCGCAGCTACGCCACCACATGCAGGCACGCAAATATCGCCTGCTCCTATGCCACTCCAGACGGAAAACACGAGCCCCTTTGATCCGGCCAATTGGATGGCCGTACTTGAGACCCTAAACAAATTGAAACAGCTGATAGAGACTTGCCTTCGCCATGGCTAAATCTCAACAGCAACCGGTCGTCCTACAATGGAATTGCCGAGGGCTCCATAACAAAGTTGGAGAACTCAAGACCAAGATTCTTTTCGGCAAACTTCACGTGTGGGCGCTCCTCTTACAGGAATCTAATAAACTTAGCGCTCTCCCACACTTCATTGGCTATCACACCCCTTCCATTCCGGATAGACGAGGAGGCTCTCACTCAGATAAACCGGGAAAGGCGGCAATATACGTCGCAAACCATGTCCCTCAAACACCGGTGAACCTGCAGAGATGGTGCAATCAGCAACAAGAGGTGGTTGCAGTCTTAACACGCCCGGCCAAGACACCCCTGATTCTTGTGTCATTTTATGGGAGGCCACGGAATGCACCCCCCAACCTAGGCTGGCTTCATCACATCAGGAGCACGTATCCAGGCATTCCTATACTCATAGGAGGAGATTTCAACGCCCCACATACCTCGTGGGGTTACAACTACAATTTTAAAAGAGGTGTAAAAGTCTATGAAGTCTTTACCGACTCCAACTTTACACTCCTTAACCATCCCGACGTGGCAACTATCCCAGCGACCCGTACTCATGGACCAGACCTCACATGGTGGCTAGGACCCAGATCGCCTTCGTGGACACCTGAGCCAGATGCGTGGGGTAGCGACCATTCTCCTATCTTAATTGGCCTACACACAAAGCACCTGAAGAAACTGCGCCGCAAGATTAGGGTCACACATTGGGACAAGGTCCGTTCTGACGACCGTGCTAACTCACTTGACACCACGACCCTCATATCGACTCTACAATCTATCGTCGCAGACAGTACAATCCTCACAACCGTAGACGAGGACCAGCCTACACCCGACATACCGCTACTCAAGCTGTGGGCTGAGCGCCGCCAGGCCGAGCTACAAGCCAATCGTAACCCCCTGCAACCCGAAGGTCGCGTCTTGGTCAATCATATAACTGCGCGCGCCCGTCGACACGAAAAACAATTATCACGTTGCCGGTGGTACGGCTGGTGTGACAGCCTCGGCTCCGGGGCTGGGAATAAAGCCTTATGGCGAACCTTCCGCGCCATGAAGCGGGGCGGCCAACAGGCAGACCCATCGGCGAGCATTCGGCTGGCCCTCAACCTCACCCCAGAGGAGTTCGCGAAAAATGCGGCAGTCAGTTTCTTCCCAAACCACCAGCAACCTCCGATCGACCCTCCTTCGAATGAGGCAATGGACACTTTGGGCCTTACTGATCCGTTTACGAAAGCAGAGCTCATCGCCGCCATTGAAGCAACAAAGAAACACTCGTCCCCCGGATATGACAACATCCCGTACGAGCTGTTCAAGAATTTAGAGGGGGAAGCCATTGATGCCCTCCTCCAGGTGATGAACCAAGTATGGGCCGAGGGTATCATACCACCCGAATGGAAACACTCGGTGGTGGTGCCTATACCCAAACCAGGCAAGCCACCGACCAGTCTTCAGGCCCTCCGACCTATTTCCTAACACCAACGGTATGTAAGCTGTTTGAGAGGATGCTGGCTACTCGACTATCGTGGTGGCTAGAATACCACAAGAAATACCATCCCACTCAAATGGGATTCAGAGCGAACTCGGGCACGGAGGACGGCCTGGCCATCCTGGCGAATGAAGTTCTACATGTGTCGCCCCACAGCCATTTAGTGCGAACAGTGGTGGCAACCGACATTTCGAAGGGATACGACAACATCCAACCCGAAATAATCATCGGAAACATGGAGACCCTCGGCCTGCCCAAGCCGGTAACAAAAGTGGTGCACGCTTTCTTATGTTCTCGGACATTTTCGGTACGGGTGGACGGACAACCAATTGGCTCCTTCACATCAAACCGCGGGGTACCGCAAGGTTCCGTCCTTGCGCCCCTGCTTTTCAACATTGCACTCATGCCTCTGACATGGAGCCTACAGGACATCCCCAACATCAAATTTCTTATTTACGCAGACGACGTCACACTGTGGTCTACCCACAGAGACCTCAATACGCAACGACAACACTTACAGGAAGCTCTTGATGTCCTTCACGCGTATGCGCAGACCGCTGGACTTGAAATTTCCCCCCAAAAGTCCTGCTATACGCAGGTGGCCAACAAGTCGGGCAGGAAAGTGGCCTCTAAGTCCAACTTTCATCTCAAGATCGGTCCAACGACTATACCTGAAACTGAAGAACTGAGGGTGCTTGAGCTTGATATCCATCAGTCTGGCTCCGGTACCCACTGGCTCCAAAAGGCTAAAAAATCGTCGGCAACAACTCTGCACTTGATTCGCAGAATCGCACCAAGAAGCGGAGGAGCCCGGACTGAGGTGGCCCGCCGCCTCGTGCGCTCTGTTCTCCAACCACGTCTTGTCTACCAGGCTCAATTCCAACGACTGACTTCTCAACAATGGGCAAGACTTGAGGTGGTCAATAGAGACGCCATGAGAGCAACCACGACACTCCCTCGTCTTACCCCGATTCCAACACTGAAAGAGCACGCTCAGCTCAATACTCTCACGGAGCTGGTGAACCAGCGCGAACAAGCAAGAATACTCGAACGCAAGCACATTCCGGCAACAGCAGCTCTTCATTCCTACTTCTACGGAGGGCCTCCCCTGACTGCGACACTGGACAACATCCCACCGTGGAGTTATACTAATATCACCACCAGGGTCGGATGCAGGAATTTCTTGAGAGGGGGGTCAGGTGTTGGTCAGCGTACCATATGTTTAGGCACTCCCTCCCTCTCTCCCTCGTTTCACGCCCTAAATTTTACACATGCAGAAATCAAGAGGGGGGTCAGGACATCCGGACTCCCCCCTCTAAATCCGCCCCTGGTCACCACAACCAAGACAACGAGGCTTCGCCGAAGCGACCAGCCAGCTCCAACCCCTGAAACCAGCATTCCTCAGGGCCAATGCGTGGTCTACACGGACGCGGCAGTTCTGCCGCGGGGAGGACTGGTCGCCATCGTGAGCCCATCCCACCCCGGGATTTAAGCCACCTGTAACTACAAGTCGGACACACCAGACTCCTTGTTACTAGAGAAGTCATACACGACGCGATCAAAGCTGTCATTGGTCTGCCAGACATCAAGGAAGCTAACATATACACTGACTCGCTAAATTCAGTTAAGCATCTAAAACAAGTTACCCGGACGCTACAGATATGTCAGCAGACACACATACTACACCGGACGACAACCATCAACATAAAAGTTCACTGGGTGCAAGTTTGGCATTGCCAGAATCATTCAAACCTCTTGGCTGACCACCATGCCCACCACACTCAGCCCTTACTTCACCTCCCACCCGCTTCCCTCCCTTCTGATCCCCGGTCCGACCTCATAGCCCAGAAAAACCTCCTCAGACGGGACACACGTGCTTTAATCCCTCCGTGTGTATGAGCCCTTCCCCGTAACCTTTCCCGGGTGGAGGAAGTTTCTCTTCGGAGGCTTCGGGCTGGGGCGGCCCTAACACCTTCCGTTACCTGGACTTGGGGACACACACCTGCCGACCCGGGAACCTTCCCTAAGTGTCCGGCCCCTGTGGCTACGGCGGACGCTCATCATCTGCTGTGGCTCTGCTCTGGGATCAAGACCAGCCGTGAAGATACTTAGCGAGGCCGGACTAAAGGGTCACCCACACGATAACTACACCCAATGGGTGAATGACAACAAGTATTACAAGTCGCTTTTGCCTTTCCTGCACGACGCTGGACTGCACTCCTTTCTTTGAACCCTCCCCCCCCCCCCCCTATTATGCCGTGTGACACATTTTATGAATAAAAAAAATTGCCAGAGAGATCTGGCAATCACGTTGGGCACAACATCGTTTAAACTTTTTATGACTAGGCTTCACACATATTGCAACGTGCCCCCTCCTAGTACTTATAACCTCCTTGGTCCCGCAATCCGGAGACGGCCATCTTACCCAGCATACGTAGCGCTGCTGGCACTGCTCCGGAACTTCGCTCTTTCTAGCGGCTTCGTTTGCTCATTTGATAAAATTTGTGATAAAAACGTCAATGAAACCGAAATGTTCTGCACGTTTGGACTAGAAGACGGAATTACAGGCGGCCTTCGCTGCCGCTGAAGCTCAATCAACTCAACAGCATTTATTAAACAACGTGCGCGACGTGCTCGAAAAACGAAACCGAAAGAAGGTGAGTCGGGACGGCGAAAGCTTTCTCCCGTCTTCCTGGAGGAGAAAAACGTTTCGTTCCTCCCTTTTTCTCGTCTCCGCTTGGGTGCGCGTCAGTAGAAGGGAGGAAGACGCGCCGTTGCTATACCTTTTTCCTCCATTTTTTCTTAGAGTGCAGGACTGCGGTGTTCTCGGAAGTAAGTGTTTTTCCCTGTTTTTTTTTTTTTTTGTTTTTTTCTTTTTGGGAGGGGGGAGGGCAGCTGGGAGCGGCTAATCGCAACTGACCGAGGGGAGACCTTATTCCTTTTTGTGTTCATGGCTGAAGGATCCAAGGAAACAAAAATGCGCGGATTTTATTTTTAGGATGGCTTTTGGTTTCTCCGTTTGCTAGAAAAGCTATTTCGCGACGTCATTCGATCTCCCGTACCCGAGAGAGCTGGGGAAGGAAGGGGGGGGGGGGGGGGTCAAGTGCCCTTTTTGCACCCCCCTGCCGACGCCCATGAAAGCCGCGCACTAGCGCTGCAGCGACCGACAGGGGATGCCCGATCCAGCAAGAACGAGGTCGTTTGGGGTGAGACGTCCGAACCGAATACGTTACGCTTCTACGAATTTCTGAGTTCTGGCGCTCCTACTTCGCACAATTTCAGAATCAGGTAACAAAACCGCAAAAGGTGGACATAAATATGTAATGGCGGAACTTCCTGTGGCCGAGGTAACTTCCGGTCCATCAGCTTCTCGTGTGTGTCAGGAGAAATGAACAGTGCGTCTTTTCTGTTTTTTCTAGGCGGAAAATCAGAAAAATTATGTCGAAAACCGGACATAAGATAGATCGGTGTTTGTCTCTGGCAGTTTTGTACACGTTCATAAAAAAAAATGGAACGAAAGATCGTTCTTCGTTTCATCTGATTTTTGGAACGCGTTTCCGTTACAAGTTTCATATGTGAAAAAAAAAAAAACTCGTTCCCTTTACAGTTAAAAACAAAATCGAACGTATGGTTACATATACGTTACATTTGTATTTTGCTGATTACCATACTTGTTATATCGAGGAAAGTTTTTTTTTTCTCTTTTACATTAAATGGGAGCATACGAATGGACCTTTTTCACATACCGACGGCACCAGGCGGTGGCTGCACGAACTAAAAATCAAGGAAGTGACCTACCTGCGCTACCATACGATAATGGGAGCTACGCTACCAGTTTCTTCGCTCTCCGAGCAGCGGCGCGTGCCCAACGCGACTCTAAAGAGGGGGATCTGTGGCGTCCACCCAAACGTCATGTTTTTCTTTCCGTCCACTTTCTTTTTTTGTGTAACACAATTATATATATGTTGCAATTACGTGTTCTACTCGCTGATCCACAGCCTCCTTCCGAATTTCCTCGATTTCTAGTACCGACTTCCACCGCTTGGCATCGAGTGCTCGCGCGTGCGCAGAACGCTTCTCGAAAAAGGTCCATTTGAATGACGCGTGATGGAAGAACACAAGGAGAAGGAAACTAGCGGAAGCAGGGTTTGCAACAAAGCGCTAAAATTAGACGAAGAACGAGTGAAAGGAATGTACACGACAAGCGCTGTCGTGTACATTTCTCTCACTCGTCCCTCGTCTAATTTTCGCGCTGTTTTTGGTTGTAATGCATCACCAACTCGCCCAAGTTACCACTCTTATAGCTGGGTTTGATTTTTTGATATATTCACCTTTAAAAATCTCAGCTTTTAACCATAATCATGTTTGTGGTGGGGGTTCAGACGAGCCAAATGAACTGTTACCTTACATTACACGAGCGTTTTACAAGAACCTCAAACGCTTGAATTTAGCAAGGTCCCTTGTTTGGACTTAACAGCAGCTGCTTCTCAATGTTGTTGTCCGCAAGACGAGCTTGTTGAGAAAAGGGTAGGGCTTTTGGAAAGTCAGTCTTGAAAACTACAAGTCCTTCTTCATGAAGGCTGAATTCTTTGTTCAGTTTGAAGGTGGGGGACGAGCAGAGAATAAATAAAGGTTAATTTTTGTGTATCCTTTAAAGGGCCCTTGAAACGAATTTTGGGCTGCAATAAATCAATTTATATTGGTATTTTTCTAATAGCACATCGTTCAGTGGGCCAAAAGAAAAAAGGTAGAAAGTCAAAAGCCTGACTTTCGGTACGAAAATTTGAAAACACAGCGAACTCTTTCGTACCTCCTTCCCTTCGTAAGCTCGCTGCCTTTTCTCTGTGATACATCCGCGGACCCCGCAGCGCGTCATCGGGTCCCCGCAGCGCGTCACCGGGCCCAAACGAACGTCACACGACACCGGAGCTCACTTAATCCCTTCACCCCTAAGCTGACATTGTGGTGGAACCTACGCGCTTGCCGGACCAATCAGCCGCTCCCATTTCATCACCTCACCTCATTCTCTGCGCGTGGGTATGCGCGAGAGAGCGTGATAACGTGGCAAAAGTGTGGCTTGCCCAAGGAGCACGTAGCTTCCACAGCACTGTCAGCTTCGGGGTGAATGGGGTGGGGAAAGCAACTTTTTTCTGAATTTTGAGCGACGGCTAATCTTCTATAGACCGTTTTATCGTGGGTAGCGCCATTTTGAGAGCGAGAGAGAAAAGGGGAAAGGGCTACCGGCGCTTTCTCCCTTTCTGGTTGTGTAGAAAGAGTGAAAGTCCCGGATGAGAGGCTTGGCCGGTGTTGGGTGTCTGCTGTGCCCCAACTTCGTTCGCGCTTTCTTTTCTGTTTTAAACTCGCAAACTTAATTAGCGCCACGGGCTTTGATGGCAACAGTCCCCCGGTCATCGGGACACCATTGCTGGGTCATAGGGTGCACGAATAACGACAGAAAGCGTCGAATACTGCCCGAGGACCTATGCAGCTTGCATGGAATCTGGCAAGGCGAGTGCGGCTGCAATGTTTTTAAGCTCCACCGCTTTCCGCATACTGGAAATGATGAACCATTCATCGATTTTTGCTTGCAATGGGCCTATTTCAACGTAGCCGTTTTTAGTAATCAACAAGCGATACACGAAACGGGAACCTCAATTAACTTTTGTAAACACCCGGAGCTGCTACAGATCGTTTTGCTGCGCTGCTTTTATCTTGCGTGTCCGTGTTCTTATATTTCCTTGTGGATGAATGACGAAGACGTTCTAGATGTACTTATATCGAACCGCAGAAAGCCTCAAAGCAGCCACGAATTATTTTACTATTTGATGCAATATGTTCAGTACTAACCTCCAATTTCTAGCGCTGACACGTTCGCCGCCGCTGTTTCCCCCGTCGCCGCACTGGCGGATGCCATGACTCGAACAAAGAAACGTGCACACTGGGCTCGAAAACGCAGATCGCAACACACGAGACATACCCTGCAGCGATTATCCAGCGCTTCAAAGCGCCCAATCAACGGAAACAACCCAAACAACCCACCAGCGGCACTCCAGGGAGCGCTTTTGCCGGCTCTCTGGTATCGCGCAGGAGATCGCGATTCAGGAAAACCGATAGAACTACCTTTTCAACAATTTCTAGCCTCACCAGGCGGCGGAAATGAGCCTTTAACTAAGTGTTGTAGATGATAAAATCGAATCAGTCAACACTGCAAATTATCGAAATTGAGTCATTGTCAACACTTCAAAATACCAATATTAAGATAAATTCAGTTACAAAATTGTACAAGCTGAAACAGCAATTATCAGGAGAAAACTTGCACGCACCTTGCGAGCGTACCCCATGTTCATCGGAGGTACAGCGTTCGGTGCGCGCTCCGTTCACAAAATGTTCCGAGCACAGTCGAGAGGATGGCGTTGGGGAAACGTCTTTTCGGTTTACGGACGCAATCCACAGCCGCCGAGACCGGGGTCACGTGGAAAGCGATGGAGCTTAAAGACATTGCAGCCGCTCTCGCCTTGCCGGATTCCTTGCAAGCTACATAGGTCCTCGGGCAGTATTCGACGTTTTCTGTCGTTATTCGTGCACCCTATGACCGAGCAATGGTGTCCCGATGACCGGGGGACTCTCGCCATCGAAGCCCGTGGCTCTAATTAAGTTTGAGAGTTTAAAAAAGAAAAGAAAGCGCGAACGAAGTTGGGCCACAGCAGACACCCAACACCGGCCAAGCCTCTCATCCGGGACTTTCACTCTTTCTACACAACCAGAAAGGGGGAAAGCGCCAGTAGCCCTTTCCCCTTTTCTCTCTCGCCCTCTTTCAGTAAAACGGTCTATAGATTCCAGAACTCGGGCGATAAGGTAAAGCTAGTTTCACGTCCGACTTGTTAGTTGTTATACTATCACGCGACACTCGCATGGGGACATATCACATTTGTTCGAACTGTTTGGGCAGATACACAAGCGCTGTAGTGGTTGACGACGTGGCGAGTAATAAAATCGGATTGTGTCGCGACTAGACGCTTGATTGCACGCCGAAAACAAAAAAAAAAAAATTCTGTCTTTCAAACTTTGAAACTGCCGTGTTTGAAATTGACGGGGAACCAAACCCCAGGTTCAGTACCATGCCAAAAGGTCCCTCCCATTCCGAAGTCCTCGGCTAACACGAACTCTCAAAATTTAACGAGGGGGGGGGGGGGGGGGGGTCCATTTTTTTTTTACTTCGTTTGTGGGTTTTGGCTGGAGTTTGTCCGTGACTCTCCCATATACCGTCTGTTCACAAGCTCGCATGCACACGAACATTAATGTCAGCAAATAATTCGACTCTAAGATTAAAAGTAAAAGAAAGAAATGATAAAAACTATTATTTTATGCATTAAATTTTTTATGCAGTACCAGTTGGTCGATGTTATGAAAATCTACATTCAGGTTAAAAAATAAAAATAAAAGTTATATTTGATCGAATATTAATTAATCTTTCAATAAATCTTTATTTGCATAAGAACTAAAGTGTGATTCGTTCGATCAAGTATCTTCGCGTTCTGGAAGAGTCGGATGTGTGCACCTTTGCTTTCGAAATTAAGCGATCTTAGTGTTGAGCGTGCAATCGACGCGCGCGTGACTCGCGCTCGAAGGCCGCGGCTCGCTGCATCTTTTATTTCGCGGAGATCTGCCACGGCATAGTTACCCAGTCACTTGCAAAGCATTACAGCACTCCATGAAGCCAGTGGACGGGGAAAACATTACAAAAGACCGATTTAATTGCGGAACACACGAAACATAGCGGTGATGCACACAAAACACGAACCGAAAGTGTTCTTGGCTCCCTGTCATGGCGGCCGGAAGTGGTCCGAATACCATGTAATACATTGGAGAGCGGAATTGTAGCATGACCCATAAAACCATTAATTAAAACGTTAATCAGCTCATCTTCATTAATTATCTAACTTATCGTGGCGGTTATCTCTCCTTATTTTCGCGCAAGCCCGATAAACACAGAGTAAAGGCAGTATCCACGGCAAATTTACGGTTAGCTTCTCTTTGTAGCAAGATGCTCTAGGGATTACAGATCTCCTTGTCTTCGTCACTGTTGGAGGAAACCTTCGCAGCAGTTAATAGTATCGTCTACTCGAGTTCTTTATATGGTCGTCTGCAACGTTACGTCGTCTGCTATTTCCCGCCATCACTGCCATGTTTTCTCGCCCTAGCCCAAGACGAAGCCAATCCAATACAGCAATCGTAGGATCATGGCGGTGCCGGTCGGCGCTGGCTTGAGTACTTGAGTACCACAGTCTCCCAGTGCTCTTGGTGCTCCCAGCGCTCCCAGTGCAGTTAGCGCCTGTCCCAGTTCTCCTTCGAAGATGCTGGGATGTGCTAGGCGCCTTTTAGGCACACCGAGTAGGTCGTCTGAAATCTGTTGGCCGTGCACGATGAGACGTAGCAAGTCGACGCGCCGTAGTGGCACTAGCGCGCACGGTGTGTACTGCATGGAGCTGGTGAGGTATGCCGCGTGTGCGGACCCAAGAAGCACCCGTTCACTTTCTTCCTTTTCAGAAAGCACGACCACGAGAACTACCTGTGCAGCCTCCTTCTGCCGGACGACGGACGACGGACGGCTTTCGCGGTGCGTGCTCTCAACGTGGAGCTGGCGCAGGTGGGTACCAGCCGTGCTGCAGCGGCCGCTACAAGTGATCACGGCTGTCAGAGGATTATTCCAACGAAGCGGGGGTGGGACGATGCATCGGCGGATTGGCGGAGGGCATATCTACAGCCAGAAACCCTCAGCTAGTTTTGAGTATAGACCGTTTTATCGTGGGTAGCGCCATTTTGAGAGCGAGAGGGAAGAGGGAAAAGGGCTACGGGCGCTTTCCTCCTTGCTGATGCGTTAGAAAGAGTGAAAGTCCCGGATGAGAGGCTTTGCCGGTGCTGGGTGTATGCATTGCCCGAACTTCGTTCGCGCTTTCTTCTCTGTTTTAAACTCCCATGAGCCATGGGCTTGGGAGGCGACAGTCCCCCAATCATCGGGACACCATGACCCCGATATCCAGCGGCAGTGGGTTGCATCCGTAAACCGAAAAGACTATCTACACAATGCAATCTTTACAGTATTTACACACGAGTCATCTTGCACGCTAATTTACATTTGTACATAGATATAAAACAAACTCTTCCAGTGCACTCCAATATACACTTCTCAGTCCAGATTCCCCAGAAGCTTTCTTGACAATGTCGTGTTGCCTAGTGCTCTTCCATACACAAATGTCCACACAATCGGTAACGCACCTCCAATGCGAAGCCGACGTGTCCCGTGATCTTGTTCCTTCAGACATGGCACACCTATCCACACTAGGATCCATCCTGGGCCGCTCCATCCGTGATGAACTCTCCTTGCATGCACTTGAAGGTAGACGTGGTCAGCCGCATCATGGCTAAATCCTTTCATCGCCGATAAGCCAGTTGAGCTGGAGACATTTGCACGGGAAATTCACTGTCGGTCATTCGGCTTGCTCTTGTTGACTTCTTCACAAACTGCACAAATCTTCATTAACAACAGAAATTGTGGTCCTCTGTTTACTTGCTTGGGTAGATGTTCACGGATAGGCGATCGGTATCTCTGGAGCTCTTGTACGTTGTAGCACACGCTGCGCTGTACAATGACCATGAGGAGTCGCTCAGCCATTATGTCGAAGTCCTCTCAAAGTCGGTGCTGCCTCAGGTCTCAGGCCAGGCACAGAGTTCAGTGAGCAGCAGGGTGCACAATGCCGATGTCCCCGCCGAGTCCTTGTTACGGCAGGAAACTGCTATGGATCGGCAGGGGTACGGCAAGAAACTGACAGTATGATGCTATCCTGCACCTCCACCACCTGTTACGACCGTAACTTGTCGTGGGTCTTCCCCATGAATCACTTTGGAGACAAAAGGTGACAGAGAGACAGGAGAGAGGAGAGGCCACTTGTGCCATCTAGTAATTACTATCTACTCTAGACCTGTGTGCCACCAGTGCCTCCTGTTTACGGCCCATGCAATTAACATTTATTTTTTTTAACAGCGGTGTCTACTCGCAACCTTTAGTGACAGTTGTATTGCGGTATTACAATCGTCCTCCCTAGCTCCTGGATAATCCGCTTTACAATGAAGATGCTTACACTTTCCTGATGGGGAAGTCTCAAGTAAGGCCCTTACATCACTCATATTTCTAAAATTCGGACGAACTTCTGTACCGCAGACCTAACCTCGTGCTGTTGTTTTACGGCAATCATACAGATGACAGCCAATTTTATAGGCGCCAGCGTGCCCCCTATGGGTCTTGAAAGTTGCTTATAGTTTTCGCCGTTCTACTGCTCCCAGACTTAGTTCTTTTTTGAGCTCGTGATAGGGTAGGTGACAAAATATTTCATGCTCGCAAATTGTTTAGCCACTACTTCTGAAAGCAAAGCGGCGTCAGTACATACTGCAAGTACGCTTTGCGTCATTTGCATGTTACGCCACATTTCTTCCCCAATGATGCGTCATTGGTTTCTCTTTGTTTGGCATGCATCATGAAGAAACCAATGGGGTATCGCTGCCTCGAGCAGCGGCTCAGTTCTAAACATTATTCTTGCATTCAGTGGCAATGGGCAGCCATCTTGATAACTCTGGGGCAAAGCACTGGCCTATGAATACATTGTTGGCAGGTTTTCAGTCCCGCCTGAGGTCCCTGCAATTTGATGAAGGCTTATTGCGGTTCGCGTAGCCGAGATTTCGGTTGCACATGAAAAGATCCCTAGGTCGTTGAAATTAATCCTTGGGAGTGCCACGTGTCCCTTCTTAGTTTAGCGCTTAAAACCCCAAAACTTTTCTTTTCCCCCTCAATGGGTGCCACAAACAACATGTGCAACATATCCTTGCTTCCGCTAGAGAAGAGCTTGAACATTCGTTTGCTCACTGTGGCTACCTGATCTTTGGGAAATCCACTTAATTGAGAGGAAGCTTTCGTACGTCGACTGATGGGGTGGCATTCTGTCGCCGTGTGGGACAGGAACATAGAGCTTCGCCTACTGGAAACCGATTGGTAGTACCATTGCGGGCGAGATGTGTACCTAATATAGGTAGACTTTTTCTATGAATGCACTCGCTACCTGCCTTCACTAATAGCGGAGGAGCCTTCCTCTGTCTTGTACTTGACGCAGTGAAGCTGTTCAGGAGGTTATGGACGGGAGAAATTTGATTGCTCTCAGTCTTTGCTCTCAACCTGCACATACTTCGGAGATGGGATAACATAGCATCACTCTTTCAATTGGTAATGCAGTATGTGCATTTCTGTTGAACGTCGGAAAAAAAAAACATCAACATCGATATATGTCACTTTTGCCTGAATTGTTGGGTTTAGCTTCTGGCCTCCCCATTCAAGTGTGCATTAAGGTGTGGGAATGGGAGACTTTAATCCCTCAAACGAAACCCCTTCCCCTTCCACCCAACTCGTTAGGTCAGTCATTGCATCCCATGCACTCGGCAGTATTTGGTGTTCTTGGAGAAGAGTCACTAAGGTCACTGGCAGGATAAGAATGCCAGGAAGGTTTGAGTCTCCAGCATGAGCTTTCTGCCTCCAATAACACTTGGGCGTCTCGCGAGCCTGGAGCGTGCAGGTGCAGCCAAGACACGACTAAAGGCAACAATCGCATGCTGGATGCACGCAGAAGAGACGCTCTGCAGTTCTTGCCCCGTCAGTGACTGCAGAACAAGCACGTAAGGGTCTTGCTGAAAGGAGCTTCCCCGACTATCTTCCACGCTGATTCCAGATCCGAGACGTGGTCTCCAGGCCAGACATCGGACTGATGAGGCTCCAGTTTTGGACCGACGCCTTGGAGCGAATTTACAAGGTGACCCTCTCCCTCCTTTGACCGGTACCTTTGGAACGGGGTTTTCCGACTGAACCCCGGCTCCTTTGCAGGGAAGTGCACCTGAGCAGCCAGTCGCGCAGGAGCTGGCTGCAGTCATCCGTTTGCGCAAGCTGTCCAAGCACTGGCTCAGCAGGTTGATAGAATCAAGGGTAGGTAAGCCTGCCACAGTTTGATCCTACGCAACGCTATTCCACTAACAGCCTTGGAAGGGATGACGATGGGCTTTGAGAGCATGTTGAATGTTGAGGTATTCAAAAGCTGCTCCTGCATGGACACAAAGGTGGAAGTTGTTTGCTGCGTTTTGGTGTGTGATTTGTAAAATCAGATGTTTGTTTGCCTCTCTTTGGATCTATCCCTGGAACTAAATGGTATCCCTATTCCTGTGACAAGGAAGCACAGATTTCTTGATTAAACGTTTGATGAGAAGCTTGGGTAATTTTATTTCCCTCTTATAAGCTCCCGAGCAAAAATCTCTACACACCTCCTAAAGTCTTATTTTGCAAGATGTCTCTTGTGCTTGCACATTGCTTTGTGCAATCTCATGTTCACCACACTGCAGTAGTGTATGGATTGTCTTGCCCTCAGTGTGTTGTATTCATTACTCTATCTTGGCTTCTGAATGTGACTATCAACTTTCCATACATGCTCTGTCCTCAATCTGAATGCAGAACTCAACGAGTTGTCACCGAACAACTTTCATCTCTATCTTAGGTTGACGTTTGCTTACAAGGTTCTGGCTGACCTTCAGCATCCAGTGTACTATCTACTTATAGACCAACACGCGGCCCTGACGTCACGCAGCTGCGGTGGCACTGTCGACGGCACTGCGCATGCGCAGACGCTTCGCTTCACGCGAATTCGGTTTCTGCGCACGCGCAGTGCCCACACCTGGTGTGGGCAAACGCGGGTTTGTTTGTAAACAGCGTGTCGGTTTATAAGGTTTAGGTTTTCTCGTCTTTGAACGCAATGGCATTAAGGAGCTTGTGTCGCAGAAATGCCGGCGTCGGTGGTGTTGTGGTGGGAAAATTCTGATTGGTCGATAGGGTCATGACGTCACAGCCATATGACCCCGCGCAGGAATTTCAAACAACCCACAATGCTCACGTGGAACGTGATGTTACACATGGAATGAAAGTGATTAATAAACATGACATGTAACGTGAATTAAAGGTCGCCACATGTCTCAAATGATTTCACTTTACAAAGTAATTCATTTGCCTTAAAGGGCAACTCCGCTTCATTTTTGGTTTTGAAAAAACAATGCAGTCCTCTTCAGTATCGCCTAGGAAGACCACACGTCAAATATTACGACGCAGTTCTGTCTAAATGTTTCTTAAACGGTCCGGCAAACTTTGCAACTCGCCAAGTTGCCGAAATCGGCTGACTCGAGCGGGCGAATTCAGGCGCAACCAACAGCGCAGTCAAGGCTACGACATGGGCGGAGCCAACATAGAGCTAAACGTCATCTTCATGGCCCCCTTTTGCTTGTTTTTACTTCTCCGGGCGAGCGTAGCGCATGACGTCAGCAACGTTGCCTCTCGGCGCTCAGCGGTGTCCACGTGATTGGCGTACGCGCCTGCGCAGCGCGCTTCTTGGGAGCCGTCCGGCCGCCCGCCGTGGTCCCGCCGTTACCGCCGTCTTCCGCGTCACAACCGCCGTCGTCGTCTCACCGTTTGTGATTATTGTCTCTCGGAGTTTCGTCCACACTACGGACACCACGTGCGCAGACTTCTGTCGCAGTTGTGCAGACGTCGTCGAATGCCGTAGACGCCAAAACGTGGCGAAGAGTGCGGTGCAGACGACACTCGCGCCTGCCATACGTCCGCTCCAATCCCGCCCGTCGTTGGGCCGAGGATCACGTGACATGTCGTACCACGTGATGGCCATGTACTTGGCGGCCCGAGGCCAGTGTTGCCGGACGGAGCCGAAGTTTCGGTTTCGATTTCCGCTCGTGTTTAAAATTAGATTTAAAAATATATATCCCATTTTTCGCGAAGCAAACGACGTAGTGTCTTTTACTAGGGCTTTTTAATTCGAAATCACTCATTATCCCGAAATCTCCGGAATTGAGCGGAGTTGCCCTTTAAATACCGGCGACCAGTTCGCGCTTTCCACTTTTCCCTCCCCGCCTCCTCTCTCTCTTCTACCTTGTTCACCGTTGCCTGTTTTTTCCTCCCCCATGGTGAGAATTTTCTGCCCTGCAGAACCTTGAGTCTCGTCGTCGGCCTTTAAAGAAAAATGTGATGAATTTTAGGCAGGATTCGAATGCACGACCCTTCGGTTGTGAGCCAGAAGCGCTACTGACTAGGCCATGTCCGCCGCACTTCCTGCTCAGGAAGAGCATGAGAAGGCGATGCGAATGGGGCCCGAGAATGCTACCGCGTTCCACTCTTAAAGGCGAAGCTTAGGCATCCTCCAAGATCTTTGAAAATAAGCTAAGAGCTAGGACACAGCTAGACTTTTGCATTGATCACCTTCACACTTCCCTGTATCTTTCTCTGGAGCAGGTGGCGTCGTTCATACTCGTGTCTTTATTGCACCCTGGGAGACACTGCCTATTGTTTGCAACTGGTCTCACAATGTTTTAACAAACACTGCATTTCCCATGTTGTAATTGAACGAGAGTTTTGTTAGGTTAAGTGTGATGGTTGTACTACAGTCAAACCCGTTTATAACGAACAGCAAGAAACGCTGCGATCAGTTCGATATAGCAAGTAGTTCGATATAGCAAAAAAACACTTACAACGAACTTCCACGACTAGTTCGTTGTAAGGCGAGAGCTTCTTTTTTTTTTTTTCTCATCTCTTCACATCCGCCTTGTAACAATGCGCTAGAAAGCTTTATTTTTTTCCTTTGTTTTTGCATGTTTGCAGAGTTTGTTCTTTTAGCTTATCTCCCCTTCTGAATCGCTTCTCTTCGTGGGCAAGCACTTTGAAGTGAAAAGATTTTTGGTTTTTTCTGTGCGTGTGTGCAGAGTGTATCTTTAGCTTTCTCCCCTTCTGAATCGCCTCTCTTAGTTCCATTTTGTTTCCAACTTGAGCTTTTGGAATTTTGTTTCCTTCCTACTTCTTTTTTTGGGGAAGGGACAGGCTAGGAGACGATTGTTTGCGCTTTCTTGGAAGCCTTCCCGCGGGGAAAAAGTTTGATATAGCCAATATGTTGTTCGTTATAAAACATACTGTTTACATGCATTTTTATTTAAATCTTCCGTGAGTTCGATATTGGCAATAATTCGCTGTACGTGGGTTCGTTCTAAACCGGTTTCACTGTATTTATGTCTAGTATACACAGGGCATTTAGACTTTAACTTTCGACAACTCGTTTTGCATTGCCAGTATTTTTACTGAAAAGCTCTCTGCAGTGTCGGTGGTAATAGAATGCTTTATCAATAAAAAAATATACTATGAATATTTCTCTTTCTTTTTTTTTTTATTGTTAGCTTGCAATTGTTGCAATTTGCTTCATTAAGGCTCTTCAATGATTTTCGAACTGGTTTGAAATTTGTGTTGAATTGGTCTTCCTCGAATGTAGGAACATGGAGAAAAAATATTTTTCATCAAATTTAAATTATTTTAGGAGCTATTAGAAAATTAAAATTACAAAAAGAAGTGAAACATTTCTGCTTCATGAGTCGGTCAGAAAAATGAGATGATTGGAGGGCTGGAGCGAAGCGGCTGGCCAATGTCTTGCGGGTCAGGCTCATGGCTGGTGCACCAAGGATGGGCACAGATTGTCGGCCTTGTCGCTAATGCCCCTTGCATCGTCGAAAGTTCAGGCTCAGAACTTGCGATGGGTTTTACCAATGAACCTAGGCCATTTATGCTTTGGCATAGAACAATGTTCGTTGTCCACTTCGCCGCGCCCCGTCATAGAATCCAGCGCGGTGGAATCAAAGCAGCAACTCGGGGCAGAGAGGCGCACCGTGATAGGATCGAAAGAAAAAAGGAGATGCTGGGGATATTGAGTGAAAATAAGCATTTATTTTCTACCAAATGTCACGCAAAAGTCATTAAAAAAAAAAGAAAAAAAAGAAAGAGATCACAATGTTGCATTTGTTAAAGCATCTGCCGGCCAGCTTCGATGGATTTGAAGGACTCGCGTTTCACAGCAGCCTTCCGCGTTCACTTATGTTTAACGTCGAAGGGAGTGGGTGATCCCTTAATTATGTCAAGTACGCATTTGAAATTGCAGCGCTTTTTGAATACGTTGAACCTCTTTATAACGAACACTGGTATAGCGAATTATCTGATATAGTGAACTAGTCACAAAGTTTGGTTGGTCATGCTTTATTTGGATGGGAGTTCTAGTTAGATAACGAAACCGAAGCCGTGATATCTGACGTGCTATCGGTTATAGCGAAGCAATTCCTGCTTTCCTTGCAACACAAAATACTACGAAGTTTATTAAAAAGTAGAAAAAATACAAAAAAGTAATTTCTGAATGAAAAATTCCGAAAGTTTAGATTGGGGGGGGCCCTTTGTGCAAAAACGTGTGTTTCGGTAAATAGTGCCACCTATAAGCTGAGCAAATAACGGCGGTTGTGCCGCTGCTGGCCTCTATGCGAGGCATCAAGAACCAGTGCAGACTAAAGCCAACCGCCAACCACGACACTCGTAGCAGAGCCGCGGATGGCGTCGAAGTGAGAAACTGTTTCTCTGGAGACAAAAGTGAAAGTTTTGAGGGCGGTGGACAGCGGTCGGGAGAAAAAAAAGACATCACTGTGGACTTCGAGCTTGCACCAAGCACAATATCTACCATCCTGAGTGCAAGGAAGAAGATCGAAGTCTGCTATGCAAACAACACCGTCAAGAATGACCGAAAAAGTCGTAGGCCTTGCCTCGACCCGGACATGAAAGAGGCTCTGTTCTCATGGTTTAAGGACGTAACGGCGCGAAATTTGCCGGTGTCTGGTCAGCTTCTTCAAACGAAAGTAATCAGTCTGGCGTGTCTGTTAGGGCATGGCTCCAGGTGAAGAGGCATCAGCTTACAATCACGTCTTCAAATAAATGGAATCAATAGATCCAGCTAACGTTGTTTCTCGTGTTGCAAATTAATACCCTCATGCTCCAATCTATTTTTTTCAGTGCTGCTTGGTGACAGGTAAGGATCTCATAGTCCGCGATAGCGTGTTTTTATACCTAAGTGCTGTGCGCGTTTTTGCACGGGCTCGTTTGTGGGACCGTTCACGGGAATTTTTGTGTACTTTTGTAACGAATAACACATATAGCGAACAAATTTCTGCTGCCGATGCTAGTTCGTTATAACGAGGTTCGATTGTAAACATTCGGGGCTTTGACTTAGTTTGCATTGCGCACCGCTTCTACATTTGACATTTGTTCTTTCGATCGGGAACCGCTGCCGGCGTGACATGTCTAGTGCGTGATCATACATAGCTCATACACGAGGTCGCTCAAAATTATAATTAACACTACGTTTGGTTCGTCCTCGAGCTTCAAGCTTTGGCTGGCATCTTGTGAGTCGCGTTGGGCTCGTCAGGCCTATGAGGCTCCTCAGGGTAGCACGTAGAGACATGTGCATACACTCTATCGATCAAGCGCACGGACGTTGTGCACATCAGCACACAAACACAGAGGCACCGTACTGAACGGCGAGAACAGCACGCGACACACGGCCAATTCAAAACTCAGAAATAAGCGTCGCATACATGCTCCAATTAGCCTGACACGCCGATTCCCAATGGGGCGCCTGCATGATGGGCAGCTCTCAATCAGCCCACTGCGCTAGCAGCGCTAGTGCAGATGTGCGCCGGCTGGTTTGGCTAAGTCCGCCGCTGGGAGGCGGGCGTGTCTTTTTTTGTTCCCCCTTGTTTCTGCACATTTTAAAGATATTTTTCCGTATTTTTCACCTTTCTCGTTCATTAAAAATGCTTTCTCTCAAAAGTATTGATGGTTTACGGAGCAATACACATTATTTAGCCTGCATAAAAAAAAAATTCTGATGCTCTTGCCGACTGTTAATCACAAAATGCTTTCATGCTTACTGTTGATGTCACTTGTCGCACGTTTTCAACACACTGTGTTGCCTCCGGGCATTGAGCTGTTTTTGCCCGATCTAATTAAAATATGATGCGCTAATATTTTGTGGCTACTACTTGTTTCCCGACTAGCCCTAACCACTAATGGCGTAATAGCTTAAATAGGTCAGAAGCTCAAATGTCATTGGATGGCCCCTCTGAATGCAATATAGATATGCTTGTATAGAACAAATTAGATGTAAACTCAACGCTGCTTTGCACAGTGCTCAGAACATAGAACAGTGTGAGGCACCTATGTATGTCAGCATCGTAGGCAATAAGGAAGCCGACGAGCTTACGGCATTCACTGGTAGCCTTTCTCAATCATCTGCCTGCTTAGTGTACAGTCGAGCCCAGTTGTATCACACCCGGGTATTTTGAATTATTGTTTATATCGAACAGTCCAAACATCCCCTCGAAAATCACATGTAATAGTATAGGAGCGTTGTTTTTCTGTATCGAACTCCCATGGCGGGGACACTCGATATAGCGAAGTAGCGAACGAAGCACGGGCGCTGGCACGGGCTCTGGTCGCTTCTCCGACGGTCGGATTGCGCCGGGGGTGAGTCCATAGCTCGCATAAAAGTGGAGGATGGCAAAAGCAAGTGGAAGGACACCCGCACGTGTAGGGAGGGCAGGGAGTGCCCGTTGTTGGAACGGTAGCATGTTTTCGATATATCCGAAATTCGACTGCATTTGGATATTGAGCCTTTACTGAAGTCATTGCTTCTTCGTTGTTTGCAGTTGGTGCGGGACATGGGGTCTGAAAACAAGCTTATTGTAACTAAACCCGCCCTTGAAGTCTGGGGAAACTCTTTATGCAGTACCGACTCTATGAAATTTTGTTGCGCCGTCCGAGAACTGGGCACTCTTTTATCCCTCGTAAGTGCCCGCTCTCTCGTGAGCATGGCTCTACTCTTACTGTCCCGCATATCTTGTGGTCCTGCAATGGCTTTGAGCTCAGATTGTTGCATCCATTCACTGCATTTCTCCAACACCACATCCCATTTGACCTGGCTCTGCCACTGCGAGAGAATCACCTAGTTCCTTTTGACGAAGTCGTGGATTTCATTGCTAGCGGCAGCCTTCTTTACCAATTCCAATCTTTTGTGGTTTCAAGTTATGCCTTTGTGAAACTCTTCTCACTGTAGAGTGATTCTTTAAAGAAACACTGACACCCCCAAATTTTTTTTTTTTTTTTTTCATTTTTTGTTAAGCGATTTTTTATGGTGTCGGAATATTACCCAATTAATATTTTGCTACAGAGTCGCATATTTTTTTAATAAAGCCAAAAAACGCAACTGCTCGAAACCGAAACCCCCGCAATGCACGGAGAAGTGGAGAGGAGAGAGTGAGTGGCGGAAGTCACGTAACTACACCCGACCGGGCAATTTTTTTTTTTTTTTTTGACACACGCAGCAGATGAAATGTGTTGTGGGATTTGTTTGCCGTGCGATTCCTTTGCAGTTATGTTTGTTCCGCTTGCTGTTCTGCAATTCAAGATGAGTTGTTTTGTACATTGAAGCGTTGGAAATGAGTAGTGAGTGCCGGTGGTGAATTCCCGTGATCGGCTCCGAAAAGAATACTCCCAAGATGTTGCGTGAAGAGCTGCCTCACATGTCCTGCATCTGAAAGTGGCATTGTGCGGCAGAGTGCACAAGTTTCCGAAAGATCAACGGGTCGGGATCAATGGCTGGCTGCAATTCCTGTAGAACAGTTACGCAAAGCTCGGAAAGCGGACGCTACCCGATTCATATGCTCCGTGCATTTTGTGGAAAGTGACTACATTGAGTTCGCAGGTGTCAAAAATGGAATCCCATACCATTTAGTTCAGCGACGTATCGTCTACAACAATTGTTTTTTTCATTGATAATTGTAAAAAAAGAAATGTAACTATCGCAAAATGTTTGACAAAAAAAGAAATGGTACGCCCACATTCGGGATTGAACCCGTGCTCGCTGCGTGTGAAGCGGACGTCTTTCCACTAAGCAACTGAGGGAGCTCTCTAATTCGTAGTAATGCAGCCGGTTGACTGTATGTCGGAAAGTTTGCTGCCGATTTCCCTCCAGTACATGCACTCCCGGCTTGAAGTCGGGCAGCACCACGCATTGGCCACATTTGCACCTGGTAAAGAAACCGTACTCGTGCGTATTCAACTCGAAGTATGCACTTCGTGCTTAACATTTGAGCGAGCAATGTCTTCAGCCACGAGAAGGGACGACGGCTCGGCGACATCTTCGTCCAATCGGCTTGGTGGTCGGGCGTGTCGTACGGGATGAATATCAATTCTTTTGATCGATCCAAAATTTCTCTTTCGAAGGAAGACAGAGTTCGCCGGTACCGTGAACGACAGTTCTGAAGTAGAGGTCCCACGCCTGTCGTCCGCTGCCATCCGCTAGTCCGACAATATGCGAAACAATGTCATGAGAATTATGCAGTGAACGCACATAATGCTTCTGGTTGTCTGTGCAACTTTTTTTTTCAATCGACGTATTTGCAACGTTTAGTACCACAAAAAAAAAGGGTTTCATATATATATAAATATATATATATTAATATTGAGTGTGTGCTTTTAATGACCCACGAGTTTGATTAAATTTGGTGGTTGTGTCTAAACCTTAGGAAACGGCCTGTGACGGAAAAGAGAGTGAGCGCGATTCAAACCGACCAGTTCTCGATCGGCGGTTTTCAGGCGGAAAGAAACCGAACTTCGAGCCGCAAATTCTGTTCTGGGTAGTTGGGCTCTCATATGTCATCTACAACTAAAAACCTCGGCGAGCATAAATACCCTGTCTGTGTCTTTTTAATCTATAGAGTGGTCCAAGTCACCAGGCTCGATCTAAAATAGACTGTAAAAATTGACGCCTGCACGTAGCAATCTAAACTTTTTGTCAAAGGTGTATTTCATAGGTCGGTTTTTTCTTGTAAAATTTCAAAGCGAAGCTCTCTTTCTCTAACAAAATAAGGCCAAGAAACTTGCCAGGGTCTACGGCAGGCGGCAACGCAGACGACAGGGGTCCAGTAGCGGGGTGTGTTTGGCAGTCGTATTGATAGATGGCACTACCTCCTTATAGCGACTGCTCGCGACCACCGTGGTTTAATAAAATGAATATAATCTTTTTGGAATGTACCTTCGGATAAAAAAATAAATTCGAACAATAAAAGCAAAACTTAAAGGGGCCCTGCAATCATATTTAGGCGGCTACCTTTTTTGCGGTTTCCACGTCTCTTGGGGTTCGGGCAAGCCAGCGGGCACGGAGAGAGAAACTAAATATCAGTGTGTCATATTTTAACCGGACGACGCGGAAACCTCCTCTACCGACGAGGGCGACCCGCGGTACCGAAAGCGCGCGATATGTGACGTCTTTGGTCCTGGGCTTACTACTGGCCAGAGCCGCTAAAAGCTTCTTTTTAGTCGAAATACAAAATATAAGTGGCGCGAACCGATTCAATTATTTATAAAAGTAGTTTTTGTTCAGTATTTTAGATCAGAAAAGAAACAAATGCAGTTTATAAAGTACGAAAACAAGAAATGACCCGTCGACATATTCGCCACCAAGCGGTGGAAAAGGCGGCGCATACTAGAAAGGAGTAGTGGGATCAGGCTCCGACACGAAAAGGTCCCGGATGTACGCGGCGGCGCTGCGGTCGTAAGGACAGGAGGATCCGACCGGCTGCGAGCGTTCCGAAGGCCTTCGGCGAGAAGCTTTGTCTTGCGGTTTAGCCCTTTCGCGGTATGGCAGCGCGAAGTGGCTCCCATTCTGAACTGATCTTTACCCCGTGTTTGCTGTCGTTTGTGGCCAATGAAGTGTCATGCCGAATTAGTGTTTCATCGCGCAGCAAATGCAATGAGAGCCGCTCTGGCTGCCCGCTGCATACAGCCTATCCAGAACATGTTTTAGTGGTGCCCTCTCGCGCCGTCGACACGGAGCGCGGCAGCCGTGAGCGGTCGCTGAGCTCACTACCCCTCCTCTAGTTCATGGCCACTCGAGCAACCAAGGACGTCATGAGGGAGGTTATTTTTTGCTTGTTTTTGTAATCTTAATTTGCCTATAACTTTTAAAATAAAGCGAATTTCGAGAAAAGAAAAGTTTCACTAAGTTACTACGTTCAGTGCAGCTCAGGTTCGGTGCAAATTAAAAACCAGTAAAAAAGTCCTTGCAGGGCCCCTTTAAAGTAAAAAAATGCGTCTGCATAACGGCGGCACTTTTGCTGCCAACGGATTTCGTCTGCGTGTCGTCTGCTATCTTTCGCTGGTCGGCTGCACCTTCGAACGCTGCTCCCGACGCCATCTATCAATACGAACGCCAAACACACCCCGCTACTGGACTTGGTTGTCTGGGTCGCTGCCCGCCGCAGACCCTGGCAAGTTTCTTAGCCCTATTTTTTACTAAAAGAGAGCTACGCTTTGTAATTTTACAAGAAAAAACCGGCCTGTGAAATACACCTTTGACGAAAAGTTTAGATGGCTACGTACAGGCGTCAATTTTTACGGTCCATTTTAGATCGAGCCTGGTGTTTTGAACCACCCTATAGTTTGGAGCCTATAACCTTCGTAGCTCTGGCACCGTGAACTCCCGACATCATCGGCTGCCTGTCTGTTTGTTCCCCAGAGGGAATCTGACAAGGCCCACACCAGCCTGGAGGAGGCCGAGGAGTATGCGGAGAGGAGCGTGTCCCCGGTGCTTTACCTCACGCTGCAGTCTATGGGTGAGCCGTCCCTCGTGTGTGCTTCCTCTTTTGGCCCGTCCCGTCTTGTCTGCAAGCGTCTGCGAAGTGGCAGCGTAGATAGCCCAGAACGGGTTTTTGCTTTCTTTTTTTCTTTTGAACTAGGTAAGTTCATTCCTTGATTTTTTCCCTGTAAGCTTTCAGCACCCGCTTGCACCTCTGTGGTGAATTGCAGGGCGGTACGCTGAGAAACCGATTTTTGCGGGCCGTATAAATCGCCTTAAAAGCATCAGTTTTTACGTGCTGTAGAACCGAAGGTCTTGCATTATTGGCGAGATCAAATCTGCGCACTATTTACGAGAAACGGTCGCTTATATCTAGTGCTCCCTGTTTTTGGTAAGTACCGATTAAACCCCGAAACTTAAACCCCCAAGCTAGTTTCGTCAAAAACGCACAGAACCGAAAAACCCCGAATTCGAGCTGTCTTCCAACGAGAAAAAAACCCATGATAATGTAATTAATGCAAAGGTGCAAGCGAGCTGGACAAGAATGAGGGTAATAATCCCTGGAGAAGGGGAACAAGGGGGACAAAGGAGGTTTGTGTTTGTCCTTTGTCCCCCTTGTTCCCTTTTTCCAGGGATTATTATCATAAACAAAAACCAAGCTTCGCGAGTGAAAAATCTTTGTCTACAGGTTTATTTTCGGTTGATCCCGGAGCACGGCCCCCTCTGAACCGTTCGCAAGGCTGCTTCTTCCTTCAAAAACATACGCTTCATCTCGTTTCATTTAATTTATTTGTACCTCACAAGAGTCCCAAAAAGCACACATTAGGAGAGAAGTTCAACAGTTTGGAAAGAATACTAACATATACAAATAATGCAAACTAGTAATAATAGTACTAACAAGACAGACAAATGCAAAGCGATACTAAATATACAAAATGGGTAAATGTGGCAGAAGAAAAAAGTACATCAAGTTTCACGGTGTATTGCACACATACTACGTTTGAAATATACAGGATTTTCTACGGTTGGAATATTGACTGGCAGCTTGTTTCGTTCAGAAATAGACAATTGCGATGGAGACGTTCGAAAAAGTTTGGAATCACGAGGCTTTAACCTACTTTTATGCCGATGATTTAGTCTTAAGAAAATATGATGTGGTGGTTTCAGCAGAAACCACCACATCATAATCATGCAAAGGTGCAGTTTTTCGTAGTAAATGTTACGGAGCTTTTTTTTTTTTTTTGACTGCGAGTTGCAAGGAGGTGGTGGAAGTTTACAGTGAAAAAAATCAAGGAATGAACGAGTGACGAGAGTATCTTTAAAAATAAAGGTCGCCGCCCTCTTTTGTATTGATTCAATTTGATTAATTATATAACTTTGTGAAGGGTTCCATGCATAGAGTTATTATAAAGTATGCGAAAGGTTCAACTGGTGCTAGTGTCTGTGGGACTTCCAGTTTCAAATTGAAGCAGACAACAACCAGTCCACTTTTGCAGTGCTCGTGTGCTTTGGTATGAGAAAACACACGTGCATTTTGTCTCTTTGCCGGAGAATAACAGGAATTACCTTTGCTAATTAGGTCGTAGTGAATGTTTGGTAACTGTATTAACATTATAAAAGTGAACTTGCCTTAGGTACACTATTTTTCCGATCTTGAGGGATGCTTAACTTCCCAGTATTCCAGGTCCAGTCCCATGTTCCACGGCAAGCGTGTAAAGACAAGTGGTGAATCCAAGCAAGAATAACAGTAAAAACGAATCTAGGACCTATTCAAGGAGTGCCAACATCCCGATAACGCTAATATTGATAATCTGCGAGATTTACTATATGCCGCTAAAATGACCCCCATTTACGAGTGGTTAGAATAGGGTAAAACAGGAAAGGTATGCCCGCTAAAAAGGGTTTTTTTTATTTTTATTTTTGTGCAAAAATGATTGGGCAGTAAGAGTTTTCTGGCTTTTCCTCATTTTAAAAGTTTTAGAGCATGTAGATATGGGTTCTGAAGGCTAGTACAAACTTACTACCTTTGCATTTTTACATGAGCAGCAGAGTGAATAAAATGAATGTTTTTTTATTGCAAATCACACTCATTACTTGGCTTTAATTTATTTTGATTGTCTGCCTGCACAGGTAGGTACTGAACCAGCATTAAAACATAGTTCTTGATGACTTTCTTGGTTTTCAAATTGAACTTTATTGCTTTGGCACATTCAGTAGAATGCCGCACATCCGCCCATTCCGCATTAAGTGCCCACCCCCAAAATTTAGAACATCTGAAAAAATATGCACAGTACATATACAGTCTAAGCTCATTACAACAGACCTGGTTATAACAGACATTGGGATATAACATACCGATTTGTGAGGTGCGTTTCGTTTTCGTCTAGTACAGACCATTGACTCAACTTCATATCTGCATACAACATACATACATACTCCTTTTACAACAGACCGAAATCTTGGTCAAAATCAAGGTCTGTTATAATGAGCTTAGACTGTATATGTAAAATTCATGTCCTCACATGCGCCCATCCCCTCCCTATTTTTTCGCAATTATCTTCAAATTTTGAGTGGGCGCTTGCTTGGTATTTTACGGTAATCCCCCAGATGAAAAGCGCCGATGCCGTGTTCGCCCTAACAGTGTCGGACGGTGTACATAAATATGGGGGGGGGGGGGGTTGTGTGGATGTTTATACAGCGTGTAGTTGATCAGCCATTTCAAAGTTGTGACGAGTCACTCGCTGTAGATGAGCAATTTAACCAATTGTATGGGCCCCCAGGTCTGTATGGGCCCCCAGGCACTCTCAAGCTGTCAACGACAGCTTTTTCGCCCGGGGACCCCCAACACTGTGTTGAAAATAAAATTGAATTGAAATTGAAAAAATTGAAAACGCAGATATGTGTATGAAGTCATTTTATACATACACATATTTATGTGTATGTATATACTCAAATATGTGTATGAAGCCGTTTTAGCACCATTTTAATGCCATGAACTTGAAAGAAAAACACCGTGACTGACAAATATTTTCGTCCGCATGACTGAGCAACGTTCAAAGCTTTCTAGTACCTACAAATTATTTGTGATATTTTTTCTTATGCGGAGGGCAGTTCGTCTGCTTCTTGCGCAGGGGGTAGCGGCGACGTCAGAACGCCGAGCCCTGATTGGCTGATCGCGACCCCCCTATCTGAGCGTCGTCTACTCGTTTGCAACGTCGTCTGCTCGCAACGTCGTCTGCGTCTGTCTTACCTTTCCTGCGACTTTCGGAAGTGCAGAGGCCAGATTCACAAAACCATCTTACGCCAAAAGAGTGCATAAGACAAAACGTGACAACAAATTCGTATTCACGAAACAAAATTATCGTAAGTTTTGCTCAGGTTACGACGGAATCCTACGACGATCAACTCAGCATGGCCGACAGCGTCGCTCAGTTACTTGGTCGCGACGATCAACGGACGTTTATTTTTGTACATGCTCTTCTCACGCGTCCCGACTACAAGCAGCAAGAAAAAAAGTAAAAAGTACTTGAAATAAACCACGACGAACAAGAACGCTGGATCCACAAACACCCGGGAAATGCCCCAACGGCCACGATTCCACCGACCCCGAGTAAGCGAGCTCGGCAGATAGGCCTAGCAGGCACAGCGGTGCTCCGACGGTCCTTGGCCAAGACCGTCTGCCCACGACCGGCTGGCGTGCTGAATGGAATATGCCCGCGCGACCCTTGTGAACCCTTCAATCTCTTCCTCTTGTCATCTCCTTGTTTTCCGAGGCAGCGGTGACTCTCGCCGGTAAAAGAGCGGCGAATCTCCGACAGACGCAGGAAAGGTAAAGCAGCCATCGCTTTGACTAGCAGACGTAAAGCAGACGATGTTAACTGCGCCGACCCGCCGACGCCGTTAAAGAGTGAGGAGTCTCGCCGCACACGAAAGGAGGGAAAAAGTATTTGGGAGGGAACTTGCGGACACTAACGCGCTCACTCTCGGTTCTTAGCAAACAAACCTCGGCGCCTCGGGACACCTCGCCAGTGAGTCCTTTGACTTCTCTCCTTGATGCGCGTCTGCTAGTTGTTAAAAACAACGTACCGCTCGATTTATTTCGTCTGCCCTCTCTGAAAGGCGAAGTTGAGCTCGCTCGTAAAGACCTGCACTTCCGAAAGTCGCCGGAAAGGTAAGACAGACGCAGACGACGTTGCGAGCAGACGACGTTGCAAAGGAGCAGACGACGCTCAGATAGGGGGGTCGCGATCAGCCAATCAGGGCTCGGCGTTCTGACGTCACCGCTACTTCCTTTCTCATGCGCAGAAGACGAAATTGAGCCCACTTGCGAGGCGTATAATCATGCACAGGGAGAAAATGCACTCACTTTTTCTCGTAGAAATGCATTACCGGAAGTCAATTTCAGCCTGATTGTTGTCTGCTTAAAATTGAAACCACACACTAGCGCCAGTTGGACCTCTAGCATACATTATAACAACTCTGTGGTTCCATGGGACCTAACTTATGTGCTGTAAGCAAGGGATATAACGTGTCGAACGTGGGAGATATAGAAATTTCGTCGTACAAGGCCTAATGATGGCCTGCCTTGCTAGCCTCATTTTAGATCTTCATTCAAAATAACCCCCATGTACATGTTTGTTGTTACTTTATGGAAGCTTGTACACTTTTTTGTAATTAAGGATATGTATTTTGATTTGGATGTAACCATGGTCATTTGCCAACGTTTACACCATAATGAAAGGATGTTCATGCTCTAGTGAAGCTCAGTCAGTTGCATTGTTCTATTGTCAGTACCGGGACATATTCCAGGTATTCGAGTTGCATGGATTCTTCGGAGATAGGGGAATTCCGCACCCGTTCTCCATTTTCTTTGCGTGCGCCCCAATAATTCCTAATTTTATTGCCCAAAACCAAAAAGTCAACATAAAAAAAACACAGAATCTGGTGGAAAAAAAACAACAACAAAGAATTAGTTGAAGAATAAGCCCCGGAAATATGAAACCCTATTTGTTACATTATCAGAATTAGTTCAGGCCCACAATGAAAAATTGTCGCGTAGAAAATGATACAAACACACACGCGGGTCGGGAGTGTTTCGATAGATGATGCCGGCGGGCCATGGCATTCTCTCGTCATAAGCGGTTACAAATGAGCGCGGTGCACTCTAGCCCACTTAAACACAACTGTGTGATGCAACCCATAGAGTGTGGGTTCTCAAAATGGGTTTCCAGGAACTTGGGGGTTTTCCCAGTTTGGAGATTGGTTCCCCGATCTCCAAACTTCCTAGACCGCTTTTCCAGTTTAAGCACTATTCTAGCAGAGGCACCCATTGATGCGTAACTACGAGCCAACCACTCCCTCAGTGCATTGTTGTTTGTGAGCTTCTGCGCTGCTTTATTGGATCAATGCCGAGACCGGGGGTTCCTCGGATGCCATTCAAAGCAGGTAGGGCTTTCTCGAGATTATAAAGTTTGAGAACCCCTGCTATCCGGAGAGCAAGTCGTCTGCTTCTTGCGCAGGAGTCGCGGTGTCGTCGGAACGATGCCAAGCTCCAATTGGCTTTGATTGAAAGTAGAGTGGGTAGACCTCAATGCTAGATGCCTTGAGGTCTACCCACTGTTTTTTTCTGTCGGCCAATAAGAGCTCGGCGTTCTGACACCATCGCAACCCGTGGGCAAGAAGCAGACAAACTTGCGCTCCGCATTGGGAGCGTGCAACACCTTAAGAGGGCGCACCGCTCCATCGTGGCAGCTGGTTGGCTGCGCCACCAACCACGTCACCCGCGTTACGTCGCATAGTGAAATGCTGCCTGCTCCGACCCCTTGTAATGCGCCCGTGGCGTCTTGGTCTCATCCGCGCCTTCCGGCGGCCGTGTTTCTCGATCTCGCCCCGGAGTAAAGGTTTGGCAGCTTGACAATCAAAAAACGAACCCGCGTCCGGAGTTCTCTGCACTGGCTTTCGTGTCAATGGACCCGCAGGAGTTGCTCGGAGCTCGGGTTCGATCATGTCCCTTGCAGTTGTAAGCGGCAACGAAGGCAACGTGCCGCTGTGTCTTTCGTTTGTCTGCGACGAAACTTGCCTCCACGAAGCGCTCGTGCGTTCGATGGTCTGGAAATCACTACGGGACGACACTCACCTGTGCCGGCTATTGATGAAATCTATGGGGGAAGTATTTTTCGCTCCCCTTATTATCGAATAGCTCTTCGCTCTCTGGCAGATCGAGTAGCCATGCTGGGATTAACATGATTGCGGCAGTTTTCGCGGCGTACGGAGGGGACCTGTGTTCTCAATTTTCGGGTCTTGTCTAAAAAAAATGTTTGTGCCAACTGTGGCCCTGAACCTATTGATAGTATGACTAGAAACTAAGATTGACCGCTACGTAGAATGTCTTCGCCAGTCCGGTTGTGGTCGATGCAACATGCTTCTGCTACGAGTAGGGTTCCGCATTTTCGGTTTCTATTTTTTCAAAATTCGGCATACTTTTTTCGGTGTTTCTTTTAAAATTCAATTTTCGTTTTTTTTTTGGCATATATTTATGCCCACAAAAGTTCATTGGCTTTTTTCAATGAATATAAAATGAACACCAACGGACACCAGATCAGATTATCCTTGTAGCTCTGATATTTGTGATCACTCAAAGAATAACAGCACAGATACATTGAAAAAGAAATGGACACTTTATTTGGCAAATGTGTGCAACTGTAAAAAAAAAAAAACAAAAAAAAAAACACAGAAATACAAACAAGTCAGATATGAAGCCTATGCCCAAAATCATGGAACTTCACCTTCTGTATATCAGGATTACGTGATCTTATTATAGTATACACACGCATGTACTTTCCCAGGTTCTCCTCGTTGATCCGCACTCTTTCTTTCCTGTTAATATGACACTGAGCTTCGAGAATAACACTGGACACTGGCAGGCTGAGGAGATGAAGCGCTGCCTGAGCCAAAATCGGCCAATCAACCAATCGTGACCGCCAAAAGAGACACGGTGCAACGTTTTGAAGCACAACACAACATGCAGAGCTTGCATCAAGTCAGTCTTTCTTACAACGTGTTTGAAAACACGCTCATACATGGCGAAGTCATGGGGCATTTCGGACTTCACATTCCGATCAATGATGCGCACATTAAACCAAAACGTCGTGATGGCATCCGTGTATCCCATACATTCGGACACGTTTCGATAGACACTGTCGTTCACTTTTTCGCCATAGGCTGTGCGTTACGACTGGAAGGTAAAAGTGACCTTTCTTGTTAATACTAAATTTTAGAAAATGGATTCGACATACTTTTATCGGTTTAAATCGAAAATGCTGAACCTAAAAAACTGACCTTTTTCGGTTAAAACCGAATTTCCGAAAATGGATTCGGCGTACTTTTATCAGTTTTTATCGGTTTAAACCGAAAAATTCGAACCCTAGCTACGAGCCACACCGTGCCGCCAGTGTCTTGTCCCACGCTTCCGATAGGGCAACAACGAACGCGAGTAGGTTTTCGAACGCCAAGGTACAAAACCTTTACTCTGGTGGAGTGAAATGGAGTAAATGTTGGAACACTGCCTCTGCGTGTTCCAGGAGTGCAGGACTTGAACTGCGACCACGTTGCTAGCCACGTGGGCAAGCTGCAAGGGTTGACCAACCTCATTCGAGGAGTTCCCGTCAACTGCTTCGAGAGGCCGCGTCTACGTCCCCCTGCAACTTCTGGCCAAGGTGAGCGGCGGTCGAGCGACCGACACCACCGTGCGCCCTCCCTGCTCGGAAGGTTTGCAGATTTTCAGGAAAGAGGGAGAGAATGGAGGTGGCTTGGGACAAGGCAAAATGAAAGTGGAAGGTTCTGCGGGCCTAGGTCGCTCGTGAACATTCCATTTTTAACACCGAGCCAAACTTGACGTTCATATTTAGACAGCGCAAGGTCGGTCTGTCTTCTTCGAGGTATGACGACGCCAGTTTATGCCGTTGACGAGAAGTTTCGCCGGTCCAGTACACCTGCTAGCCTGGGGCTTTTAATGTGCGTCACGCAGTAGCGATACACGACTGCACGTCGGTACGATGCTCATCCTGATCGAAACGGGCAGGGGTGTGGGTCGAGCCCGGGATGCCCGGGTTCTGCAGCACGATTCTCCTTGTACCCGTGCGTCTTTTTTTTACGCTGTAAATAAAGATGCTTTCGAGTCGAGTGTCACCATTTGAGAAACGAAGGATTCAGAAGTTGTCAAAACTACGGAAAAGAAGAGAAAGTAAGTCGCCACTGGCTTCTCATTTGCTTGTCTGAAGTCCAGCAATGTGTTAGTGAGATCACTGTGAGCCGTGCCACTTGCAACAGGAGACGAATCAATTTGCATACTTCTGCCGAAGTCTTCCGGTCATGGACTAAGTCCTCTTTATAACCGGGTAACCTTTCTTTCCCAGCACAAAGTTTCTCAAGAATCGCTTGCCAGGGGGAAAGCGGACACGAGGGAAGTGATATACGAGCTGGCCTGTGCTGCGCATCAACACCTGGAAAAGGTAAGCCCGATCTTTCGCAGGTGGAGGTTAGGGAAACAGAAATAAAAGGCTGTGAAAAATAGCCATTACAAAATAGGGCTAGTTTACGAGTGACTGAATGGCGATTCCAGCTTAGTACTAGATTGTGAAAAAATTTGGTGCTGCCTCATTTGTTCTCGTGTATGGTCAGACGACTTAAGGAAATTCTTTAAAGGGCCGTTTATACTCCAACGTCGTCAGACAGAATGCGCACCGACGCAGACTGACGTTCGTCGTCAACGACGTCACGGCGTGCATCGGCGAGAAGTCGCTCGCTTGGCGGGGTTTCTAGTCCGGCGCGGTTCAGCGTAGACCAGAGCGCAGTGACACACTTTAGAGGCCCGCGAATGCGCGTCGCGACTCGCGTGCGGAGCGCTTTTGCGGTGACATGTTTTTGCCTCCCAACTTCGCGATGGCGAGGTGCTCGGCTGAGCCCCGAGCCAGCTGAAGTACTGTGGCGTGCTTTTCACAAGTACCAACTTTCCACATTTTGAAGCGCCCCACTCACCAAGACGAAAGTGGACGTTGAACAAAAGCAAAAAATAGCCGCCACGCTTTTATAGCTGCAAATGAAATGCCAGAAACATCAAACAATGTACTCTACGGACATTTTCAATCCACGCATTAATTTTATATTATGAAATCAAGCGTGAATGAAAAAGAAGCAGTATCTTGATGGTACCTTATAAGCCGTTTGCTAATCTTTGTATAAAGAACTCTTCGAGTCAGAAAACGGTTAGAAGTCATTTTATTGTTTTGTTCTATCATATGTATATTATAAGCGATCATCTCCCCTGAGACACATCACATCTTTGGCAAGATAGTGGCAGTTACGAGATCGTTCTGGGAGCCTGCGACACTGGGCCAGATGATGCACTCAAAAGAAAAATATTTTTAATATTTTTTGCTTTATGGTTTGTAACACCCACTTGAAGCGGATGCATATTTTCTAAACAGGAAAATTAACAAAGGACATGCTAATAACATTGTGTCATTTATTTAGGTCAAACAAAAAAAGTGGTAGAGGTAAGGGGGTATTCACTGCAGCGAAGTACTCATATATAGGGTGGTCCAAGTCACCAGGGTCGATCTAAAATGGACCGTAAAAATCGACGCCTGCACGTAGCAATCTAAACTTTTCGTCAAAGGTGTATTTCACAGGTCGGGTTTTTTCTTGTAAAATTACAAAGCGTAGTTCTCTTTCTGTAAAAAATAAGGCCAAGAAACTTGCTGAGGTCTATGGCGGGCAGCGACGGAGACGACAGGGGTTCAGTAGCGGGGTGTGTTTGGCGTTTGTATTGATAGATGGCGTCGGGAGCAGCGTCCGAAGGTGCAGCCGACCAGCGAAAGAAAGCAGACGACACGCAGACGAAATCCGTTGGCAGCAAAAGCGCCGCCGTTATGCAGACGCATTTGTTTTTACATCAAGTCTTGCTTTTATTGTCCGCATTTATTTTTAAACCGAAGGTACATTTCAAAAAGATTATGTTCATTTTAATAAACCACGGTGGTCGCGAGCCGTCGCGATAAGGAAGTAGCGCCATCTATCAATACGAACGCCAAACACGCCCCGCTACTGAACCCCTGTCGTCTGCGTCGCTGCCCGCCGTAGACCCTGGCAAGTTTCTTGGCCTTATTTTTAACAGAAAGAGAACTACGCTTTGTAATTTCACAAGAAAAAACATACCTGTGAAATACACCTTTGACGAAAAGTTTAGATTGCTACGTGCAGGCGTCGATTTTTACGGTCCATTTTAGATCGAGCCTGGTGCCTTGGACCACCCTATATATGTGGTAAAACGCGAGTGCACCACTGGAAAAATATCACAATATTCAATAATTGCTACACCTCCTGTCGGTTTCAGTTTTAAGCAGGGACTCAAACTGTAATTGTAACCAAAACAAAAACCGTTTAGGAACAAAAAATTTTCAGTAACCGTAACCGTTATTTGAAATTTATAAAAAACTGTAATTGTAAATTATTTACCAGTAACCGATATCAACCGATACTAACCGAAAAATAAAAATATTATTTTTTCTCAAGAATGACCTTGAGGAGGGATCTTGAAATATCTTGGCCATTTCACAGAGTTACCATCAGCGAGTGGTGCATCTGGTAATACTTTTTGGTGATTTCAAATTTAAGATTAAGAATAGTTACTTGGAATCAGTGGTCGAGCTTGTAATAAGAAGTCTCTGTTTCTAAATCTGCCACACTCCCACAATCACTACATGTATTCAGCACGTGTCATCTTCAGGGTATTATCTATAAGTTAGAATTTTGAGATGTTCATCCAACTCAGTTCTCTCAAAACCACCGATGTTACTGACCTGCAGTAGCTAGTATAAAGAAACGAGGTTAATTGACCATCATGGAGGACTGGCGGAAAACAAAACCTGGTATTCATTTCGTCTGGAACGTGTCGCGAGTGACGAGTTTGGAACAACGCAGAAAGAAGAAAAAAAAAATGTCAGAGGTTTTACATTGATGTTTCGTATGTCACCGACATACTGTCGAGACCGGTTATGACGAAGTCGGTTATGACGAAATGGCGGCTACAGCGAAACGATTACGATTTCCCATTTTGGTTTGCACTTTTTCCAAGCATTTGTGTCTGTTTTTAGTAAAGGAAATTGAGCAGCTCCCGCGGATGTAATGAAGAGAAATTTTGCGATAATTTAGAAAAAGAATTATATTCGGAAAGTTTACTAAGTCTCGGACGGCCGCACTTTGCTGCCGCGGTCAAGAAGCCACCCAGAACAGGCTGCAGAAGACGCCGAAAAGGCCACCGGCGGCAGTCTCCGCAACGTCGTCTGCTTCCTGCTCCTTATCTGGGAAGCAGCTTTACCGCATTGCACACGGAGAAGTCGTCGTAGCATGCCGATAGAGGCGTTCGGAGCGCTAGCGATAACGTACTGGCGGAGATGGCGGAGAGAACCTAGATTTAAGAGAGGGAGCAGTAAGTACGCCTGCATTTGATTGTCGCATGGCCAGTGTGGCCAGAAAACTGGGTGGAGAGGCATACACGTTTTTTTAGTTTTCACTCCTTGCATGCTGCAGCTTTTTTTGCAAACGCGGCCCACAAACCACATGGCCCCATCGAGCAGTTGCCCCATTTCTTAAATCTAGGGTCTCTATAGCGACGACAAAGAGGCTCGAGCGTGAACTCGGTGCCGTGCGCGCTTCTTTGTTTGCTTCGTGTTCCGTGTCGGTGCCTGGTCGGTGAGGTCGCTCTTGCGCGAAAGTCTACTTCGCTCAAGCACCGATTCGGCGAATCATCGCCACTCAACAATGGAAAGTCCCGGCACTGCCGGCATTTCGACGGGAAAGACGAAGGCAATCTCCTTGAATCAAGAGAATGCCATCCTCGACAGAGTGCGCATAAAGCGTAAAGAATGCCGTCCACCGCCGGCGTCCTCCTGCGGGGCCGTCGAAGCTGTCGACACGGTTTTCGATCGGAGCTTCTCGCAGTTGGTGAGAAGCAGCTCCGATCTAGCAGAGGACTCGTGCAGGGAAGCCTCGACTGCTTTCTGCAGGCTCGATAAATATGCGCCCGTGACAACCCGTGTTATCTTTTTTTTTTATGTTATTTGGATGAGTACATATATAGTGAAGAAGCGGCTATAATGAAGTGATTTCCGATTCCTCTTGACTTCGTTATAACTGCTCTCGACAGTATATATATATATATATATATATATATATATATATATATATATATATATATATTATTTATTTATTTATTATCGGGGGAGCGCCTTGAGATTACGGCAGTGTACGCCACCCTGGTTCTGCGGTACCTAAATCGGCGCTGGAGGGAACATACTCTGGACAATGTGTTCCGCTCCAACCAGGAGGTCCGGCAGTTCAATGAGACAATGAGAGGCTCTGCCGACTCTGCCTCCGAATTGCCGTCCTTTTCTACATTGACCACGCGTTCCACCAGCTCCCTCCCTTTCGGGTCCTGGCGGCCGACGGACGGCGCCCAAGCTTCTGCTGAGTGGCTTTCCTCGCTGGAAACCTCCACGGGGCGCTACAACGGGGGAGACGCTGAGCTAATCCGGGATGTCTGGAGCATCTGACGCCGCCTCGCAGCATCTGTCACGTGCACACGCAGACCGACCAGCCCATCACAACCGTGTCCACGAACAATAATTAAGAGCAGTGGCCGCCTCTGCCGCCGAGGGAACCTTGACGGGTGCCAACCGGCGAGCGTCTCGCTCATGGAGGTGTTTCCGCCGGGCCGGTTGCCTCGCCTCCACTTGTGTCGATCTCGTCCACCGGGGCAGCCAAGTCCGCCACCTTTCATCGCTTCCGCCAATCCAGGTTCAACGCTGTCAGAACCAGGCCCCTTCGCTCATCCAGACTCCAGCGCTCCTCCACGCTCCCGGAGCCCCTGTCACCTCAGAACTTTCTGCAATGCAGCAGGCACCCGTCCCAAGAGGATGTATTGACTGTGTGATCACCCAGTCACCGTCCCTTCTCCTTCCAGACCTAGGACATTCCTTAGAGTTTGAAAAATTCATATGACAAAGCCACCCTTGCTTTTATCAACATCCGCGGGGCCTGAACCTTTGATATCGAGAGAGAGCTGGCCAATATCCCATGATCCGTAACGACCCTGATTTTCTACGTCGGGGTGAGCGAGTTGGAGAAGTTCAGCCATGAAGAGATGCTTCGACGTTGTCACCGTCTAGTCAACAACACCTTGCAAGCTCGTCCGGAGCTCCATGGCCTTGTCGTCTCCCTCGTGCTGCTGCGGTACACGAACCGTCGTCTGGAATAGCCCAATGACCGCTTCATACACTGGTTTAATAACGAGACCCGAAAATTCTATGACACAATGAAGGGCTAGTGCCGGAAGCCAGGCAAGGTGGCCTTCCTCGACCACGGGTTTACGGCGCCCCCACCTCGTCGATTTCTTGCCACGGACAAACTTCATCCAAGCTTTTCCGGAGTGGCACTCATTGCACAGAATATGAAAGGCCTGCTCCTACAAGGTAAACACTTCACACCAACTGGATGGTCATCGGGGGTCCCCGTCGCCGCCTCCCCACCCAAGAAACCCCCAACGGTTGCCTCTCTGCCCCCATCGAGCGGTAGTGCCTACAAGGGCACCCTTCCAAGAAGACGACTCTCCTGCCCAGGAAGTTCCTGTGACACGGTGCAGAGCCACGGAAAACCACACTCCACAACCGGTGGCGGAGTCTTCGGCCTCGACGTCGCGGAACATTGTGAGGTATTTGATCATCGGATCGACTTCGGGAACGCGCACGCGACAGACACGGAGCCACATATCCGAAAACGTCTGTTCTTGGAGTCGTGGCATATCCAGAACACACCGGGGAACATTAACAGGTCTCTCGGGGCCTTGCCATCTATTTACGTCCATGGCCTGCGTCACATTGACAAAACATCAACTCGGTAGACGAGGAAGAAGACGTCGAAGCTTGCACTGTCCCATTCCATTTTTAGTCGCCCCTGAAGAAGGAGGCAAGTTGACCCCGAAACGTTGGGAACTGTTTGTTTCTAAGCTTTTGGTTTGAATTTTCTTTTTTCGGATACTTTCTTTTATATAGGGAGTATTCACTGGACGCCATATTTGTGGGTGCTGTTTAGAGCGCATGCTCAGACCGAGCTCACATCAATAGGCTGCTAAGACCAGCACTCTTGATGGTGCAGAATGCACGTTGCAAAATAACTGTCGAAGCTCGCCGTCAGTACGCGCTCAGCATTCGTGCACACAGCTATGGCCGCCAGTGAATACTCCCTATACTCTAGCTCGCGTGGGTCCTCCAACACGCTCCAGGCACCGTACCAAAAGCATTGACTGTCTGCAAACGTCTCTGCCTTTCTCCCTGCTTTCCTTCTCGTCATGCAAAAATGCAAGGCATGCACACTTACGACCAATCTCCGGAGGAGGTGTCCGTCAATAAATTGAAAATTCTCCCCATGGTTCGAGGTGGACCCTCTTCTCAACCTCTACTCAGCAACCTAGTCACATAGTCCCATCTAGCAACAAGGTTGCACGCTAACGAATTATTCAAACCCAGAACCGAGGATGCGCGGCGCAGCGGTGCGGCGCGTCCTGTGCTTGCTGCCACAGTATTTCTGTTGTCTACTCGCCTCACTTGAGAGCAACAATTTACGTCAAATCGATTACTTTTCACCTCGAAAATTCCTAATGCCGGTCATTTTTGTTTTGGGTGGCCATGCAATTGCTTCATTAAGCAGAAATATTTTTTAAACAGGAATTCGTTGTAGTCAGACAAACACATTGAGCACATAGGAGATTGGCCAGGACTTGATGTTACTTAGTTAAACGGGCATTTTTCTAGTAGAGGCATTCTTATAAATAAAGTTCCGTGTTTTCGGTGTTTTTGTTTTCTGAAATTCGTTTTTTTTAGGGTTTTTTTTTTTTACAGAGTTTGTTTTTTGTGTAAATTGGTCATAACTTGCGTACTTCATTAGGTATTAACCATTCAAGAGACGCCGAGCTTAAATATATCCGGCCAAATATAAGGAAAATTTAATGCACTCCAACACATAGCAAAGACAATTCCAAAACTTGTTGATGAAAAATTCAAATCACTGGCAAGATTAAATGACTGCATCTAGCAGTGTGAACAATGTGGAACAAATAAAGTTAGGCATAAAGACTGAAATGCCACTGCACTCAAGCATGAAAACACTGGCAAACTAATGCGTAGTATTACTAGTACTATCTGTGCAACTTGACGTGAGTCAACATGGTGGTTTGTCAGCAATGATTTAAATGCACAACTTGTACTTGCACCAGTGCGAGTGCTTATGCGTTTGCACCAGTGCGAGTGCTTAAGCAATGGGTCTCCGAATAAAATCAGTCTCCACGCTTGCAGTGGACTAACCAGCAGGCAAGTTCCCTCCGCAGCATTTTTTAAACTGACGGTCTGCACGTTCTGACTCTTTTGTAAACCTCATTTTTGAGTCATCTTGGGATTGTTGCCCGGTCCAGCAACTTTACCACCTTTGCAGCCACTCGTCTCAGTCTGGTCCGAGGCGTTAACTTCCTCCGTAGCATCAACATTGGCCACTCAATAAACGTGCATGTACACTTTCGACTCGCAGCATGCAGTTGCCTTTAATTTAACCGTTCAATGGCCTGTCCAGTGGCCTAGGCTAACCTGAATCTCTATAAGGCCAGCAAGCGTTCCAGAATGCATTTTTGGCCTGTCGGAATGAAAGGGGCGGGGGGTGGGGGGGGGGGGGGGGGGCATATCAGTCAAATGGTAACAGAGAATTGTGCAGGGAATGCAAGATGATGAGGCAACCAACCATGCACCGTCATTGGTTAAGGAGGTCAAGGAGAAACAAAAGCATGGGGCATATGGACGGGTGAACAAACACGAAAAATGCTTAAAGGAACACTGACACCCACCAAAATATTTTTTTTATTTTTGCCAGGCGCTTCAATATGGTGTCGGAGGACTACCCAATTAATATTTTGCAACAGAGTAGCGTATATTTTTAATAAAGCTAAAAGACGCAGCTGCTCTAAACCGAAACAGAAACCCGCGCACGGAGGTAGGAGTGGCGGAAGTCGCGTGGCTACACCCGACCATGCACTTTTTTTTTTCTTTTTTTTTTCCCCTCTGCGTAGCAGACGACATGCGTGGCGGCGTAGCGGAAACGTTGGCTGTGTGATTCTTTTGCAGTTATGTTTGTTCTGCTTGCTGTTTTGTACTTCAAGATGAGTTGTTTTGTGCATTGAGGAGTTGGAGATGAGTAGTGAGTGCCCGTGGTGAATTTCCGTGATCGGCTCCGAAAAGAATACACCCAAGATGTTGCGTGAAGAGCTGGCTCACATGTCCTGCGTCCGAAACAAAGTGGCATTGTGCGACAGAGTTTCCGAAAGATCAACGAGATCGGGACCAATGGGTGGCTGCAATTCCTGTAGAACATTTATGGGCACCTCGGAAAGCGGACGCTATCGGATTTATATGCTCCTTGCATTTTGTGGAAAGTGATTACATTGAGTTCGCAGGTGTCAAAAAGGAAATCCCATACCATTTAGTTTAGTGACGTTTCGTCCACAACATTTGTTTGGTTATTTTTTTGCTTGCTTCTTCAGTGATAATTGTAAAAGAAAAAGAAATGTAAACGTCGCAAAATCTCTGAAAAGGAAAAAAAAAGGTATGCTTTCACTGGGGATCGAACCCGGCCCTGCCGCATGTGATGCGGACGTCTTTCCACTAAGCTACTGGGGGAACTCCTTCCCCAGGAATAATGCAGCCAGTAAACTGTAAGTTGGAAAGTTTGCTGCCGATTTTCCTCCAGCAAAAGCACTCCCGGGTTGAAGTCGGGAAGCACCACGCATTGGCGACATTCGCACCTAGTAAAGAAATCGTATGCATGCATATTCAACTCGAAGTACACACTTCGTGCTTGACATTTGCGCGAGCGATGTCTTCAGCCACGAGAAGGGAGCGACGGCTCGGCGACGTCTTCGTGCAAGTCTTCGGCTTGGTGGTCGGGCGTGTCGTACGGGATGGATACCAATTCTTTTGATCAGTCCCAAATTTCTCTTTTAAAGGCAGACAGAATTTGCCGGTACCGCGAACGACAGCTGTAAAGTGAGGTCCCATGCCCGTCGTCCGCTGCCATCGCCGTCTCCGCGAGTCCCACGATACTCTAAACGACGCACGCACAGAATGCTTTCGGTTCTCTGTGCAACTTTTTTTTTTCAATCAACGTATTTGCAGCTTTTTAGAAACCACAAAAATTGGTTTTATATTTTTTTATATTTTTAATATTGAGTGTGGGCCTTCAGTGACCAACGACTTTGATAAAATTTGGTGGTCGCGTCGAAACCTTAGAAAACTGCCCGTGACCACGGAAAAGAGAGTGTGCAAGACTCGAACCGGCCAGTTCTTGATCGGCGGTTTTCGGGCGGAAAGAAACCGAATTTCGAGCCGCAAATTGTGTTCCAGGTAGTTGGGCTTTCATATGTCATGTACAACTAAAAATCTCGGCGAGCATAAATACCCTGTGAGTGTCCCTTTAAAGAGCAAATGAACTATGAACTTGCACGCCTTATGGGTCCAAGCCCCACTCCTGCTTGTTTTGATCTGGATTGGCATCGTACTGGCGTGCGGTCGAGTATCACTACTGCGTGGTGCACGTTAAAGACCCCAGGCTAGCGGTTGTACAGCACTGGCTAAATTGCTCATCTTCAGCTGACACACCAGATGCCCGTTGAGGCTGACTAACTTCAAGGTGTATAAACATACACACAGGAACTCTTTTTTGGTGCACATAATATTTTTATTGTCATTTAAATTTGGCGTGAGTACACCATGCACACTGGAATTAAGTAACTGCAAAAACAAAACGCTATAATAAGCCCTTAGCATTGGAAGCACTTACTGGAAGCATTGGAAACCTGTCCACACCCCACCTTAGAGAGCTCAAGAACCATCTCCTGTCTGCTTTCCCTGGATGTTGCAGGGCTGCACAGCATCTTACCCAGCTAGTGGAGTAAGATTATAGAAAATGAAACATCTTATTTTTACACATCAAGGTAGTACACATCATTTTCGGAAGTTCAAAACACTGGCTAGGAAGCAGAATTTGAAGGAAGGGTTCAGCTGCTTTCGAATCATTTATCCACTGTAGCTTCCCCCCTTGTTCTGGAAATTCATCACAGTGTCACTGAGTTCACGCGCAAAAAGGCTGAGAGAGCCGGTGATGCATGATGCAGCAAAACCGAACCTGTCAAGCGCAGAGCAGGGCAATTTTTCTCAAAAATAGGTGGCCCGTGCCAAAACGTGCTACAACATCAAACAAGTTCTCTGTTGTTTTTTTCTGGAATTTTACATTTAGTTTTTGACCATTCTTGTAACAAGATTTCTTGTCTTTTGCAATATTTTGTTATATCTGTGGAGCTGCTTGGAGTTTGTTCATCAAAAGTGGGCTAAAATTACACTGAAGGAGCATGGAATAAACATCAGTTTGTTATTTATAACTGGGTTCGGCTATACCTTATTGTAGACTTTAAGATGAGATGATCCATCGTGATTTTATTCCATCATTAAAAATACCCCTTTTCCGAAAGCATGGAATTAAGTGCAACATGCATTGATTTTATTTCAGGCACACAGCCTGAAGGCAAATGTTCCAGCAAGTGTGAGGCCAGTGTTCCTTCCTGCTGTAAGTTCCTGCCATTACTGAACTCTTGATAGTAATAAGGTGGGACTTGCAGTGTGCAGTGGTTTCGTACACAAGTCACACGGGACTTCTGCTTCACCAGGGGTATTAGAAGTTTCACCTTCCTGGGCCATAGCTCAGGGGGAATTTATTACGGTGATAGCCCTTACGGGCACTTCCCCCCCCCATCGAAATGATGTAGGGAGTGAGTCCTCGATATCGCCGAATGCTCGAAAAACAAAGCCGCTGCAGTATTCTCGAGATTGGATCCTGGGTCCGCTGGTTGTGATGTAAGCATGTTTCCACAGAGCTACGCCAGCTGCTTCAACGTGCCGCTTCGTGAACTGTGTTGAGGACACCTACGCATACCAGTGGTGTTCCATACCGCATCCAAGAATTTCCTTTCTTGGGTACAAAAATTCCCTTTTTGAGGTACTTTTTCCCGGCAAAATTGTCAAATATTCCTGCGTATTTCCCTGCATTATTTTTGCAGCAGCTGATTTCTGTGGTCATGCAGGCAACCTTGCGTGCTTTTTCCCACAAAAGCTGCATGAAATCGCATGTTGAAAGAAGAAAATGTTACTGATCAGTAGTATATATCTATCAGACTAAATGATGCAACCTTTAGTTGTGGCCGTTTCGCTGCACCTAGGAGTTGTTCAGATGCCTCTCCTTCCTACACCGTGACTTTCTCAGTTTCTGTTCTTGAAACTTTTAGACCACAAGACGGTACTTTTTTAATGTTTAGTTATCTCTGAAGTTTTTCTCGAATTCCCTCTTTTATTCTTAAAATGTCCTGCAGTCGCGTTATTTCAGGGAATTTTCCCTTTTTGGTGGCTGTACTGTGGATTCACACAGCGCTGCTAATTTTTAATGTAGAATGTGTTTTGTGGGTTGCTTTCTATGAGAAAATTGTCACTAACGAGCATAGTGAGGGAGTGACACGCTGGGATCGTTTCAGATGTCAAGGTCATATATAAACATTATATAATTAAAACAATACTGCCATCAGGTCTTTACTTCTAACATTTTAACGTTTTATTGCATACCCGTTTTTCTTTGTTCCAAATAAACCCAAACTTTGCTCAATATGTCCTTCATAGCTTTTGTTCCATTAAGGGCGGACACTACCTGGAAATGTAAACTTTTGAACCGCTCATTCAATCGGCGTGATATTTGCAAGTAGTGTTTGTAGCCATATAGAATTCGGGCATACAAAGTTTCAGCCCTGTGAACACCCCAGAACGAAGTAAAGCATAGGTTTGCATCAAATCTGTTTAATTAATCTGTCGTAAAATTATGTCGATAACCACATATTTTTTATGGTGGAATGCACACTGGAATACCTCTTGCCGGTTACTTTAAAAAGATATTTCAGAAAATGTGAATTTTCTGGACAAGTAAAAAAGAATTTATGAAAAAGAACTTTTTTTTTTTTTTTTCACATTTATTATGCTTTGCAAATTGCAATTTTTCAGAATAAAGGAACATGAAAATGCAAACTCTAAGTTCATAGTAACTGGCTCCATAAAATTTGGGTATATAAACTAGAAAAATTAAGTCTCGGTAGTTTCATACTAAAACGATGGATTCATTGAGTGCAATTTAGGCCAAAAAGAGGAATGGATGAAAAACGCGTTCAAAGAGCTCGAATCTCTACCTTTTCTTGCACATCGGTGGACCGAAAGTAAAAAAAAAAAAAAAATAACTGTGCGGTGTAAGCAATTGAAACTTTCTGGGAATACGCTCTAGATGTTGACAGATGTAAATACGGCATTTTTAAAAATCAACTTTTTTGCAAAATCTTTGTTTTTCCCGATAGTATTCTTTTTAAACATCTAATCATCATTGTTCCTTCTCTTAGGCTTCCCGCTAGCAGTTATAAATTAAACCTCTTTCATGGTCTGGTCGATTTTCTTTCACTGATTGCAGGTTGCATCCAGCAGCTACCTGGAAAAACTGCGTCGTGCTGATTTCAATGTGTTTGATTCCCAGCTCCAAAGGCGGAACGGTCTGCTTCCCTTGTCGTTATGGTGGAACAAATTAAAGCACTCGTTTTAGACTTCCTCTGTTTGTGCAGTTTGTTGTATCGTTTGTGCAGTTTGTTGTATTGCTCCTAGGAGTCCAGGGATTCCCTGCTGTGTCTTTTTCAAAAACCTGATTTTCGCATTGCACTCTTCACACTTTTGCGACAGACTACGACCGACTCCGACACAACCGGTTTTTCAGCCACCTACGACCGTCATCGCTGCTCTGCAGCCCTTCATAACAAGTCTCAAGCGGCTCAAAAACCGGCTGTGTCAGAGCCGGTCGCAAAAGTGTGAGCCAGCCTTTAGGTGAATTTCCACTTCCCCAGTTTCACCTTACTAGATGAACAGTGCATTGCTTGGGATTTGCAGATGTTGTGGCACATCGTGTCGATGCATACATCGGAGATTTGGCACATACTCCGGCGTCAAAATCATCAAATCAAATCAAAAACACATCAAAATCATTTTTTTTTTTTATTATTCGAAACTATTGAAAACGATGCCGGGACATTACCCTCAAAATTCGAAACTTGAAATTTCAGTATTTGTGAATTAAAAAAACAATTTCCAAATGCCGAATTTGAAGTTCCCGCGCGATCCGCAGCAGTACAGTGAGTCAAATTTTGTGGTCTCATGCGACTCGACTTCTTTCGGACCTCCGCTCCACGCTATGAAGGGGCGCGTTAAAGGGGTACTCCGGCGATTTTTTGAGCTACCTCAACTAAATATATTTTCTGACTCCCCGGCCTTTACCCTTTCCGGTATGCTATTTAGTATCGCGAAATTCATAATGGTTATTGTGAAATCGGTTTTTTAGCAAATTCTACTTTAGTAATTGCGCTATGCCCTTCTGTGCTCTGTAACTAACTGTATTATTTCCCTAAATGCTTTCATGTAATTTTCTTGTGTTTTGTTTTTTGTATCATCATTGTGTTTGCCCGACGTAATGTTTTTTTTTTGTTTTTTTTTTCTTGCTTCAGTTTTAGGGTTTATAAAGTCGGATGCAGCTCCGAATCTACGTGTTTTCAGCCTAATTCTTTCGTTTTCTTTGTCATGGTGCATGCGAGGTAAAGCTTAGTAGCTCAATATCCTCGTGTAGAATTGAGCCATTTTCTCAAGGACGTTTAAATAGGGCAGGACCCGGCATGACGTCGTACCCAGCGACGCCGGAAAAACAAACCCAATCCCAGACTGCCTCGCGCACCGACACGCTCTCATCCAAACCCATCGTCTGCTCTCCGCTCAGTTGTTAGGCCTAGGCTACGTCTCCTCCGTGCCTGCGGTCTGCTTCGTCTGCTCGCTGTCATGGCTGGCTTTCGATTTGATCGGCACACCAAAAGCTGTTTCGATGCGAACCGGCATTCTCATCACGGCGGAGTGAAACCAACACCTTCTGGAAGCAGGGTTTGTACGGCTTTCTCAACCCGCGGTGCCATTCTCAGCGTTCGTGCATGCATGCGACGACTGACACGTGATCGCCTTCCAAAGCCGCGCTATGATGACTCGTTCTAGACGACGCTCCAGACGCAGTGTCAAGAGCGTTCGCTACACGCCGACTTCCTACTGGTCAGACAGACAAGTGTTGGGCTCCAAATCTCGCCTTTTCGACACCGGTTCAGTGGACGCCGCCATGAAATTATGGAGCAAACAACAGCGTTGCCACGGAAATGCCATGGCAACGAGGGCTGTTTTCTCCAAAAATCAACGGCGGCACCCATTTACGAGCTCCCCATTGGTTGAGAAGAGTTTGTGGCTTCGCCTACTTCCGTTACACCTCGCTCCGTGCAATGGACATAGGGATGCCACCTCCTGCCCATTATACACCTTTTCAAGAAACACTTGACCCCAGGGGCAGCAAACCGTTTTCGAGCCCAGTCACTTAGTTTGAGGTACACTCGGTTAGGGTTAGCTTGGACGTCTCACCGACGTCCCAGCTAACCCTAACCGAGTGAACTGTGATTTCGATCGGCGCAGCCTACATAGGCGCAGTTTCAAACGGTGCTGGCGGCTAAATTCTTGGGTTCCGTAAGAAATGTCCGAGGAAAAAACGTCCCCGGAAAAAATGTCCCCGGAAAAAAAGTCTCCGGATAATATGTCCCCGGAGAAAAAGGCCCCAAGTGGAAAGTAGGAAAAAATGTCCCCAAAGGGCTCTCTATCGCTGGGTTTTCCCTGATTTTCATGGCCTTCGGGCGGTCCTGTCATTGTCCGGTCACAAATGGCCTGCCCCACCTAGAGGTACAAAGGGACTGCCTGGAGCTGAGCTGGTTGGTATGACATGATTCTGAAGGTTTCCAGCTGAACGTAAGGAAAAAACAAGGAGTAGAGAAAAAGAGACACACACTGCTGGACTATCAACCATTTACTGAAATTCTTCTTTTTTCTTTTTCGTCTACCTTCATGAATAATACTATTTACTGAAATTTTTCTTTTTTTTCCTTTTCATCTACCCGCATGAATTATACTATTGAGTTCCAGGGGTAACTTCTTCTTCTTCGGTTTGATATTTGGTGGCTAGCGTTCACGTGTTCCCGCCTTTGTTTCTCACTTGGGGCGCTCCCAGAAGATACAGTTTTTCTTTCGGAAAAAGCGTAATGGAGGCGGCACTCACGCAGTCATCTCCGTGCGCCTCAATAGCCAGAGATTCCAGGACTTCCCTTGCAAGCTGGTGGTTTCTGTGTTGTCCGACGATGGTAATGTTTTCGAAATCAGGAGCACATTGGCATACTCGACAATGCGCCGGAAGATGACCAGCTGACATTAGTGCGCCAACGGAAGCTGCATGCTCCCTGGCGCGGTCGTTAAAGGGGTGGTGCAATGATTTTATAATTAAAAGAATTTCCATCTTGTCATTTTTACGTTGTTTATAGTGTCCGGGAGGATAGAGAAAACACCTCCTTCATTAAAAATGTCGCGATTCCGCTGCATAATCGCAAAACAAAAGTCGAGCTTTTTCGCCCACCTGCAGCCCCAAGTGGCAGCCGAAGGAACTACGGCGAAAAGATTATGTGACCTCGCTTGGCTCTAAGCTGCAGCATAACGCCCGCTAATGCCAGCAGAGAGAGGGAGAGGAAGCGTCCTCCGAGATAGCACACGGGAACCTACACGGCACTCCGAATGACGTCACTGGGAGTGCGACCAGGTGTGACCCTGAAGACTGGGAGTGAGTTGAGGGGTGCCCGAAATGCTAATATTTATTTTTTTTTGTTTTACGCAAAAACTAGGACACGCAGGCAAAATCGGTTTTCTGTTCGTTACTTCAGAAGTGTCACAGGGCAACTTCCACAAATCTTTGACCGAAGTCTGGAAATCGTTGCACCCCCCCTTTAATACACCGCCCAGTTTGTCCAATGTAGCATTTACCACATGACAACGGAATTCTGTACACAACTCCTTTCTCGCACGGGGCGTACGGTGTTCGGTGCGCGATGCCACAGGTGGACCTCTGATTTTGGTCATTCCTACAATTCACCTTACGGCACATGGCATATGCCTTGTTGGGGGCTGAGCATACGACCTGTACGCCTTGTCGGCCGGCAATCTTTTTTAGGCGATGCGTTATCCCGTGGACGTATGGCATCACCACAAGAGGATTGGGGGGGGGGGGGGGGGGGTATTATTCATGAAGGTGGACGAAAAATAAAAAGAAGAATTTCAATAAATGGTTGATAGTCCAGCAGTGTGTGTCTCTTTTTCTCTACTCCTTGTTTTTTCCTTACGTTCAGTTGGAAACCTTCAGAATCGTACAAAGGGAGACTTGAAGTCACACAAAGCAACCGAATTAATCTATTGTGGGGTATTTTGGAAACCAAATTATTGTGTTTGCCAACACCAAATTAATGTTTTTTTTCCCCATTGTGAAATAAACATTTAAAACACTTCTAGCCAAAACCAAAATATTGTGTTCGGGGAAATTTGAGAGATACTTGTGTACCATTTCCAAATAGGCAAAAAGCGCGACACTGTTAGCACGAACATGCGATCGCTAGTCTTTTTTTATCTTATAGAAACGAGAAGTTGACATCAAAGTTATCATAGGTACTGAAAGGGTAGCGGACATTTCATCGAACGCCGTTGCATCGAATGAATGGACATTTCATCGAACGCCGTTTCATCGAACGCCGTTTCATCGAACGCCGTTTCATCGAACGCCGTTTCATCGAATCGCTAAGGGCAGTTTCATTGAATTTCTTTGTACCGAGTTTTGGGGCATAACAGTGCTTTATAGATGTTTTACTTTGTATTTGTTAAGACTAAGGTAGTCACTTGTGAAATGGTTTTGAAAGTTTCACCACGAACACGAAACTTGTAAATCCAGGATGCTCTGTGGTACATTACCCAGAAGAGGATCCGGACATTTCGGTGTTGGACGTTTCGGTGTAGAGCGTTTCGGTGCAGTCTTTTCGGTTCACGGACTCCTCGGTGCATGGACTTTTCGCTGTGGAACTTTTCGGTGCGCGGACATTTCGGTGCACGGACGTTTCGATGCACGGACATTTCGGTGCACAGTAATTCAATATCGCAAAGTTTTTTTTTTCTTTTAAGTAATAAGCACTACTTTAGGTACAAGTGGTTTTTTTTTTTTTTTCACTTTGTAAAGTTGTAGACTTGGTCATTCATTTACGGGCACGAACTCATATACGACCTAAGTGACTTTGTATGGCGCAGCACCACCCTGCAGATGGACTGGATACGTTGGACATTAAGTCTAATTTGCCGGTGTCTCTTTTCCAACGTACGCACTAGACGAAACCCATCGTGTTTTCGTGTTGGGTCGATACAGGCGTTTTCGGCGCTTTCTTTAAAGGTGTGGGCTTTATTATTGGTAATCTGTGTAGGAAAGGCCCCAACAGCAAGAAGATTGAGATTGTTGAAAAGTACCCGAGACATGTGATGCGACTAGTGCGTACGTTGGAAAAGAGACACCGACAAACGAACCATAACGTCCAACGTCTCCAATCCTCACGCAGGATGGTACTGCGCCTAACAAAGGAACTTAGGTGGCATATCAGTAAGTGGCCATAAATAGATGACCAAGTCTAAAAGATTAAAAAGTGCGAAAACTAAATTTCTAGCTAAAACAGTGCTTCTTACGTTTAGAGAAAACAAAAAAAAAAACTCGTGATTTTGATTGGCCATGCACCGAAAAGTTCGTGCACCGAAATGTCCGCACCGAAAAGTCCCACACCGAAAAGTCCGTGCACCGAAAACTCCGCACCGAAACGTCCTACACCGAAACGCCCTACACCGAAAAGTCCTAGACCCACAAAGAAGACATCGGTTTGTCTTTCAGTTTGTGTTGCCCTTTGTGTTTTGTGACTTCGACCCACTGAGTATGTTTACTGGTAAGATAAGCAGCTGTTCACCACACACTTTTCTCTCTCTCCCTCTCTTGTCCTTTGTCCCCAAAACAAGCCTGGACTGGAACCACCTCCCCTTCACTGTCGTTTTTATCACCGACCCATTTGCCAATGAATGATCTTCAGGACGCTTTGGTAATAAGGCCAACCCGCACCGGACAATAGTGAAGCCCTGGGTGCACCCAAGAAGACTGAACCCTTATGGATCCTCGCATAACTCAAGGTTACACATACGTGCTTTCTGTTTGTTGTCGAATTTTTTAATTGTTTCATGTGACATGAAGAGGGGTCATTGTTTCATGGAGGCTTTTTTCTCGAAGCAGGATATGTTCACGATGGAACTTATCTCGTCACTGCACCCTCTGATATAAAAACAAAAAAGCAGAGATAATTAAATGAAGTTGTGTATAAAAATTAAAATAAATTACAAAAATATTACAGGTTGTAACGGTGTTCGATGAAAAGGCGTTCGATGAAACGGCTTCGATGAAATGGCGTTCGATGAAACGGCATTTGATGAAACGGTGTTCGATGAAACGGCTTCGATGAAACGGCGTTCGATGAAACGGCGTTCGACGAAATGTCCGGACCCAGTACTGAAAGTGTTCATTTGGGGATATAATGCAGACGGTAAAATTTCGTTCCCACTAATACTCTTTCTAAGTAAAATGTGAAAATGCGCCGATGTCCTGTTCGCGCTGACAGTGTCGTGATGTGTACCTCGGGGAATCGTATATTTCCTTATTTGATGGGGCCGTTTTTTCCTACTTGCCACAGGGTGATTGTTTTCCCAAGGACATATGAGCGGACCGCCCGAAGGCCGTAAGTATCAGGGAAACCCAGAGATAGAGAATCCTTTGGGGACATTTTTTCCTACTTCCCACCCGGGGCCTTTTTTTCCGGAGACGTTTTGTCCGGGGACATCTTTTCTGCCGATAGCCGAAAGGCATACATTTTTCACGCCCACAAATAACGTGTTTACCGATGGACAGGACACGGATTTACAATTTAGCAAGTGCTAACATTCGAACAATATGTTGTACGTACCACACGATGCAGTGTTATCTGAAAATAATTCATTTGATAAAGATCTCAAATAACACAGTCACAGTCGACGACAGTCACATTTTGACGATCGGACGGAATTAAGATGACTTCGTTTTGGGGCACGTTGTGGGGAGAGCTTCCTTTTTTTCACAACAGCACCAAGGCAAAGGAACGAACTCGGCTGACCCGTTTCCCACCCCAACCCGGACAACTATTTTTGGAGATGACTGAGGATTCTACGTGGATTATCTATGGAGGGGGAGAGAACAATGTTCGCAAAATCGCTCGAGGACCGTTCGACGTCCTTCACCTCCTTCGTTTCCCGTGAATGGCAGGCACTTACCAGCCCTATTTCTCACAATGGAAGATAACACAAAAAGGGTACGCAGCACGCATAAAAAAAAATAAGTGGAAACTTTCAAGAGGGGCCAGAAATCGTCGAATGCAAAAACGTAAGTAAAGAACCGCGCTGAGCGGGTCTTCACAGTTCAAGAGAGTGACCGAAAATTTCTAGCTGATAGAGGGCGCGAGAGTCGCACCAGCTGCATCAGCATCAGCAACATGGCAGCGGCCTAGGAGTGTGTGCATTTTCTTGGGACGTTGGGAAGTGAAATTGTTAGAATTACTGATCTCTATTGAGTAGGCTGGATCGGGAGCCCGTCGGTGTCGCCACCGGCGGCCATTGCTTGACACCAGGATATGGGTTGCACGTGACGTCATTCAAAGAGCGCTCGGATGACCACCAGAGAAGAGAAGAGGGAGCTCCCCTCTTATCAGGATCATTTTTGTGCCTCCCGGATTTGCACAGGAACCGCTACTCTCCTCCCAGAAGATTATAGAAGATTAACCCGTCACTCAAAATTCTTACAAAGGCAGCTTCTCTCTCCTCCTCTTACATGGTGGTCAAAAGTATGCGATGTGACGTCAGTGCAACCCATGTATATGTACGCTGTGCTTGCAGGCGAGTATTTGTGGTGTGCTGCGATACTTATGTCGGGTGTTTGGAGATCGAATCGGTATTTGTCAAACGTTAATTCGAACGCCGTAAAAAAACCAAACGTACCGGAGCACCCACGGCTGAGCTAGCAAGCTTGCTCTCGTAGTGGAGTAAACAAAGGAACTTGCCGTCAATGAGACCTTCCTCGGGGAAGCCCAGAAGTTGAGACCGTCCGCGAGTGAGCGAATTCCGCGTAGCAAAGCCTTCGAGCTTGTCGTCTGCTAAACCCAAATCAACGAAACCGCCACCGACTCCGCGGCAACTCTAGGTAACTCTGGCCTCATTGAGCTGCACTACATTTGTCGCCCAGCGGAGTCACTCTCGACCACAAAATTTTTATTTAAAAGGACTGCGAGGGCTGTCAATTTTAATGTTTGTATGCAAGCTATTTGACGGGCTTATCGAAAAGCAGTTATAAAGTTTCACTGCCGACAACAGCTTAGAAGCGGGGGAAATGACACTTTTTCTTGTTCTTCCCGTAGAGTCCCATGCACTTGGTGGTGTCAATCAATGGCCGCCGGTGGCGACACTAGGCCCCAGCTGCCGAGGCCGCGGTCAGCGATCCAGCCTACTACAATAGAGATCAGATCAGGGGCAACGAGCTTGAGTCTTATCAGTGGTTGGAACTCTTGCCCCTCATTTATCTGTTGGTGTTCTTAGTAGCATTCATTTCTAAGTTTAAATAAGTGTTATTTATGGTCAAAGGGGTAAAAAATCAGTATTAAAAAAAATCGAATAAATCAGATTTGTTTGGCTTAAACCAGATATATTTGATTTAAATCAAACTTCCATTATTTAAATCACTTAAGCTAGAAATGAGTGGCTCTTTTTAGCACTAGATGTGTGTGTGTGTTTTAGTGACTGATATAAATCCCTCTGCTTGGTCATTATTTGCTTCAAATACAAAATAAATGTCCATATGGGAAGCAAACACTGATAGACGTGATATAAAAAAATGGTTTTCAGTAATATGTTGGGGTCAAAGTGATTTAGATTATTAGAGCCAAATCGATGTGATTTAAAGCATAGCCACATCGGTGCTATTTAAATCAATTTAAATTATGATTTAAATCATTATAGCCAAATCGGTGCCATTTAAATGATTCTATAAATCACGATTTAAATTTTTATTTATATTCTCCACTCTGTCGTGGTACAATTATGTCATAGCATGTACTGGAATTCGTTGTTGTTTTTCTCGCTGTGGCAAGACAAGGAAGTATCTTGAAGGGGGGTTACGACTACAGATTTGTAGAATACCAACAATTTATAAACACAAGCGTTCAGCAACTTCCGCACAGTATATGAACAGTAAGCAGCTATTTGAGATTGTTGCTATTTGACGCCGGCTCTCGGCGCCGTATGCTCGTTCGTTGGCGGCAGTTGGCGACGCGACCGCTTGCGCCATCTCTTGTCTCCCGTGCCAAACAGCGCCCTATTGTTTGAAGAGCGGTGGCTTCGCTGCATTTTCATAGGAGTTAAGCCTTTTCTTTTGTTTACTTTTTCCTCAGATAAGTTCGCAGTTTGCAAATTTTATATAAAAAATGCACCTCCCGTGGGTAACGCTGCAGAAAATCGTAGCGCTATAAGCGCGAAACACATGTACGACGAAACCGTCCGATCCGACGTGCGAACTGCCGGAATGACCTTCGGGGGCGAGTGTTTTCGTTGTACCGGAGAGCGTTGAAAACCCTTGCCTCCAACCGTCGTATTGCCTGATCGGACGTCGGATCGGATGGTTTCGTCGTACATGTGTTTCGCGCTATAGGTTAAAAAACCGATGTTTGCGGTCGCTTTTAAGAGCCTGGCCGCTATTTGAGACACCCTGTAGATGGGGACAAACGCTATCATTATCATCCCACAGGAGAACAATTTTGAGGAGCGTTGTTTAGCAGGCGGCCAACCCTGCTGCCTTCCACGTTCATTCGCGCGCACTCCTTTGAAGTGCGAAATGTAGGTTTGCTTCGGCATTAAAACAAAGCAAGATTCATTTCTCTCTTCTCCTCTTGCTCTTTGCTCCGACGCTTGTTTTTTATACTGCATTTTAGTTGGTCTTGTTCCGATGCATGTTTTCTTTGCTATATGTTTTACATTACGTGGCTTTGCGTTACAAGCGAGCTAGCAGATTCCCTCTCATTTCCTTTGACTTTAGTCTCTGCATACTTTGTTTTACCAAGGCTCTGGTTTTACCTTGCGATGGACCGCTGCGGACGCTACGAGTCAGCCCAGGCAATCCAGCACCGTGAGCGGGACCACGCACGGCGCGTTGAATGCGCCCCAGGGTCACGCGACACTAAGAAGGCATTGGATTGGTTGCGATGGCTCTCGTGCTATCTGTTGCGGTCCATCGTAAGGTGAAGTAGACTATCGTCCAACACATGGAGCGAAAGCTCGCGCTGTAGAACCTAGGGATCCTGGGTTCAATCCCCACCCCTGCTAGTTTCGATCTGGATGACCATCGTACCGGCGTGCAGTTGTGTATATTCACTACTGCACTGACTAAATTGTTCATCTACAGAGAGTGATTCGTCAGAACTTTGAAATGGCTGACCAACTACACGCTGTCTAAATATCCACAAAACCCTAATTATTATTTATTAGACTATAGTCACCGCTCTTGTCGCATGACCGAACTGACTAGACATGCAGAAAGACATTCCCGCGCCAGACGGCCAGACGAGGCGCGAACGTTGCTGTGAGGGCCACTGAGAAAGAGAGCTGGGTAGTGCTAGCTGCCACTGAGGTTTTGGCTTCCGCGCGTCTCGGCTGTCTGGTCTGCATTCGTGCTTCTTGTCCTGGACCCTGTTTGAGGCGGTGAAAGGTCAGTTGGACGGTGGTGATCAGGAGAGACGGGGAATGTCAATTCGAACGGTGGGGTATTACCCCTTCAATTGTATCTCGGTCTCAAGCTAGCTTTGGCGATGCCGACTGCGCGACCCGTCGCAACAACGCAAACAACCAACCGCAATGAACAAACATATTTTTGAGTTAGCAGACGTTCTATTGATCGCCTGGAAAACATATAAAGAATTGAATTGAATATGATAAAAAATACCGAGATTCGGAAAGCAAGCGTGAACTTATGCTTTTTAAAACAGGTTTCGTGACATGGTCTAGACGGTCCTTCGTGCTGCGCCGTAGAGGTTGCACTTTGTCAGAGGATGTGTTCTTGCCGCTGTGCATAGAGTCGCTTCCAGCAGCGTACTAGCCGTGTTGCTGTGCAGGTATTTGAAGAATACAGTAATATTGCTTATTTCTGCGCCACTCACGAACTGGCTATTTCTATGGTCTTATCAAACAAACACGCTGGACGCGTATGTCCTAAAAGTGAAAGACAAAAAAGTTTGCAAAAAAGAAAAAAATGAGTGGATTTAAGTTTTGCTGTTTGTTGCGAGCCACGTGGTCGCGAGACGGATGTTTCAAACAAGCATCGACAAATAAAGGGGCTTTCTCGATGTTTGCAGTACAATGTAAACAAACGCGTTTGTGCCACCAGCGCTCCGCTTAGTATAAGATCAGTGCTTTTTTGAGGCATTTAGCATTTTTTTTTTGCAATTGTCTATGCGTTTGATAATATTAGATTTATGCTGCTTGTGCCGGCAACACAATGCAGCTGTCAAGTACCAATTGTTACGTTTAGGAATTATTGGAATGGAATGGAACGATTCAGCCATTCCAGGAGTGGGAATGGGGCCAGTGTCCCCATTCCTAGGAGTTGAAAGGAATGGAATTATCGAAAACTCGAATTCCCCGGAATGGGATTGGAATGGAATGGGGGTGCCCATTCCGCAACACTGGTAGTTACCGTAAACCTCGATTGACAAGCTTGAAATAACAAAATTGTAAAGTACAATTTGTTTATATATGATTTCCTCCTTTAGGGATTGTATGTTTTTCCTCGGTTGAAGGAGGTGGTTCGTGTCACAATTTTTATTTAAGTCTTTGTCCACTGTATGCATATATCTCTGTAACCTGGATGATTCAAAACACAAAGCTTCTACAAGGAAAAATCTTTTTAACGTGTTAAAAAATACCCTCCCCCCAAAAAATTGCCAAAAAATTCTTATTGTGTTAGAAGTCTACCCAATTAATATTTTGCTACAAAGTCACGTATATTTTAAAATTTTAATCAAGCCGAAAAAAACGCAGCTGCTCGAAACCAAAACCGAAACCTACGCACGGAGAGAGTGCCGGAAGTCATGTGGCTACATCCGACCGACCGCTTTTTCTTTTCCCTTCCGTTCTTTTTTTCTTTTTTTTTTTTTTTTTGTTGGCCCCGCTGCAGACGGCATGCGTTGCGGGAACCGTTTGCCCTGCAATTGCTTTGCAGTTATATTTGTTCCGCTTGCTGTTCTGCAATTCAAGATGAGTTGTTTTGTACATTGACGAGTTGGAAATGAGTAGTGAGTGCCCGTGGTGAATGCCCGTCCGTGATCGGCTCCGAAAAGAATGCCCCCAAGGTGTCGCGTGAAAAGCTGCCTCACAGGTCCTGCATGCGAAATTGGCATTGGGCGGCAGAGTCTGCACACGTTTCCGAACGATCAACGGAATCGGGACCAATGATGGCTGGCTGCGATTCCTGTAGAACAGTTATAGGCACCTCGGAAAGCGAACGCTACCCGATTTATATGCTCCTTGCATTTTGTGGAAAGTGATTACATTGGGTTCGCAGGTGTCAAAAAGGGAATCCCATACCATTTAGTTCAGCGACGCGTCTTTCACAACATATCTTTGTTTTCAGTGATGAAAATTAAGAAATGTAAAATATCGCAAAACGTTTAACAAAAAAAAAAAAAGAAACTTCATTTACGCTTTGGAACGAACCTGGGTTCGCTGCGTGTGACGCGGACACCTTTCCACTGAGCTACTGGGGGAACTCTTCGTTCGTAGTATTGCAGCCGGTCGACTGTAGGTCAGAAAGCTTGCTGCCGATTTACCTCCAGCAAAGGCATTCCCCAGGCTCGAAGCAGGGCAGCACCACGCATTGGCCACATTCGTACCTAGTAAATAAATCGTACGCGTGCATATTCAACTCGAAGTACGCACTTCGTGCTTGACGTTTGCGCGACGAGAAGGGGCGACGGCTCGTCGACGTGTTTCTGCAAATCGCCTTGGTGGTCGGGCGTGTCGTGGGGAATTAATCCAAATTTTTTTTTTTTTTTGGTCGGTCCAGAATTTTTTTTTCGAAGGAAGACAAATTCGCCGGTACCGCGAACGACAGTTCTGAAGTAGAGGTCCCACGCCCGTCCGCCGCCATCGCCGTCCAGACCGCGACTCCCACGATACGGGATACGACGCCACGTTGAGAATTACGCAGTGAACGCACAGGATGCTTCCGGTTCTCTGTGCAGCTTTTTTTTTTTTTTCAATCAACGTATTTGCAGCGGTTTGAAGCCACAAAAAAAAGGTTTCATATACAGGGTGTTTCACGATAATTGGACAAATTGGATATTGCGAAAACTACGCGTCGCAACAAAAAAGGCTTGTGTCGTTTTGGTTCTGGGCCAAGGGCCCATTTAGGAAAATTATTGAAGTCCGGGATAAATAGATTGCTAATTATTTTTGCGTAATTAACTTTTTAAATATTGTGTTTAAGGGCATGATTTCAATTAGAAAATTGCTCAGCATCATCGAAAAACACTAAATCAACAAATTGCAGAACGATAAAAAGCACGCGCAGCATTTTACGGCTTTCTGAAAAACCGCACAAATTCGACGGGTTTTTAAGTTTCGGTTTGCAATCGGAGCGCTTCTCGGCACCGACGGCACCGCACCTTGTGGAGAAACAGTACAACCAACCTCTGCTGCGCTGTCCTCGCGCAACGCAGCAGAGGTTTCTCCAAAGGGTGCGGTGCCGTCGGGGCCGAGATGCGCTCCAATTGCAAACCGAAACTTAAAAAACCCGTCGAATTTGTGCTGCTTTTTAGAAAGCCGTAAAATTCTGCGCGTGCCTTCTATATCGTTCTGCAACTTGTTGATTTAGTGTTTTTCGATGATGCTGAGCAATTTTCTAATTGAAACCATACCCTTAAACACAATATTAAAAAGTTAATTACGCAAAGATAATTAACAATCTAATTATTTCGGACTTTAATAATTTTCCTAAATAGGCCCCTGGCCCAGGACCAAAACGGCACATGCCTTTTTTGTTGCGACGAGTAGTTTTTGCAATATCGAATTTGTCCACCTTTCGTGAAACACCCCATATATATATGACTGATTAAATTTGGTGGTTATGTCTAAACCTTAGAAAACGGCCCGTGACCACGGAGAAGACAGTGAGCGCGACTCAAGCCGGCCAAATCTCGATCGGCGGTTTTCGGGTGGAAAGAAACCGAATTTCGAGCCGCAAATTCTGTTCTGGGTAGTTGGGCTCTGGTATGCCAAGTACAACTAAAGACCTCGGCGAGCATAAATACCCTGTCAGTGTCCCTCTAATGAGCTCGCTGTAGAAAAGCCAGCGTCGGTGGCGTCGTGACGGGAAAATCCTGATTGTTCGATAGGGTCATGACGTCACAGGCGCATAAACTCGCGCGGGAATTTCAAAACACTCACAACGCTCACATGAAACGTGACGTCTCGCGTGAAATGAAAGTGATTAAAAGTTGTCATGCAATGCGCATTAAAGGTCGCCGCCTGCCTCAAATGATTTCACTTCATAAAGTACTTAATTTGCCTTAAAGGGGCCCTGCAATCATATTTAAGCGTCTACCTTTTTTTGCGGTTTCCATGTCTGTTAGGGTTCGGACAAGCCAGCGGGCACGGAATGAGTAACTAAATATCAGTGCGTCATATTTTAACCTGACGACGCGGAAACCTCCTCCATCGACGGGGGCGACCCGCGGTACCGAAAGCGCGCGATATGTGACGGCTTTGGTCCTGAGCTTACTACTGGTCAGAGCCGCTAAAAGCTTCTTTTTAATCGAAATACAAACTATAAGTGGCGCGAACCGTTTCAATTATCTATAAAAGTAGTTTTTGTTCACTGTTTTAGATCAGAAAAGAAACAAATGCAGTTTATAAAGTACGGAAACAAGAAATGACCCGTCGACATACCCGCCACCAAGCGGTGGAAAAGGCGGCGCATACTAGAAAGGAGTACCGGGATCAGGCGCCGACACAGAAAGGTCCCGGATGTACGTGGCGGCGCTGCGGTCGCACGGACTGGATGATCCGGCCGGCTCCGAGCGTTCCGAACGTCTTTGGGGAGCAGCTTTGTTTTGCGGTTTGGCCGTTTCGCGGTCCCTCGGAAGGGAGGCAGATGAAGAGGTGACGAGACGGATCGGGAGAGTGAAGGGAGCTATGGAGAGAAGGTATAAAAAATTGAAATAAATGTGACAAGCAAAGTAAATAAAAAATAAGTGTGGGTGTGGTTTGAGTGGGACACATTGTGTTCTACTTGGTCTTTGTCAGCATGATCAAGCTTGTGTAATTTATTGAAGTGTGCCAGCACAAAGACCGATAAAGGTTGTTCCTGGACACTATTAAACATTGATTAATTATTGATATTATTATTATGACTATATTATTTATTATTATTATTAATATTATTATTAGGTGTTGCATTATGAAGCCTTTCACTTTCGGTAAATGTCTGTACGCACGTCAACCGCGACACGAGGTAAGTGCAGGCGTTCACCGAATTTAAGGTGTCCTCGGTGCAGCATATAGAATATTCAAAACCGACTTTCTTTCACTAAAGGTCAGATAATCCAGGGGCGCCGCAGCCACCGGACAGACAGCATAGCAGCCGAGGGCTCTGATAAGAAAACGGGCGACACGAGGTGTCGAATTACGCGTGGTCGCGTCTTGCTGGGAGGCGTGCACGTGTTCGTCTCCAGAACGGTCCTCCGCCGGTCAAGACTGAGACTGTGACGTGTGGAACGCGACTCCGACTTGTGGGCTTACCAAGTCCTTCATCTGTGGTCCCTCGACGTGCGCCTGATGGCGTCACAGTGGTGTCATACGCCTGCCGCGATCCTGGCGGTGGCAGAGCAGCGAAGTTGAATGCGGCAGGCGCCCGTTCAGCTGTAAGGGAAGTAGGTCATTCTCCAGCCTGGCAGTCCACAGAAGCTTTAGCAGTCAAGAGTTGTAACTCCATTCCGACGACAGCGACATTTGCGTTCATTCTTCTCATTATGTTTGTTTTTTGGCCGGAGCTTCTACGACCAGCCGCCAGGATCGCGATATCCGACAAATGGCACGCCGGCTTCTTTGACGTCATTGGTTGCAACTTCGGGACCGCTTTTGATGCACGGGTGTGGTACAGGGCGGTAAGCACACCCATCGCAGACGCCTTGCAGGCACTGTACCGAGATTTCCAAACGCAGCGGAAAGCCAGAGGTTTGGGGACACCATGACCGACTTTCTAACCACGGCTTTTCCGGTGGTGCTCATTCTGGTGGCCCGAGGCAGGGACGGCCCCGAGCAGCGGCTTCCCCTGCACCTCTCTCCTGAGTTCAAGAACTACAACGTGAGCATGTGGCGGGTGCACGGAAGCGAGTGTTCACCGCGCAGCGCCCACTTCATCAAATGGAAGCAGATCTTCGTCGAGGTAAGCTTCTTTATCCCTGTGCATGGAAACAAAAAGTTATTTTTAGGTTTAATTAATTTTCTTGAAGTTATACACTCATACAATTTAATTAGGATAAATGATACCTACAGACACCTTCGTCAAAAGGCTCGTTGCAGCCAGATCACTGGTATATTAATACGATTTTTTTTTTCACCCGAAAAGCGAGAGGAAACACCGTATATATCAAACATCGACGAGGTTTTTGACGTGCACCGGCGTCTATGAAAAATAGTTGAGCGGCGCAGATAATGGAGTGCTGGGAACGCCGTCGTGGTGTTACATCCACCTTTATAAATATTCGGCAAGCTTCATTGCAACTATACTTTATTTCACCCTACGATGGACTAGAGCCCGAAGGCTGGCGGGCGGAGCACTGCCTCAGGAAAGCTTGCATGCGCATTGCGAAAGAGTGCGCGAGAGAAATTCCGATACGCAGACTACGAAAAGCACTAACCTAACGCATATGGTTCCCTGTTATTATAGCGAGCTTTTTTTATATTGGTAAAATAAAGGTACATGGTATTTAGTTCCATAAACGTTAAAGCCATAATTCGTGAACATGTCAACTGTTTGGAGAAGTTGAACGGCGCGCAGGCAACACTGACATAAAGTTGTTCCGCCTTAGCCATAACAATCCAATCCAATCCAACTTTTTGTACGTAAAACCTACCCGGACCCGCATCTCCCTTCCGCACGTGGTCCGTACATACGCCCCGTGTCGGACATTCTATCCGACTCATCTTCATTTCTTAATGGCCACTGGTTCTGATCCAGAGTTCTCTTGGCCCCATCGCTTCCAGACGGTATTTAGTCCCTTCAGTAGTCTTCAGTAGTAGCAAGCAGACGGAGCCGCCGCGAGGGCTCGATAAGCAGACGAAAAACTGGCCTCTGCTTGACGCGTCCTGGCGCACTGACATGTACGACGGAGCAAATATACCACGTGGTTTCTAACAGGCTCGTGATTGGACCTGGCGGCCTGTAGCACTGAGCTTTAGTCCATCGTAGGATGAGATGGATTATAGCGTGCAAATCATGCCAGTTCATAACAAATCGAATAGGCTATGTGTCCTTTCTAGTTTCAACCCATAAAGATAGCCGGCATGCCGTGTCTTTTCCTTGCCCTGCTGAAGCTATGAATGATGCAGCACTATTAGATTTCAACCACTATTCGCACACTCCCAAGTTTTCTGTTAGCTCACCGGATGAGAACGCAAATATAAGAAGCGGAGAGTCGGTCTGCATTAAAAAAATATGTGCGCTGCACTTGAAGGACCGTAAAATAAATAAATAAATATATGTATGTATATATTGGGTTCTCGCTTTACTAACAGCGTGTCGCAACGTGCGACAAAAGGCGTGGCTGTGGTCGCAGTTTGCGATGGGCCAAATGCTCACTGTGACTTCTTTATTTGTACTCGGCGTTTCGTTTGTCTTTCATCGATGGAAATCAACGCAATGTCAGAGCGTGAACTGTGGCAATGTTGGTTGAGGAATACGAAGAGTCCGAGCTTCCATCGCTATTTTTACGCGCACCACCGAACCTGCAGTTCGCAACTGATGATATGTGGTCAGGATTATACAACTCATGACGTCACGGCGAGGCAAATTCTCGTCGTGACGTCACGAACGGTAACCCTAGCATATCGACACCAAAACCAAAGTAATGTTGACCAAAACATCTGGGCGCGAATAGTCCTAGAGGACAAAGCAGAAACGTGATTTCAGCTGCGAGATTTTAAGAATAACAGCGTCCTGTTATTTCATTTTTCTTTTTTTTTAATTTTTTAATTTGAAATAACCTGTTACCTCTTTCCCTTTGTCATTTCGATTGGATCAAGAGGTCCATAGTAGAATTGTGCGAATAGTGGTTCGAATCGAATAGCGCTGCGTCATTCGTAGCCTTGACAGTGCATGGGAAAGCCAATTAGTGTCAAGTTCTTTCTATCAGTGCAGAAGCTAGGGATGACGCTGCACTATTCGATTCGAACCACTATCCGCACAACCCTAGTCCGTAGTATTCGGTTTTTGCCAAGTCACGACGAAACCAAGTTTAGATTTTTTTAGAAAGGTCGGGTGTGCATGAGAGGGACATGACAGGCCGCTGGGATCCGGGTGGTCTTGCGCTTTATAGACCTTTTGGCAAAAATAGCAACTGCGCGATGCCATCTTTGTGTGCTGGGCTTTGAAACGCCTTCTGGGCATGCGCTGCTCCTCCGCTGCGCCGTACAATGGACCCTGCGCGTGCGTCCACAGCTCAGTGACTCAGCATTTTTCACCCGCGCGGGTGATAAGCAAGCGATGCAAAGATCTATATCATAGCCTCCTTTATACTCACAAAGCCTGGCAGTTCGACGACAGAGCCATATATAGTGCCCGGTCGCAGATCTGGAGCGCGAGGATCTGGTAGCACAGAGCATCAAAAAGTCATTTCTCGGGGAACCTGGACGTCAGCGCACAGCTTTTGCAGCGGCGAGGACCCGAAACACACGTGTTCGCTCGGGAGAAGTGTGTTTCGGCGTCTCGCCGCAGCGGGGCGCCAGTCACGTGGCTCTCCACTTATCCGTTGTCTGCCGCTCCACCTTTTCCGTTTCGGCGGCCTCTTCTCGTGGCGATTGGCCAGGCTTTGCCAGTATACCGGGTGTTCATTTTTAATTCGAACAGATTTATTACAAAAAGTCCGTAAAAGATGCACTATACTTCGTTTCATCTTATGTGCGAGCGAAGGCAAAGCTGGAAGCGCGAGCACGAAAGCTCCGTGCGCTCAGGCTTTGCTCGAGCGCGCGAGCTAGGGAGAAACGCAAAAAGCGCTGGTCTCGTGCTTCTAGCTTGGGCTTCGCTCGCAGATAAAGTGAAACGAAGTATAGAAGGTATTCACTGGCCGCCATATTTGAGGTCACTGTTTAGAGCGCATGCTCAGAACGAGCTCGCATTAATAGGCTGCCAAGACCAGCAATCTTGGTGGTGCGGAATGCACGTGGCGAAAGAACTGTGGAAGCTCTCATTTAGCACGCGCTCCGCAGCCGAGCACACAGCTATGGCCGCCAGTGAATACTCCCTATAGTAAGGTTTGTTCAAGTGAGTTATACGGCTAGGGGGACATTATGTGGGTGGCTAATCCTTGCGAGAAGTTGGCTGATTACTTAAAATTCGTTAATTAACTTTTTATTTAATGAAAATAGACATATGGTTCCAATTAGAAATTTGCTCAGCGTCGTCGAAAACCCCTAAATCAGTCATTTTCAGAAAGACTTTGAGCGCGTGAGAAGCGTAGTAGTGAACTGAAGTTACCGCTCGTGGAGCAGGTACAAAGCTAGAGGTTGCGATAAGGCGCCCGTGCGATTTTTCCGTCTCTTATCTAGCCCCAGCCTTGTACCTGCTCCACGAGTGGTAAATTTAGTGCACTACTACGCTTCTCACGCGCTCAAAGTCTTTCTGAAAATGACGGAATTAGGGGTTTTCGATGACGCTGAGCAAGTTTCTAATTGGAACCATATGTCTATTTTCATTAATTAAAAAGTTAATTAACTAATTTTAATTAATTACCCAACTTCTCGCAAGGATTAGCCACCCACATAATGTCCCCCTAGCCGTATAACTCACTTGAACAAACCGCACTAGTGCATCTTTTACGGATTTTTTGTAATAAATCTGTTCGAATTAAAAATGAACACCCGGTGGTATGCACACGAGGGAGAAATCCCGGGGATTTCTCCCCGACACGCGCGCCTCACGAGATGAAAACGCGAGGCTTTTGCACATCGCAAAGCCTGACGTTTTCGTCGTGGGATGCGCGTGCCGGGGGGAAATCCCCGGGATTTCTCCCTCGTGTGAATACCCCTTTAGGAGGCTATGTCTATAAACACCGCTTCACTCGGGGTCCGACCGCAGCCGACGCAACGATTCGTAGGAGCCAATCAAGGGACATGAAAAGTGCATCGCCATGACGCTCGTCGTCCTTGTGGGTTTTTTCACCGGCTAAACCAATCACGCGCATAAAAAGAAAAGCGCAGGATCGCGGTGCATTCACCGTGGATGATTGGTTCGGTTTGGTGATTGCAAATGCACGCAGACAATGACAATGCACGTTTGATACTCCCTGATTGGCTTTATCTAGAGCCACTAAATGAGTATACGCTTAGAGTATCAGCACATCGTTCCTCGATCTGCTGGTGGGCGCCGCCATCTTGGTGCTTAGTGCGCAAAGCAGACGCAACTCTCGATCATCAAAATTAAAAAAAAAAAAAAACAATGCGACTTCTTCAGCTTTAGATACGGTGTTATGAAGATCAGGTGATGTTGTTTTGCTCGGTTGCGAACTGTTTCAACATTTCTGGAGGACGGAAAAGCGTTTCCTGCGATTTCAGATAAAACTTCAAACAACTGGCAACCGTGATTTTAAGCACCAATATGGCTGAAGTGTCGTTACTCTGAAGCATAGCTTATTTAGTAGCTCTAGCTCCATCAGAACGGAGTGTCGGCTGCGGTTGGATGTAAAGTGAAGTGGTGTATGCGTAGCGCAAGTTCGTCTGCTTCTTGCACAGGGGTGGGGGTGGGGATGATGTCTGAACGCCGAGCTCTTATTCGCTGATTGAAAAAAATAGTGGATAGACCTCAAGGCATCTAGCATTAAGGTCTGCACACTATCCTTCCATTCAAAGCCAATCAGAACTCGGCGTTGTTCTGACGTCACCGCAACCCCTGCGCAAGAAGCAGACGACTTGCTCTCCGCTAAGTGTTCGATCCCGCTGTCTCGGCAACATCGACACCCGGGACGCCATTTTCTTTGCGTGTGTGTGTGTTTCGTTATTAAGCACGAGTTCAACCCCACCCCCCAAAAAACACGTTTATTTTTTTTTTTCTTTCTCTGATTAGTCGCCTCTTTACCTATTATGCATGACAATATAGGGTTACGCTATACTGATGGTATATTAAGTTAGAGTCTGAGAAAGACCAAGTTATAGCCTGCGTCCTTTCTTGGTGTATTTCCCGCGTTTGTTGACGTTCATTTTTCGCTTCTAGTCCACAGACACATTGAGGTACGACGAGCTGCTGCCCGGAAGGTACTGCTTTATGGTGAGTTCACCAGCTTCTTATAGGCTCATCACGGCCATACGGGCCGACTAAGGAGTATAGCTATTCGTTCGAACATCGTTTGGAGTATTACTAGAACAAGTGTCGTCATCGAAGCACCACTGGTGGCAACGTTCACGATGCCTTTTGCTGTATATTCGAGTATACACTACTTTTTTGTTACTCTCTTAAAAGTGCAAATCAGATTGTCCTAGGGCTAATACCCTAAAGATATTACATCTACACCCATATGACGCTGGGGAACACCATAAAAGTACGATGCCGGTGATCTCAGCAGCATTCCAGGGATATTAATTTATGCGCAACACTGTACAAGCAACAAACAGCACATGAAGTCCTCACGTGGACAGATATGTAGCAAATAGAAACGCTATAAAGTGCGCACAACATCGATATCATGACCGTGTTGATTGCATCGACACCTTAAATACAAGACGAATCGGACATACACATTTTCAGGTGACCGTACGCCTCCATAATTACAAATGTTAGCCGTACTTGAAATTGTTGCACAGCTCCTTTAAAGGGAAACTGAAGCGGTTCTGTATTTGGGGACAAACACCGAAATTGTCTTCCTTTGGCCTCCAGGATTACGAATATTGAAATTATTTTTTCAGTTTGGTGCACGGAGGCTGCATGATTAATATTGAAAGTACCGCTGTAGCCCCTGCTTCCTGGGCGGGACGTCATATTAGGAGTTTCCGGAATCTGCTCTCGCGCATCGTAGGCGCCTGTCAAAGCTATGCACAAGCCCTCTTGCTATTTAAATAAAAGAAAGACCAGAAAGAGGCGTCGCGACTGGTGTCAGTGCGACACGTGCTTCGCGACCCAAAGATCCTTGTGTGACGTCACGACTGGTCGGATGTTTTTTGTGTCTTCCAGCGTTTAGTTACATCTTCGGGAAAAACGAACGTGATATTCAGATTCACGGGATAAAAGTACAGAGCGCGACACTGTTAGCGCGAACAAGCGATCGCCGGTTTTTCCAGTTTTTCTCTTTGAAACCAAGAGATGTCACCCAAGTTATTATTGCTAAGGAAAGAGCTCATTTAGTTCTATAATGTAAGTGATATAATTTCGTGCTCGCTAATACTATTTAGAAGTAAAATGCAAAAATGCGCCGATGTCGTGTTCGCGCTAACAGTGTCGCGATGTGTACGCAAAAATTCACCTCTCACTCGTTTTTTTTTTTTTTTTTTTTTTTTTAAGAAGCGTTTTACCTTTCCATCTTCTTATCTCGGGACCATATTTTTCTTAACAATTCCGTTGTCAGCATTTGTTAGTTGTGCAACACCTGACCACTGTCAGAAGATTTTCCGCAAATCACCTCCATATTTTCATTTTCATACGGCAATGTTTCCCTGGAAAGTGCGTTTGAATGTAAGTGCCTAGGTCTTCATTTCACGGATATGTCCTGGTCCAAACACATTGGTTTCACGCGTAACAAAGCATTTAAAAGACTCGGATAGCTGCAGCCAGAGCCGTTTATTGAGAGAGTTTGGCCATACATTGGTTTGAATAGGCGAGCATCTCGGGCCAACCACAGGCCGCGAAACAGCCCCTAGCGGTGTTCGCGTGCTCTATATTTGTGCCACGACTATACTTCGTTTCACCTTATGTGCGAGCGAAGGCAAAACTGGAAGCGCGAGCACGGAAGCTCCGTGCGTTCAGGCTTTGCTCGAGCGCGCGAGCTGGGGAGAAATGCAAAAAGCGCTGGTCTCGCGCTTCTAGCTTTGGCTTCGCTCGCAGGTAAAGTGAAACGAAGTATAATTTGAGCCGTGCCGAGCGGAACTCCGCGTCTCAAGACGCTCGCGCACCCCACCCTTTGCACTGCTTTCTTTCAGCCAGACTCAGGACGCTGTTCTAGCAGTGCAGACAAAGGCATGGGCACGAGCGCGTGGCTTTGGAAAGTGCCTCCTATGCACGAGGTCTCGTACAAACAATAGCGTTTCGCTGAGCTAGGCTCACGCGCCTGTGCCTTTGTCTTCACTGTCGACATTTGTGAGATGGAGTAGAGGTCTCCTGATTGGTCGACGCTGTGTCACAAATTTAGTTTACGCTCTAAGCGTGGGGGGAATATTCGGCGCTGGCGGCGGCCTTTGCTCCGCCTATTGTCCAAACTCTCCTAATATACGGCTCTGGCTGCAGCGTACCTTACGTTCAGCCCCACAACATACAAAGCCTCAGATATATCAAACTTTAATCCCCGCCATCCTCGAATACAGCTCTGTAATTTGGACCCCTCACGAGCACTCTGATATTAATGAGGTTCAAGCTATCCAGGGTCGCTAAACTTGTCAACACAAATATTCTTTGTGTTATGACATAGTGGGGGGAGGAGCCAAAAGATTGCTGCAAAGTTTTTTTTCCTCACAAACCCGCAGACCCGTGTATCTTCGTGAGCATTTCATTGAGGGGGCGAAAAATCCCTACCACTCCCTAGGCACTGAACAAGAGCAGCACAAGAGAGTGCGCGGAGACAGCCGATGTCTTGGCCGATGTTCATACGGGTGACGTCACGACAAAGATTATCAGCTGCGACCGACATGTTTGGTGGTCTCTAAAACGCACGATGGAGGCTTGGGTAATTTCATTTTTAAATCAACACCGTCGAAGTTGATAGTCTGATATCGTTCTTATTTCAGCCGATAAAGTAGAATTTAATAAAAGGCATTCCTGTCGTTTCCTTTTATTTATCTTGGCTCAAAGTATAGCCCGACGGGGCTAGGTCACAACCAGCCCCGAGTAGCATTGTCCACTTTCGGACGGAATTCGTTTCCGGAAAGTTGCCCCCCCCCCCCCCCCCCCCCCCCCCAAATCGGCGGATTCAAATCATTTCATGGTAGACTTCCAAAGATTAGCCATCAACGGAGATAAGAATAATGTTAACGTTGAGTAATGTCAGGTTGTCAATATTGATGGCGATGCTTTGAGGACGCGATGACACCAAGCTTCCATCGCACACAATCAAACTTGTCACCGTCGATTCAAACGCGCACCATCGAATTCGTTTTTCGCAACTGATAATCCTGACTCTGACGTCAAAGGTATGAGCTATAAAAGGACGTCACTGAACGGGCCTGCATACAATGAGCCCTGCAGGCACGCTGTCTGTCATGGCCGCTCGTGAGTTCGTGGAACGCGAACCGTTTTAATTCTAGAATCTCTAGAACCATTATTTCCATAATTGCACGCTATGCTGTTTTTCGTCATCGCTCAGTTGGAACGCCACTAAGCGGGGTCGTCGAAACAGGAGGACGGGAAGGGGGAGGGGGGATCACCCCCCCCCCCCCTAGCGGCGTCGAAAGAGGGGGCAGGGTGTATAAAGGTGTAAGGGGGGGGGGGGGGGGTAACGCCCCAGCCCCTGACCATTCGCAACTTTCACGACCTATAGGGGGCGCACCGGTGCCTATCAAAATGGCTGTCATCTGGATGATCGTCGTAGAACAGCGGTACGAGGCTTGGTCTGCGACGCGTAAGTAATTCTAGTTTTGCTATATACGCGTAGTATTAGAGCCTTACATTATTTTTTCACGCCAGGAAGGTGTAGGCTAAAGTCACTGGATCCTGGGAAAGTAGCGCCATTGCCTTTCCTACCTGCTAGCCGGACACAAACGGATACTAACATACAGACGACCCAAACCTCGCAAGGCGATTGGCTAATCGGTCTGCGTTGCTATTAGCCCCGAGAGCGAACACAAGCGTCGCTGTGGTCGGCCTTCCACGATTGGCCGAACGCTGACTATGACGTAAGAAAGGGGATTATCATCGACGGAAATAAGAGGAATGAAAGAACTTTAATTTTGACGGTGATGGCAGTGTTCCTTTAAGAGCGCAATGATTTCAAGCTTCCACCATGCTATTTACAAACACCATCGAACTTGTTGTTTGCAAGGTAATGACGTAACAAGGGGGAACCATAAGAGGGCGCCACCAAAAGATCTCGCCGCTAATGGGAATCGCCATTTTGGTCCATTTAAATCTTCGAAGCTTCCAGGGGGTCGTTCTAAACCAGTCGCGCCAAGATCACAATGGCGCATCATCGTACTGGAAGCGTTCCTCGCCAATTTAAGAGTCTTTGGCACTTTGTATGCGATCAACTTATTAATCATGCCCATCTCCATGGATCTCTTACAATTATATTGTTCTTCTTGCGTATTTCAAGACATTAAACTTATTTTTCAGTGCCTCCAAGCACCGACACAGCATCTGGTGGTGGTACGAAGGTGTACGCTTGTTTCGCCGGTGTGTGGTTAGCAAAATCTCGGTATACAAAAAACGACTCCATAAAGCTACCCGTCACCAGCGAATCTAGATCGGCTCACCAAGAACGGAGGGGTCAAGGAGAAATTGCTCATTTCACGGACCAAGATGGCGACCACACGGGGAGCTTGGCGTTACTTTCCCAGGATCCAGTGACTTTAGTGTAGGCAAGCCCGTTTATTATGAGGTCAATCATCCAGGAGCTAGGGAGCGCGATTCTCACACCGCGGTACCACCATCGCTGAAAGTTGCGAATAGCGTTTCAGAGAGTTAAGCCTGGTTCACACATTTGCAACAGTTGCGTTCGCATGCAACCGAAACGACAGTAACGACAAAGTCACCGGGAAAAGTGTTTGCCGTACACAGCATGGCAAGCGATGCAAGGGGTAGCTTCGCGCAGCGATTCATGAGTCAGGGTTATTGCGGTGTTTTGGTCGTTACGGTCGTTTTGGTTGCATGCGAACGCAACTGTTGCAAATGTGTGAACCAGGCTTTAGGATAAAAAAAAGTGAAAGCCGTTTACAACTCCCTGTAACGCCGAATAGACCATTTGCTGTCTTACCCAAGCATCAAGGAGAATGCAGGGATTGGTGTTCCACGCGCCGCACGTGCTGGCCTCAGCAGTAGTAAATTTTCTAAAGCAAAAATCTAAAACAAATTGTATCTTGCACGCGCGTTCGTCAACGCTTTATTTTGGTTATTTACTTCGAATCTTTTACACGGGGAAGGCGTGCGCGTGTGGCGCGTGGAACACCAATCCCTGCATTCTCCTTGATGCTTGGGTAAGACAGCAAATGGTCTATTGGAGCGCAGCTCTTGAGGAGGACGAGGGAAGGGTACTCAGGGGAGGGTATACCCCTCCTCCTCCTCCTCCTCCACCCCTCATTCTTCAATTCCTCCGGGGGGGGGGGGGGGGGTCACGTGACCCCGGGGAGGGGGGGGGTCGCGCGGTGCATTATGGGAAATGTCCCATAATGCACCGCGCGAGCCCTCCCCCCGGGGTCACGTGACCCCCCCCCCCCCCCCCGAGGTCACGTGACCCCGGGGGGGGGGGGGGGGGGCTCGCGCGGTGCATTATGGGATATTTCCCATAATGCACCGCGCGGTTACGCCGACGCCGACGGCGACGCCGCTCAAGCCGGAAACGGGCGCCTAAAGGCTGAACTCCAAGGGACGAATATGCTGCGAATAATAGACGAATTTTGCCCGGCGGCTTTTGCTCTGCGCATGGAATCAACACAGTGGCTGCTATGTCGCGCGCAAAGCGAGCGTGCCGTCGGGCGGCGTTCGCCAGTTATTCGTCACATAATTCGTCCCATGGAGTTCAGCCTTAAGAGCTGTGCTCTAAAATGAAAGCCGTTTACAACTCCCTGTAACGCCGAATTGGAGCGCAGCTCTTGAGGAGGAGGAGGAGGGAAGGGTACTCAGGGGAGGGTATACCCCTCCTCATCCTCCTCCTTCTCCTCCTCCCCTCATCCTTCAATCTCCTCCGGGGGGGGGGGGGTCACGTGACCTCGGGGGGGGGGGGGAGGTCACGTGACCTCGGGGGAGGTGGGGCTCGCGCGGTGCATGTCCCAACATGCACCGCGCGGTTACGCCGACGGCGACGGCGACGGCGACGCCGACGCCGCTCAAGCCGGAAACGGGCGCCTAAGAGCTACGCTCTAAAAGAAAATGAAATGCGTTTACAGTTCTCTGTAATGTCGAATTGGAGCGCAGCTCTTGAGGAGGAGGAGGGGAGGGTATGCCCCTCCGTACTCTTCCCTCCTCCTCTCCTGCTCCCCTCCCACTTAGCGGGGAAACTGAATTGGTGTTGAGGTCACGTGACTTTCATATTCCCGCTAAATTTAGGGGGAACGTCCCATAATGCAACGCGCACGGTTACGCCGACAGCGACGCCTCTCATGCCCGAAACGGACGCCTGGGAGGGATATCCCATGGGCGTCCGCAGAGGCGTACAAGGGGGGGGGGGGGGGGGGGGGGGGAGTTGCCCCTCCCTGGAATTTTGAGGGGGGTGCAAGAGGGGGGGGGGAAGCTGCACCCACACCAGTTAAAGCCTAAAGGGTACTCCGGCGGTGCTTTAGGTATCCAAACCAACTACATTTTCTGAATAACATGGATCTACTGTTCCAA